>CM053402.1:46469345-46500394 GCA_028644305.1 Xerus rutilus
CTACTACTACTAGGACAGGGTCTTAGGCAAGGCTGCCACCACTAGTCCATATGCTGTTGTGAAACTAGGGAAGAGGTGTCCCCTCCTCCAACAGCCACAGCTCTGCACCTTGTGCATGGCTTGTTCAGCAGATCATGAGTGGATATCAGCTCTCAACCACAGCCAATGCAGGACACATCTTGCTCAACTATTCACAGTGACCCTGACTGCAGTTTCTAGGTCTGTTCTGGGGTTGGAAAGGCAGGCCACACCTGTCTCCCAGGGCTAGGGGGGTACTTACAACTCTCACAGCCACCACTGAGGTCCCCGAAGACATAATAGCACTGCTCAGAGAAGGTGATCTTATTCACAGTATGTCGGATGAGACCTGCCTTCAGAAGCCCACTGGCATACTTGCGGGCCTCCCGTCGCTCAGGAAAGCCCTCCACATGATGGTAGAGCCAATCAACCACATCCGAGCCTGACATCACCCACAGTGGAAAAAAGCCTCAGGTTCTCCTTCCAAATCTCACCCTCACCTCCCCCCAGCCTTGGTTGCTTCCTCCCATTCCCATGCCACCTGCCCAGGCCCAGTGGTACCCAGAAAGGCATTTGGGATGGTGATCTTGAGCCACATGCGGTCCCGGACTTCCAGCCCTGACTCTGGAGCTGCCATAGCCTTGGTCACAGATGCCATGTCCATATGTATAGAGAGACCCCGGCCCTCACAGCCTGACAAAGACAATGAGAAGTAGGGGATAGGGCCCACTCCCACTGATGGCCAGCCAGCCAGCCTTCCGGGGGGTGGACTGGGGACTCACCATCAGGCAGAGAGGATCCAGATGTAATGGTGCTCATGGATGAGGAGCCTGGATAGGCTGGGAAGGTGCCAGTCAGTGCAGCCGAGTGTGACACCCAGGCAGCAGGGTCAATTGGCTGGATAGGCTCATCTGAAC
Source organism: Xerus rutilus (assembly GCA_028644305.1). Classification (NCBI taxonomy): domain Eukaryota; kingdom Metazoa; phylum Chordata; class Mammalia; order Rodentia; family Sciuridae; genus Xerus; species Xerus rutilus. The sequence goes on from CM053402.1 coordinate 46,470,281, forward strand.
AGAGCACTATGTTTCAATCTCAGAAAGCCAGTCTGCTCTTTCTCAAACTTAAGATTCTGATTCCTCTTCTCCCCTGACCCTCTCCAACCTATTTCCCACAGCCTAGAGGTTCAGCCCCACCTCCCAGCTCCCCTGTTCTCTTGGATTAGGGCCTCAGCCTGAGTCTCACTCACTTCGGGGGAGTGTGAAGTAGGCCTGAGGAGAGGGATCCCAGCACTTGGCCACTGTCAGCACAATGGGGCTGTGGGGAAGAAAAGACCAGTCAAGGAGGGATAGGGAAGAGGCTCAGGAGTGCTGAGGTCTGGAACAGGAATGGATTCTGGGGCTAGGGATATAGCTCAGTGGGTAGAGTGCTTGCCTCACATGCACAAGGCCCTGGGTTCAATCCCCAGCACCATAAAAAAACAAAACAAAGAATGTATTCTTGGATAGAAAGGGAAGAGCACACCATGGCTGGACTGGAGAAAATGAGGGTGGAAGGCTCCATAATATGGACTCACCAACATGGATAACTTAAAACACACTACTGAGTGAAACAGGGGACTACACACTGTACAATTCCACATACAGGAAGCACAGAACAGGTAACAGTGACTATGTTGTTCCAATTCATGCATGGGTGGAAAAAAATCAAGGGAGCCGGTCGCTCAAGCCTATAATCCCAGCACTTATGGAGGCTAAGACAGGAAAATATCGAGTTCAAAGCCAGCCTCAGCAACGGCGAGGCACTAAGCAACTCAGTGAGACCCTGTCTCTACATAAAACACTAAATAGGGCTGGGGATGTGGCTCAGTGGTCAGGTGCCCCTCGGTTCAATCCCCAGTACCGGGAGGGGGGGAGCGGGGGGGGACATCAAGGGAAATGGAGGTTTTCTCAACTAAGTAAGTAGTCAAGAGAAGGTTCAACCCTAGGGGAGAAGAGGTAGGACACAGGAAGAGACACCCAGGGGGGCAAGGTCTCTGAGCTATCAGCAACCTTCTGTTTCAAGAACTAGGTGGTAGTGACATAGAACTCACTCTAGAATTATTTGCTACATTAAATTTTTGTTTCATACATACATTTAAATGTACATCATCCCACTTCTTAAACTATCAAAACACAAGGTGAAAAGGCATAAACAAGCCAGGCGTGGTGCACACTTGTAATCCCAGCACTTGGGGAGGCTGACACAGGAGAATCTCAAGTTCAAAGCTAGCCTCAGCAATGATGAGACGCTAAGCAACTCAGTGAGACCGCCCTGTCTCTAAATAAAACACAAAATAGGGCTGTGGATATGGCTTAATGGTCGAGTACCCCTGACTTCAATCCCCACTACCAAAAGAAAAAGAAAACGCATAAATAAGAGGCCTAAAAAACTGAGATTAGCTCAGAGGCTCACCCAGGCTTGTGCACAATGTCCCTCAGCACCCGCACAGCATCATCATTGCTCATGTTCTCAAAGTTCATGTCATTCACCTAGAAGTGCAGAGAAATGGGTCAGGGCAGGATAGCAGAGTGGGAGGGGTAAGGGTCCCTGTCTGAGTGAGCTCAGCAGCCCACCCCAACACACCTGCAAAAGCATGTCCCCTGGCTCAATGCGCCCGTCAGCTGCCACAGCACCCCCCTTCATTATGGAGCCGATGTAGATGCCTCCGTCACCCCGCTCATTGCTTTGGCCCACAATGGAGATGCCCAGGAAGTTGTATTTCTCTATGGAGGAAGTCCATGTGAGGAGGGAAAAGCCCTAAAACCCTGGACACCAGGTCCTCCCCTTCCCCAGCCAGGCCCCACCATACCCATGTTGAGTGTGACTGTAATAATGTTGAGAGACATCGTGGAATCTGTGACACTGCTGAAGGATGAGGTCTGTGGAGAGACAGGAGGGAGTTGGACTGTCCTTCAGCAACCCAGGTTGCTTCTGTGTCCTAGGACCGCCTAAACCAAAGCCCACTTGTCCCATGAGAACCCCCTCACCCTTTCCATGCGAGGTGGCCGCTGTTTCCTCCGCCGTCGGTGGCGTTTGAGGAGGCGGGAGGCATTACTCTGCTCTGTGGAGCTGCTGAACCTGACAACAGTTGGGAAGTGGAACTCTCATAGGCAGAAGTGGTCATAGAACCAAGAGAAATAATGAGGACTGATGAAACAGAGGGAAGAGAGGAGCCAGAAGCCCTGGAAGAGGTGGAGATCTGTACCTGCTCATAGTGTCGTCCTCATCTGAGTCTCCCAGGCTGGTACTCTCCAGCTCACTGGTCATGAGGGTAGAAGAGCTCTCATATCCCGCCAGGTGGCGCTCCAGCCTTGAGGGGCCACTGGGCCTGTGGCCTCCAGCTGTGTAAGAGTAAGAACCTCAAATACAGGCCTCTTGCCCCTCATCCTCATCAAGGCTGAGACCCATCTCTCTCCTCAGCTCCCAGTTTACCCAACCTCCAGGACCTGGCCTCCCTCACCACCATGCTCACTGCTTTCTCTCCTTCGAGGCCGCTCCCGCCTCAGGGACACAACTGACTCAGTTTCTGTCTCAGGGTCCAGATTTTCATGGCTGCCAGACACATTAGGGCTAGATGGGCAGAGATAGTTTCCAATCCACATCAGAACAGAACTCCATTCCTTGGCCTCCCCTCCCAAAGGGCTTGGATTGTTTCCCCTAGACTCTAGAATGCAGATGACTCACTGGAAGGATGGAGGCCTTGAATCCCCAATGCCACTGGTCCTCTCTGGTGGCAAAGGGGGTAATGGTGGGGGTGGAGGCACCAGTTCTGTCCGAGGTTCATGGGCTGGGGGAGCCACCTCGGGTTGGGGGTTATCTGATGACACTAGCTAGAAGAGTGCAAATAAGAAAACATGACTCCATTGGGAGGTGGGGTATAAGAAAAGGAATTAAGAGAAAGTATCAGAAAGGGGAAAGGATCTCAGAGACCCTACAGCCCAAAAGAGTAGCAAATAAAAGAGGCTCAAGAAGGTGGCTGAGGGGTTCCTGCTGGCTCTCCAAGTAGGCAGGGAAGCAGGGAGCCAGTGCTGCTAACAACTGGGCACAAGGAGCTACAGAAACAGATGAGAGGCTTAGAGCAGCTTGATAATGAGTATCCTTACCCAGGACACCACTCTTCCATTGAAGCAGGGGAGGCGGGCATTGTCATCTGAAATTTCTTCCTTCACCACCCTGCCAAGAGACCTGAGAGGTCAGCAAGACTGGACTAGTCATCCTCACCCTCATCCCCAGAGTTTCTCCCAATCTCCATCCATCCCAAAGATGCTAACTCTCTCCTGCCCTGTCCAAGTCCTCTGCTCTTATGCTGACACAACTCACTCACAATTAAGAATCTCCAGACTCAATTCTCTTTCCTAACTTCACCATCTCTCCCCAGCTCATCCTCAGGGGCACAACACTGCTCCAAAAACTTTCCTGGGCTGGGCATGGTGATGAATGCTTGTAATTCCAGCAACTCAGAAGGCTAAGACAGAAGGATCACAAATTCAAAGCTGGCCTCAGCAACTTGGTGAAGCCCTAAGCAACTTAGTGAGACTGTCTCAAAATAAAAAGGGCTGGAGATGTGACTCAGTGGTTAGCACCCCTGGGTTCAATTCCCTATACTACCCCCGCAAAAAATTCTTAGATCTGATTCAACTTCATCCAATTTCAAAGGCCATCCCCTATGGTTGCCCAGCTGCCCCAGTTAACTAAGGAGCCTTGGGCTGGGGCTATGGCTCAGTGGTAAAGCGCTTGCCTAGCATGCGTGAGGCACTGGGTTCGATCCTCAGCACCACATATAAATAACAAATGAATAAAATAAAGATCCATCAACAACTAAAAAAATTAAAAAAAAAAAAAAAACTAAGGAGCCTTGCTGGCAGCCTCCTCCCAATCCCATTTCTTTACACACCTGCCCAAAAAAGGTTTTGGTCCTCAAGTAAGTCTCTACTCTTCCACTTCCCTTTAGTTTTCTCTAATTTACATCCAGAGAGCTGTCCAAATGTGAGGTCTTTGCCTGGGTGTGCACCCGTTAGATGAAACAACAGTACCTCCTCATTGTGCAGAGAGCTCCTAAAGAGAGGGGAAGCAGAGCTTCCCATTCCCCTGTGTGCCTCATCTGGCACTCAACTCTGCACTAAGCAATCTGCTCAGCCTAACAGATCTCAAAGCCCACCCTCACAGAACATCTCTACCACAGGTTCCCTGCCATCAACTGGACTTGTCCATTCCTCTCAACTACCACATTGAATCATTAACACCTAGTCTGTTCAACACCATGTACTGGGCACACAGCACCATTCCTGACTTTAGCAGGCATGAACAAATATCTATAGACTAACTCAATAAACATTATCAATTATCAGTTTTTATTACATACACCCTCACCCTCCAATCAGGATTAACCCTTTAGCCTAACATGATCTGGGAGCCTGGATATATTCCATTAATCCACTTGCTACCAATGTGACAACACAGTCCAGCACTACCAATCTGTTCAGTATAATGTAATACTCTTCCCAGCATAACTCAATCTCAGCATAGCTCAGTCTACTCCAAGACTGTATTTCTGAATCACTATAACCTAATCTACAGACTAGTCAGCCTTGACATTAAAAATGCAAATTGCCACTCACCAAGAATTTACTGTGTGCCATGCACCTGAAATAAGTGTTTCACTCTATGATTAGCTCCATTTTACATAAGAGAAAATAAAGGAACAGAAATTAAACAAATTGGCCAAGATTTCAATACTGACCAACAGAATCACCTTGATTTAAATTCAAGATAATGCCCAAGATAGTATCTGCCTCCCAACATTGAATGATCTTTCTAGGTAGGGTCCAGTTTGTTCAGTTCTCCTAGCCAAGGGTGATGTACTAGGCTAGAATGTTCACCAGGTAGGAAGTCTCTTCTTCATCCAGGTGGCAAATCACCTTTGTCTACCTGACACCACCACACTCCACCCCCACCAGCTTCAGGCAACCCAGATTATCCCAACCTAACACAGTCTACCTTCAAAAAGAAGATCTGACAGCCAGGCATGGTGGCGCACGCCTGTAATCCCAGTACTTTGGGAGGCTGAGACAGGAGAATCAAAGCCAGCCTCAGCAACAGCGAGGTGCTAAGCAACTCAGTAAGACCCTATCTCTACATAAAACACAAAATAGGGCTGGGGATGTGGCTCAGTAATCGAGTGCCCCTAAGTTCAATCCCCAGGACGGGAAAAAAAAAAAAAGATCTGATGTCGATTTAAGGACTCAGTCCCAAAGGCTAATACAAATGGGTTCACTTGTATTATTTACAGTTCCAGTCTAGCCCAAGACAGCCCGGAATGTCCCAAATCACTCCAAGAGAGCTCCATCTATTCTAGTATAGCATAGTGTTCCCACAAGCAGCTGCCTGCACCAACATAGACTATGATATCCCAATACAGCTGTCTGTACTGGCTAGCATAGCCCCCAACAGTCTGACTTGAATGGCCCAATAAAACCATGTCTGGTACCAAGAGAAACTAAAAGCAACCCAGTAGTAGAATCCATAATGGTCAAAGTTTCTCCAGGATAATCTACTCCAGTACAGCCTAGAACATCCCAAAGGAGTCTTCTTTGCATTAGTATAGACTAGAACGTCCTGAAACAATCCTGTCCTAATATATCCCAAATTGCCCCAGTACAATCCAAACTACATCAGATTATAGAATATCCCTACCTAGCCCATGAGCTACAGGACTCTTACAGCATACTGAACTACCAGAATACAGATAAATATACCTCAGCGCAGTCCAGACTATACCCTCCCCCCCAAAAAAATGTGTGCCCCTATCTTTCCCAGTGCAGCCTAATCTTCTCTAATCTGTTTTAGTATAGCCCAAGCTGTCGTCCTCCTGAAGCTCCGTGTGCCTCTGTCCAAGTGTAATTTGGTCCGCCCTGAGATACAGCCAATCTATCCTAGCATAGTACAATCTGCACTACCATGGAGCAGAAGATCCCAAAGTAGCCTAGTGTAGATGTGCGTCCCTCAATATCGTCCAATCCACTGTAGCACAACCCCGGTGCTTCCCAGTCTAGGCCTCGCGCTCACCCGAAATCCTGATCCATAGACTTGAAAAAGTACTTAGCGCCCGCGGGTCGCTGCAGAACACTCTTGAAATCTCCTAGCGTGATGCGCTCGGCGGGGACAGGGATCTTCACCAGGTAAGGAGTCTCTTCTTCATCAAGGTGGTAAATCACCTTCGTCTCCCCGGCACCAACGCCCCCAGTGCTGCAGCCGGCCATGGTCTCGCCCGCGCGCTCCCGGAATCCACCACCCACCCAACGGGGCTAATCGCCCCCGCCGCGCCTGCGCACACCCGCAAACGAGCGAGAGCGCAGCCAGAACCCGCTTAGTGCGGGAGATGAGCAAAAGAAGTAAGGCGTGAGGCAGCGGGGTGGTGGCAGTGTGCCGAAGGGTGCGACCCAAAGCCGCGGACGCCGCGGACGCGCGCCACCGCCACCGACGACGCTGGCGTTCTCCAGATCCCCGCCCACCTCTCCTCATGCCACGTGACACAAGCCCGCCCACCTCGCGCCGCCCTGTCACGTGAGGCCTCACCGGCCACGTGACCCTCGACTCCTCCTAGGGCTGCCGCCACGTGACCGCTGCCTTAAGCAACGGTCTCGGGGTCCAAAACGGCTCCGCCCCCAAATCTACCCCCCAAGAGGTCGAGCCAGCGAACACCTTGACCAAATTGGCCTCTGCTCTAGGAGCAGGGAACTGGCTCCCATTGCGCAGTACCCCTCCCAAGCAGGGAGCGCAGTAATATGCACACCCTGGACAGTGGGGATTGTTTGGGGCTGAGGATATCCTGGAGTGGGGAGGGGCAACCCAATTGGGGTTTTAGGGTTGGTTCCTCCAGAGTATCTGAGATGGGTAAAGCCCAGAGCTGGGCCATTTTCAGATAGGACCTTGAGGGGGGGATTTCAGCCCCAGCTCCAGCCAGTCTTCTGCCAGCTTTTCCAAAACCTCCCTCCAAAGCAGGACAGTCAGTGAGGGCTATAAACACAAGAGCCCACTCTGCTTTATTTACAACACGCAGGCTGTCTGTACAAACAGCTAGCCTGTATTATTAAAAACAAGAGGTGAGAATCATCACCTTTCTGCTTTCCTTCCTTACTTGGCCAAGCTCTGGTACTCCACCTTTGAGCTGCCATGCTCAAAAGAGGAAGTCCAAAATTAAAAATACAACTGGTGTAGAAGAAAATAAATGGGGAGTGAAATAGAAGAAAAGATGGAGGGGAGTGCTATATTTACACTAGTTTTATAGACAACTGTCCCATTTCAACCCAATTCGAACCCTGGCCCAAAGAATAGACATTGTGTGCCTATAGACCCAGACAGTTTCCTTCCTCCAACTATAATATGTCCAATTTCAAGTCCACAGAATGGGGAGGAAGGATAGGGTAGGATCGAAGCCACTCATTTCCATTCCAAACAAGTTCCTTTGGGAATTCCTGCCCCAAATAAAGACAGTATCCAAGCTCCAGGGGAACAGGCTGAGGACCCTGAGGCTCAGTTCCCAAGTTACGTTGTCATTTTCAAGTTCCAGCCTAGAAACGTCAGGGCTCTCCAGATTTGGGAAGGCCTGCTAATCGCCGGGCCTCTGGCCGAAGTTCCTTGCATTTCTGACAGTAAAAGAAGTCAGGGACATTGGTCTTCTTAATCTTAGCACAGGAGAGATGGATCCATGTCCCACACAGGCTGCACTCAATCATGGGCCGCCCTGCAAAGGGCTTTCGGCAGTAACACGTGATCAGATCCCATGAGTCATCACCTGGGGAAAAAAGGTTCATTTGATATTCTGCCTTGAGCTATTGGACCCACCCCCCACAATCCCACCATCCCCACTGTTCCTGGGCAGCCCCAAACCCTCACCTGATTCTACCATGATATCTTCATCCATGACCCGCATCTCCCCTTCACTGGAGCTGGCATCTCCATCTTGACTTGTTTCAGTGCTGCCCACCTCCTTCCCTTCACTGTCAGTGGGAGGGGCTCCTTCAGGGTGCACTGAGGCAGGAGGCCTAGGGGCCTCAGGGGGTGTTGGGAGCACAGGGGCTGAGGTGTCACCCCCTACCACTGCTGCCATCTCTTCCTCTTCCTCCTCTTCCTCTTCCTCCTCCTCCTCCTCTTCAGAGTCTGTATCACTGGGGGGTGCCCGGGGAGGACCAGGAGGTGGGAGTCTATCTCCTCGCTCAGCCTTTTTCAACTTCCGCTTCTTACTCTTCTTAATTCGAGACCTCTTTTCCCCATCCCCAGGACTTGGTCGAGGCCTCCGAAGCACCCCAAAGCCAGCCCCACCTCCTGGCCCCAACTTTCGGTTCTTTCTGTCCTTCTTTCGAGGCTGAGAGAGATCCCCCTGGGAAAGGGGCACTGGGGTGAGAGCAGCAGGGGACCGGGAGGTATGTGTCAGGGATGTAGGAGACAATGGAGATCCCACTTTGGGCCCATCCAAATCAAAGAGAGAGTCCTTGAGCTTCATTTTCTCAAGCAGGGTGGCACTGTCAGGAGCCTGCAGGCGAGAGAAGGTGGACCTTGGGGGTCCAGGCTGAGTGGGACCTGCTTGAGCTGCCCTTCTCTTAGATGACTTTGCTTTCTTAACAAAGGTCTGGATGGTTCGAAGATCAGATGGAGCCGAGTCCCAGCCATCACTGTCTGCCGCACTCTCACCTCGCAATGGAGAGCTGGAGCCAGAGGCTGGCCAATCACTTTCCTTAAAAGAAGAGAGAGAGCAGGGTCAGCAGAAACCTAGTGTCACATCAGCTGCTCCACAAACCCAGTCTGACAACCAGACACTCCAACCACCAAATCTCACTGTACTGAAAATTTATTCTTATCCCAATTCCTATTAACATCTCCTCCTGATCACTTCCATGTTACTTCTGCCTTCAAGTTCTCAGGATCTCCTCACCCTTGTCCAGGGTCTATGGAACACTGCACCCCTGCAGACCAGAGAAACATTTCTTGAACTGTTTCTCTACAGCCTCGTTTGTTACCATTTTCAGCTCCCTAAAATGTATCCAGAAACTCCTCCCATTGTCAGTAACCCAAAAATCTCAACCAATGCCTCCAGACCCCCTCTGTCACTGCTGCTGAAGCCAGTTTTCTGGATTATCCTCCCTCTCCCACACACCAGCTTTCCCACCACAGCCCTGAGCTTCAAATTTTACCCAGTTTTATGTATCATTTCAGGTAGGTTCCTCCTATAAAATAACACAGTCTCCCGCCTCAAGGTACTTGTTCTGTCCCTACCTCTTTGCTAGGGGGAATGTAACCAGCATAGGCCAAGACAAAACTGCAGAATTTGTTAAAATCCTCAATTGTTCTCCGACGTTTCTCTGGTGGCTGAAAAGGAAGGAAACAAGGATCACACGGAAGCCAGACTCGACTTTAAGAGGAGCATTCCCAAAGGCACAATCCCTAAAATGAGAAATCTAGAAAAAGAGGAAGGGTACTGTTGTCAGGGAGTGACACCAGACTGTAAAGGTAAGGGACATCTCACCTGAGTCTCTGGCTTAAGTGTCGGAGGTGGATCTGTGGAAGTAATAAAAGCTGAGTCAAGGCACTAGGAAACAGTCTGTATAAAACAGTCTCCACCTCTAACCCGTGGAGATCCCAAGTGAACCCCCTCCTCTCCTCTAGGTCCTTCGCCTGGCCAGCAGGCCCCCAGCTGTGCTGGACCCGCCCCTGCTCCCCCTTCCGCCTCAAGAGAGGCGGAGCCTGGGCGCGGCGCCGTCTCTGCCTCGCTATAGCGCTCCCCTCCCCCCAACAAGAGGCCCGGCGCCCCGCCCCCCCACTCACGGCTTCTTCGGTCTACTCGGATCTCAGCGCCCCACCCCGCCATACCGCTCCCGGGGCTGAGCCCAGGCCACCGCCCGCCCCCGTCCTTCACACGCGCGCAGAGCCCGGAGTTCCTATACGGCCGCGCTCCACCGCCCCGGGCCCTCCAAGACCGCACATACCGCCCGCCGGCCCCCAGGGTCCAGGATGACCACGCTGAACCGCTCTCCGCCCTCCGGCCCCTTCTCCTCGAGCACGAGGCCGGGCGCGCCCCTCACCCCACCCCAAACATACACGGGCACACACATCCAACGCTACTTCGTGTCTGGGACAGACTGAAGAGCTCGAACCCGGACGCGGCCCCACCTGCCCCCCCACCCACATCGCGCTCCCCACAATTTTCGCCGTCCCTCCGCCCCCATCCGGGGCTTTGGCCCCTCCCCGTCTCGAGCTCCTTGGGCTCCCCGCCGGGCCCCCGGGCCCTGTTCCGAGCTTCTCCGGCCGCCGCCCCCCCTCCGCCCCCGTACTCACCAAGTCACTAGGCTACAGATCCCTCAACTCCAGCCCCCCGAACCAGCTTCTCTCTCCACGGAATCTCCCCTCACCCTCCGCAAGTCCCAGGCTCTAACCCTCGCCGACCAACCTTCCCCCGCCAGTCGCCGGCCTTAACCCCCAACCCTGCCCCACCGCCCCCTACAACTCCCCAGTTCGCCTCGCTTCCCGGCTCTCTCGCCTCACAACTACCCCTCGGTACAGGTCTACCACAGACAATACCCAGACCCACTTCTCCCCACAACTACCTGCCCACTCCTCTAAACAATCACCGGGCTATCTCTGGCGGCAACTACCAGGAGCTCTGGCACCACCGCCACAAACTCCCCCACCTCGACCAATTACCGAACCCCTTACTCTGTCGTCTTATACATCCTCCCTCCTCAACTCTCCGGGCCCCCGATTTCCCCAACCTCCCAGCTCCATGGCCCCAACCAGTACGAGGCCCTTTCGACCCCTAACCCCCGAAGCTCTGGATTTCCAGCTCCTATCCCCTGACCCCCCAAAAGAAACCACACACGGGTTCTCATCTCCAAGTACCCCAACCCAGTCTCCCACTCCTTTCTCCAAGGTCTATAACTCGCCGCTTTCCCACCTCCAGGGCCCGGCCCCCGACCCCTTCCCCGCACTCCCCCGCTGGGCTCTAGGGCTCGACCTCCAAGTTTGCCAATCGATTCCTCGCCCGCCCCCCGCCAGCTCAGTGCCGGTCGAGAGCTCACCTTCGGGACTGGGCTCCGCCATGGCTTCCAGCATCGCCCCCTCCCCTCCTCCCGGTCCGGCGCCCCCCTCCCCTCAGCCGGGGATCCCGGTGCCGCCTCTGGTGCTTGGTACTCCTACTGCCTCGCTCCACGGAAGTGTCCGCTTCGGCTCCGTTGAGACTCCAGTCCGCTAGGTGCTGCCGCCACCTCCCTTTACCACTGCCTCCCGCACTCCCGGACCGGGCCCCCTCCCCCAGCGCCGCCGGCCGCCTGCTCCCTCCTCCTCCTCCTCTCTTCTCCCTCCTCCCCTCCCTCCCTCCCTCCCTTTCCCCGCCCCCCCCTCCGTCGGAGCCGACGCGCAATGCACCAAGGAGCTTGTAGTCCACCTGGGGACAGCGGAAAGGGGACCACATAAGCTTCTGGAACTTCAGGTCCCAGCAAGCCACGGGCTGGCGCATGCGCAGTGAACCTCTCCCCCCGTACCCGGGGAGTGGCGGGGAGCTCGAGAGCTAGAGCATAGACCGGAAGAACACGCGCAGGCCGCTGGGAAATGTAGGCTAGGCGGGACCAAGAAAAAAGAGGAAGAAGGGATTAGAACTCTCGGCCACCATACTGCCTCATTCGGCACTTTCTTTCTCCCCGGGCGACCGCCCCACTTCCGGCCGGGCGGAGAAATGATTGCTGGGAGATGAAGTTCTCTTGGTAATAATGGTTTCCCCCTAGTCTTCTCCCTCCCTTAGATCCCACTTCACAAGATTATACAGGCTAACACAAAATCTGTGACAGGCAACTGAGGACAGTACTTCTGCCCACCTCCCACACATGAACATCACTTCCTCAATCTGGAATAACAAAATTGGATGTGTTTATCTAAAGCAGATACTTTCAAACTTTCTTCACAGGAACTAACAATGAAAAAATGAGTATTTAGAATCCAAGAAACCAGTATATGAAACTAATGTTTCACCATTCACAACAAATGCATCCTTTTTATGCTGACAGGGACATGCTCAACATCAACAGAATAAACCGAAATATATTTCTGTTCCTCCAACCAGTACCCATTCCTCCTCTTATCCCACCAGTGAAGCCCATAAGGTCTTGGAAAGACTGCAAAGAAAAGCCAGAGGGAGCAACACAAGGCAAAATTCAGTTCAGCTTGGTGGTTTCCTCTTTATTGATGTGCCTCCTACCTCCCCCCACACAATTTCAGGCCCTTCCATCTACCCCCAAAAAAGAAGGTAATGAAAGGAAGGGATTGTTGGGGTTCTGAGCCCTATGGGAAGTTAGAAAGGAACAGAAACCAAAACAATCACTGGAGGTGACAAAGATTGACAATCAAGAAGTCTAAAGTGGAGTTGGGATGGAGGATAAAGAAAGGTGGGGAAAGGGGAGAAACAAGAGGTACAAGAGGCCATGTCCACCATTACCCCTCCTGCTAAGAGGGGCTGGAGAGAGAGCCTCAAACATTAAGAAGTGCAGGTCCTGAAGAAGGGAGGTGGTGCATAAGCCTGAAGGAGGTGGAGGTCAAGAAAAGGGTGCCACCTCGCTCTTTGTGGAATGGGACCCCCCACCTCAGGGGCAGCAGCTTCACAGACCGTAGACACTTTCATCACTGTAGGCAATGTATAGAAAGAAGTCTTCTTCGTGGTGTTCCTGGGGATGGAAACAGAAAATGATGTTCAGGCAACTTGGTTTCAGTTACTTGAACCACCCACTAACCAGATACATTCTTCAAGAACCACTCTTCTTAAGGACACCCCAAACCAGTGCCTGACTCTCCTTCACTGACTCTAAGCCCTGCAGCAATACTGATGCAAAATATCTGTGTTTTCACATTGGAATAGGGAAGGGAACTAGGTAGTCACCATAAGAACAATTCCTCCAGTTCACTAGTTGCTTCCCTTCTCTCTACTCCCACTCTTCTAACTCCAACCCAAGACAGTCATGAGGTTTTAAGGCTAGTAATGTTCATTCAAGAACTTCTAAATTAGCACTTTCGTCCCCTCAAGCTCTCCCAGAACTCCTTTCCAAAGCCTCTACTACTTCCCAGGAACCATACCTGGTATAGCTGACCCATAGTGGCACTAGTGGGTGGAATGACATTGTTGACAAAGAAGAACAAGGCATCCTCAGCTCGGAGATGTATTCGCTTCCGGATCAAGAAGTAGAACTGACCAACTGCCAAAGAATAAGGTGTAAGAAAGTCCCAAGGGTCATAAATGCCTTTCAAAGAACAGCTGCTAGATGGAGCCTCCTCCCACAAGAGATGGCACTCCCACCAACAGGAAGCAAATCTGGGTCTTGGGTCAGGTTCCCACCTGTGAGATCAGAAGGCACCAAGTATTTCTTTTTGTCCAGATCTCCTATCCGAGCTTTAGGAGCCTTTTCTACTATCACCTGATAAAGGAAAGACGAAAATTAGGAGACATAAGGAATACAGCTCACAGCTCCACGGGTCAAGAACACAAGCTACAACATACTCGCGGTACTCAAACCTGACCCGGATTCATTTTTTCTTTTTCTACATGCTATGCGGCACTGAATCCAGAGATCCTGACCTCGCTGGCTCACCTAAATATCCAGGATCGATCCCCAAACAGCGCGTCATAATAAACAAATACCTTAATCAAAGGAGCAGGGTGACTTGTCTGGGCTGACTCAAGCTTCAATCTCGAAAACTAAAGTTAGCTGGGAGGATGACCATAAGAAGCTCAGACTGTCAAATCCCAAGGCCTCCACTAACACAAATGCCAAGATTTCTCTCTCCGGTCAACATCCCCTCAACCCCCAGCTCTTCAGCTATTCCACTCATTTCAACCCTCGTCTTAGGGACAGCAGTTTAAAGCTCGCTCCCTGCCCCACCACAGACAGGCAGCCCAATTCCGTCGCTGCTGGTCTCAAACCCAAGCCCAGCCTGTGGCGTCAGCGTCAGCACCCTGAGCCCTGGGCCTGGCTACTGTCCTCACCGGGACCCGGTCGGGGTATTTCTTTCGGATCTTCTCGCCCTCAGAGCGGCGCTTCTCGAACGGATGCTCCTCTTTGTACACGAACTTCATCCTCCCGGGAACCGGGCTGGACCGAGCTGGGCTGAGGGAACCCGGGGGGGGGAGCCGGGATGGGGGGCGGCGGCGACCGCGGCGACGCGCGGGCGGACTCAGCGGAGCGATCCACGAACTTGCGCCACTTCCCTATTCACCAACCCCGCCCCCGACCTTCCGGGGCTGCCCCGCCTTCTAAGATACGCCACTAGTACAGCGCACTAACGCCGCTAGCGTAGCACCACCTACAGTCGGTCCACCTCACGTCACCAGCGTAATCTCTTTGGAATCAATTTGTGGGCTACGCAGGCAACGTAGCAAAGGTTGTTGGTTTTTACTAGCGTCAAAAATAACTGAAAACCCTTTCTCCACCTCCCCCATCAACTTAGTTGGGGATGAAAAGGGATAAGAGATGATAATCATAATGAGACTTGGTTCTCCAGAACTAATTTTCGGAAATAACGTAGGGGAAGAACAGAGACAATTACAAGGCTAGCCATTCACGAATCGTGTTGCTACGTTGAAGGCGGCCGTTGACACCAAAACAAAGTAGTACCCAAGTGGTGGAGACGCACTCCAGAAATAAGAGAGAAGAAAAGAAATAGATGTTTGGACAGACGTATATGAGGCTTAGGGACCAGGAATGAGCGGACCAGTAAAGACTGGAAAAGAACTCCAAAAGGTAGGGAGCACGCCAGGGCGGAGGAACACTTTCAGAATTTACGAAGTCATGTGATCTCAGAGAAGGGCGGAGCGTCACGTGGCGGGTGCAAGGAAGTAGAGCCGGCTACGAGGGGGAGGGGCCAGGGAGGCGGAGCCGCGGCGAAAGCGGGCAGGGGCCCGCCCCGGGCCTGGGTGCCATCCGCCTGGGGGCAGCGCTGGCTTAGCCAGTCCACGTCAGTCCCCAGAAGCAGCCAAGCTTTTCTCCAGCTATATGCCCTTTAGAGCCTCTAGGTTTCAACTCCTTTCATCCTTCCATATGCTATTGCTCTGAAGCTGTCCCATTCCCATTGTCATTTGTGCCCTTCCAGCCAAGCTGATGCCAACTATTCACTACTCCATCTATATTCATCACCACCTTTCCCTTTACTCCCCATAGCCCGCTTTTTCCTTCTGGCTCTGAGACAGGGTGGATGACAACACAGTCCCCTCCCTTCATTTCCCAAAACCCCAGAGAAGGACCTAGGGCAGCTTTGGTTTCAAAGTTATAATGCGTGGTTTAAAAGAGAGGAAAGGAAAAAGAAAGCTAGTTACAGGTTGGAGGGAATCTAGGGAGAAAAATAGAGGAAAAGTAAAGGAAGGACAAGTTTAGGGAGGATCCAGTGGCCCAAAATCCCAGGCTCCCACCCACAGCCCAGCCCTTGGAGCAGGAGTGAAGAATTAGATCAGTTTTTTACAAGAGTTTTAAAAAAAATCAAATCACAACAAAGCTGACTTGGCTTCTCTTTGAGCCTCCTGGATCACGGTATGTGTGTCTCTCACTCCAGCCAGTCCTGCCTCTCCACCAGGCAGTTTCGGCTCTCCAAGGCCTCCACCTGTCCCAGTCTGGGGTTTCCATGGAGTGTGAACACGAAGTTAGAGTGAGGCTGCTTCACAGTCTGGCCCATGTGTCCATCCAGACTCCAAATGGAGTGTAGGGCTCCCAGGGCAGAGGGGTGGGAGGGGCAGACCCTGCCCAGGCAGTCCTCACATTGGACAGGGCATCTGACGGCATCCCAAGGGCTTGCCCTCCCTTCCCCCCCACCCCAACTCAGGTGGAGGGGCAGCAGCTGTCACCAGAGCCTATGTTGGTGAAGATTTCGGCTCAACACGGATCGAACATCAGCGGTGAACCTGGGATGACAATAACTTGCATTGGTGGAGTACCTTATAGTTGACATCCTCACAACACTAGCATAAGACACCTCACTGGAGATAAAGGACAAAATTTAACACCACTTTCACATGATGAGACAGGTTCATCTGACCAAAACCTTATGGCTCAGAATGATGAGCTTTGGAATTGAGAAGACCTTGGCCAAACACTATGTTTTTAAGGGAAGAGAGGTAAGTAAATAAAACAGGACAAATGTTTTTATTCCCTTGGGATCCCCCACCTCTACCTTTCCTCAGAAATTCAAATATCTAGAACTCACTTCCCTTACCTGAGGGCATCCAGCATTGGGAGCAGATTGAGAAGGGCGGTGTCACTGGGGTCACTGAACCAGGATTTGATAGGGATGGCGTTGTCTGGGGTGGGTGAAAATGTAGATGAGAAGAAAGGATTCAAGAGACACTGGAAGTTTTTCCTGAAAATCATTACTTTAAAAAAAAATAAATCTAACACAAAATAGGGCTGGGGATATGGCTCAGTGGTCAAGTACCCCTGAGTTCAATCCCCGGTACCAAAAAAAAAAATCTATACCTCCCCCACCCAAGTCAACAACCTAAGTAAAATCTTCCTGATTAAACATTAATCACCCAAATTCATACTAGTGTGAAGCTTCTAGTCAAATTTTATTGTCACTGTGGCCCACCTAAAACAAATATGATATAGGAAATCTGACTTGTAAAATTCACACATGAGGTTGGGTATCTCACTTGAAAGAGAGAATGTGCACGTGAACCTAAAGTACACCAGGAAATCCAAGATCTCAAAGCCCAGGTCTCCAGCCTTCTAGTTCCCTCCATTCAAAATGCGTCATGAGTGGGCCAAGTATGTGGCGCACTGGTAGAGCACTTGCCCAGCATGCGTGAGGCCCTGGGTTCTATTCCCAGCACTGCCAAAGAAGAAAAAAAAACCCAAAAAACAACAACAACAACAAAAAACCAGGGCTGGGGTTGTGGCTCAGTGGTAGAGCGCTTGCCTCGCATGTGTGAGTCACTGAGTTCAATCCTCAGCACCACATAAAAATAAAGAAAGATATTGTGCCCATCTACAACTATAAAATATATTAAAATAAACAAACAAACAAAAAAACCCCAGAATCATGCCCTGGCTCTGACAGACACATTACCTTCCCCCATACCTGGGTGGCTCCTGTAAGCCCCTGGGGAGTTATCCAGGATCACAATGCTGGAGAGGTCACTGTGGACCACAGAGAGGTCCTTGATGTAGCTGCCCAGCTCCAAAGTGCAGTGCTGAAAGGCAGGGAATTATGCAGTATACCTCTCCAACTTCCCCATCAAGGCAACTGCCTCAAAGCCAGATCTCTCCATGGTGGCCTGCCTCACTCCTAAACCTGGACTCTAGCTCCTTACCTGTCTATAGTATCTCCTCTTGAGAATGCTTCTGCTATTGTCCAGTTTATCTGCTACAGCAGAGCCATAAATCTCCATGCTTGCTGTAAACACCACCAGCTCGTACCACTGGCTCACCTGAAATAGATTGGAAGACAAAGAGGTGTCACAGGAGGTAATGATTCATTTAGACATACAGTGCCCCCCCAACACACACACAGACACACCTACCCCTACCCCACCCTGGCTTTTTCAAATTCATTTACAGTTCTTTTTCAGCCTAATACTTCAGGCCTCCTAGCAACATCAACATCAAATGTCTTTAGAGACACAAAATTCTGAAATTCCCCAAACCTTCAAAATCAGTGTCTGAGGCATCCTACAACTTAAGATTCAAACATACAAACACAAAAGAGTAGAATGCCTGTCAAAGAATAGAACTATATCAGTATAACAAATGAACCACAACTACTGAAAATCATTCTTTTACCTTTCTATAGCCTTCCCTGTCTAAAGTTGCCCTTACCCACTTCTCGTACCTTTCTCCAAGTCTCCTAAAATTCCCAGAACCCTACCACTATTCCTTCAATACAGAAGTCCTTTTAGCTTGTGTATACTCACCACTTCTAAGAAGAAATCCACATGGGGCCGCTTATGTACAAAAAAACGGACAGGATGTTTGTCTATGACCACCTGTAGAGGAACAGGGAAGGACTGGGCAAGTTCTGAGCGCCATGACACAAGCCTAGAGAACATGTCCCTAATCCCCACTGTCTCCTACTCTCCAGGCTGACATCAATGCCAGCAATCAGGAAGCAGATACTCTGGGACTGGGCAAGGGAGCCCAGGCAGAGTAACAGACATAACCCTTTCATTACTGTCCATCTCCACACACCTTGAGGATAAAGTCCGGAGGCGTTCCAGGCCGCACCGTGGGTCTCAGGACTCCATCATGGTGGGAGTGAATAAGTGTCTCATCCAGATCCAGCACCAGGATCTTCCTTTTTACCTGGGCTGAACCACAGTGAGAAAGAGAAACACCAAATGACCTCTAGCCCACAGCTGGAATCCTACTTCATCTTGAGGCGTCTTCCCAGCCACCATACTCACCTAGCCGATTCCGAGACAAAGGAGATAAGGGGAGGATATCATATCGAACAGTTTGGTATTGAATTACCTAAGGAAACAAGAGAAAGGATTAGAACCCTTGACAAGGAAATCTTCCCCATAACAACGGATATAAAAAATTGAGTATTTACCATATGCTGAGCTCTACGTGATTTAGGACTATTTCATTTAATCCTTAAAACTATCCTAATAATATTATTATTATTATCCTTCTCCACACCCTTTTTTTTTGGTACAGGGGATTTTACCAGGAGTAATTTATCACTGAGCTACATCCCATTCCTTTTTAGTTTTTATTTGAGACAGGATATCCACTAAGTTGCTGAGGCTGGTCTCAAACTTGTGATCCTCCTACCTTTGTCTCCCAAGTTGCTGGTTCACAGATTTGTACCACCATGCCCAGCATTATTATCCCTATTGTAAAGATGAAGAAACTGAGGCTTCCAGGGGTTCAACATCTTGCTTCCATCTGCACAGCTAGACTTAGCTCCTCAATTTAGAATGAAAACTGCATGAGTGTATGAATTTTGTACCAATCATGGCTGCCTTCCCAGTGCCTAGGACACTGTAGCAAGGGTGGTCAGTTAATATTAATAAAATCAATGAAGGGGTAGAGTCAGGATTGTTCTCTGAAGATTGACCCAAGAATCTGCCATCCTAACCATGTTATCCTGGTATGCTGAACAAAGAAATCCCCATTCTCACTCCAAGGATTCACTGTGGCAATATCATCTCCCATTGGGAACTAAGAGTCTCAGACTCTTCTTGGACAAGGAGTAGGAATCAGAAGAAGAGACCCTTGGATTGCTAAGGGAGATAGAGAATGAGGGAATCCAAAGGTTGTCAGGTCAGCTAAGTTCCTCTGGCTGGTGGCCACCAGACCTATTTTAACCAGCCACCTGTCCAGTTGTGTCTCTATTAGCCAAGTCACAAGTTTCAGAGAACCTCAGCCCTCTGAACAGCTTCCTTATCCCAGTACCCAGGCTAGGCAGAGAATATTGGAAAGCTCCACCTGCCAGAATGAAGTAAGGGCTTTAAGAGAGAAGTGAAGAAGGGATAGGGATGTCACCACCTCAGCCTTCCAGCTTTCCTTCTCCAAGTCTTCTCTAGAGGATATTTCACAAGTCAGATCTACCCATGCAAAGCCTGGCAATTCTCTCTGCTCTTTTCTTCTAAGGCACACTCTTTAGTCTATGCCTAGGCCCCAAGCCAAACCAGAACCAGGGTCCCCTTGTCTGCAAACCAAAAAATCGTCTCTCCTTCTTAATCCCAAGGCATCTGCCCTTCTTTTCTCCCTGGGCTGTGATGAGGGCTGAAACAGCTCGGGTATCCTGCCCTGCTATCTCGGGTTGCATATGCTGGGCATGTAGGGAATGCTCCAAGTGTTTGCCAGAAAGCAGGGTGGGGGAGGAAACTAGATTGGAAAGGCAGAGAAGACAAAAGGCTGTTGGGTCAGTGTTGCCCAAAGAGCAATTCTGGATGTAACTAACTTTCCAATAAATAGACTGGAGCACTACTCCCCTAAGACTGATGTGTTAAAGGGAAGAAGGAGGAATTCTCAGAACAAGATCACAGAGAATGAATGACAGTCAATATGTAAAGAAAATCCCAGAAGCTAGCTTCACATTTATCTCAGCCTTTCTGATCCCAAATTTTTCTTGGCTTTTAGCTTTCTTAGGGGAATAGCCCTATCTACAACCACTACCTCCCAGAACAGTGGGAGTCCTAAATCAGAAAGTGGAAGGAATAACCTGTTGGAGAGGATGAACCCAAGGCAAAGCAGTTCCCCCAAATCAATTAAGTGAATCACCACTCAGGACTTTGTGGGAATTTTCTTCACCTAGACCACCTCTACTGTATTTTATTCTTTAAAATTGTATTGAAATATGCCAGAGAGTACAGACCTCTAGACCCCAGCTCACTCAGTTTTCCCCATACTCCTTCAGAGTAGTCACCCCAGTGGTGATGAGAACACAAGGGCACACTCACTAAGTGATGTTAGCCAAAGGAGCTTCGACCTTGAAGAAAAGCTTTGGGGGAGGGAACCCAGAGATGCTTAGGTACATCCAAACAGTCTCCACACACACCCCACCTCCAGCAATCCCTCACAATGCTAGGGTCTCCTGCAGAAACAAGCACACCTTCAGATGCAAGCTGTACAACTGACCAGCCTGCCTCCTAACCCAGATGCCGAAACTTTAATGTGCTACCTCCTACAACTAAAGAAGTCATAATAAAAGCATCTTTTTCTGTCCAGGGTCCCAATAAATCCATAAACCTACACTCCCGCTATGAAATAAGTTTCCAGGGCCTTTTCAGAGGAGTTTCCTTAATGGGAACTGCAGAGTGTTCTTCACACCAAGGGCTTTGCCCAAGTTCCCATCCTTGTTTGTTACATATGCCCTCCTACCCACCCCCACTCTTGACACACATAAGCCTCTCTCTCCAAGACCAAACAAACCCGGAGGTTCCAATAGGAGGGTCTTTCACAAGCCCACATCCATAGATCTGGCTGCTAGCAAACAGGTGTTCCCCGCCTCTCGGTTTCTTTAGCAACAACTCCAGCTTTCTTAAAGAGCGCCCCACCCACCACTCTAGCCCCCAAGACTTGCCAGATCCTGTCCTATCTAGTCCCATTAAAACCCCCAGATCTCGGTTCTCTTATAAGGGTCTCCTTCACCATCCCACACCCCTCTTAGGATACCCTAATTCTCTCGTAGGAAAAGCCCGGTCAGGACTCCCTTCTTGGGCCCAGAGGCCTGACACTTTCCGAAAACCCTTGAGCACCATGAACAGAGTTCCCACCACCGCCAGCGCCCACCAAGGCTCACCGTGCGGATCTGCCTCCGCAAAAGGTAAATGAAGAAGCTCCAGAGCTTGGCAGCGAAGGCCACGAACGTGCGCAGCCCCAGCAGACACTGCGTCCGCATCATCCCGATGACCCCGGCACCGCCGGCCCCGGGGCCCCCGCGGCCCAGCTCAGCCAGCCCCCCGGGGGCAGCCCCCCGCCGCCGGGAGGGTGAACGGGGGCCCCGAGTGGCAGGAGAGGCTGCAGGGAAGGGCACGGAACGGGCGGCTCAGAAAGCCACCCCCGGCGAGGGGAAAGCCCAGCGGAACGGGGATCTGGGGGACAGGCGTGGGCAGCCCGCGGGGGCCCACATGGGCGGAGAGGGGGACCGACGGCTTGGCGGAGTTTGCAGGCCGAAACAGGTCGGGCTAGGACGGGGTCCTCAGAGACCGGGAGGGAAGGGGATGGAGAATTGGGGGAGGGGGTAGTGGGGGAGGGGGTTAGGGAAAAGGGAGGGAGGGAGACGGGAGGGGGAGGGGAAGGGGAAGCGGAGGGTGGCCCGCTGCGCAGGCGCACTAGGGGGCTGCCCGCGGGAAAGGGGCGGGCGGGGGCAGCGGCGCGCGAAGGGCCGCGGCAAGAGAATGGGCAGGCTGAGCGAAGGAGCAGGATAGCAGGGGGAGGGGGAGACAGAGGGCGCCGAGCGCTGAACCGGAGTGGCCTCCCCCTCCCCGAGGTCGGCGGTCTCTTAGCCGCTGGGGAGCGGGGCTGCAGCTTCTGCAGCTGGATTTCCCACTCTGACAGGCGCCATTTTACCGCCCAGAGGTCTCCCTCCTCCTCTTTCCCCCCTCCTCTTCCCCTCTGACACTACTTCCGGTGGTGACGTGTATTCGCTTCACCGGGACTAAAGTTCCCCCTACTCGGTCTTATTGGGGTAGGATAGGAAAGTAGAGTTCGCCCCCAACAAAGCTGCGATATTGCGCAAGCGCCGAAGGCGATCGCGGGGCGGGGCCTGGGGCAAAGTCTTGAACGGCGTGGGCAGGGTGGTGTGACGTAACTTGCCCTGTGTCTCTTACCGTCGAGTGAGGCAAGCGCGACCCCCTCCCATTCCCACTGACAACTGCCCCAACGGCTCTTCCCGCCCCAGTCATCATGAAAATGTAGGCTGAGGGTATCGTCCCTACGTTTGTGCGCTAAGGCTTGTGAGGGGCCATTTCGCTTAAACTCTCCTGGGAATACTGAACATAAAATCACCTCTCATTCCAGCCTTTGCCAGCTTTTAATGGTGGGAGAAATGAGTGCCCCGCCCCTGTCACCCGGAGTGGGCGGGGCTGTGGGTCGTGACGCCATCAGAGGGCGTCCGAGTAAGAGCGGGATGCCACTCAGAGATGCTGGATTCACTTTTGGCCCTCGGCGGCTTGGTGCTGCTGCGAGGTAAGGGACTAAGGCACCGGAGGTTCCGGGTCAGATTCATGGGGTGGAAGTGGGAAGGAAGGGCCATAGGTCACGGGCTAGGGATTGTTTTATGAAGGTGGAAACTTGAAGGTTCTCACTATTTTATTCCTCACTTTCCTCAGATTCCGTGGAGTGGGAGGGGCGGGGTCTTCTGAAAGCGCTCGTCAAGAAATCTGCACTGTGGTGAGTACAAGCAGTCCCTCCCAGTCCTTAAGAAGGGAGCCAGTGCCCCACTCTTAGACATTTCCTCCTCATTTCTGCCTTAGTGGGGAGCAAGTCCACGTCTTGGGCTGTGAAGTGAGCGAGGAAGAATTCCGAGAAGGTTTTGACTCCCGTGTCAACAGCCTGTAAGTACAAATTGGGAGAAATGTCATTAGATGTGGGGCCCCTGCTATTAAGGGACTTTCTTTACAGCAACAAACATGAAAACCCGGTCGCATGCCTGTAATCCCAGTAACTCAAGAAAACCCCAAATTTGAGGCCAGCCTCGGACAACTTAGCGATACTCTTTCTCAAAAAGGGTTTGTGAATGTGGTTCAGTGGTAGAGCGCCAATGTTCAATCCCCAGTATTCTTTGTGTACACACACACACACACACACACACACACACACACAAAGGTAGGCCGTATTGTTTAGTACTAGAGATCACACTGGAGGATAAGAATAAGCACTCTCTGGCCGGATGCAGTGGCGCACGCCTGTAATCCCAGCACTTTGGGAGGCTGAGACAGGAGAATCACGAGTTCAAAGCCAGTCTCAGCAACTGCGAGGCACTAAGCAACTCAGTGAGACCCCATCTCTAAATAAAACACAAAACAGGGCTGGGGATGTGGCTCAGTGGTCAAGTACCTCTGAGTTCAATCCCTGGTACCAAAAAAAAGAATACACATGCTCTGCCTTTTGACTCATTCAGAATCTGGTCGTCCTTAATTCAGTCATGAATTTCAGACTTCGCTCACACTGACTGCAAGCCACTGAGGGGTTTGTCCTAGAGTCAGAGGGAACATTGCATGTGCAAAAGTAGGAAGGTATGATAAGACATATCATGGAAGGTGGAAGAGCTTTCCAAAATAGCTGAAGTCATGCAGATAAAGAGGTACCTGACTGTAAAAGGTCTTACAGAGCATGAAAGGGAGTTTATATGTTATCCCAAAGTCAGTAGTGAGTCATTTGAAAATCTGGGAGGAGAGTTGATAACACCATGCTTGTTAGATACACTAGTCCAGTGATCACTGTGTGGAGAATGGATTATAAGGGGCAGCCTGGAGACAGAGACCAGGTAGGAATTTTGTCACAGTAACCCAGGTTCAGTGTATACATAGTGAGAACCAATTATAAAACAAGTGTTGTGCTATGTAGTGAAGATACAACAGTGAATAACATTGTCCTAATGAATTTTAAAAGAATAATGCTATGAGGTGGCCAAGATCTGACTTAAGACAGCGACAGTACAATTAGAGAGTTTAGAATAAATGTAAAAGTAGCTCAGTAGGTGGAATTCCCAGTTAGGTGACTTTGGACAAGCAGCAAAACTGAGCTTGGAGCTTAGGCTCTTGGACACCAAAGTCTGTGCTTTTAGTCTTAATTTGTATGTCCAAGAGCATAAGCTCCAATATTTAGGGTATTAGTGAAAATTTAAAAATAAAACCACAAAAATAGTGTAAAGTTTGAGGTTCCAGGGGAAAGAGGTAATATTATGTCTTCTATTTTCCCTTTGCAGGTTGATTTACCATGACCTCTTCAGAGACCCTCTCAATTGGTCAAAAACTGGGGAGGCTTTTCCTGGAGGACCCCTGGGAGTCTTGAGAGCCATATGTAGGAGGACAGATCCTGGTCCTGCTACTATAGCTCTTGATTCACTCAGCTGGCTATTGCTTCATCTTCCCTGTACTGCACTCTGCCAGACCCTGCATGCTCTGAGCCATCAAAACTCCTACCCTGGTGAGAACCCTCCTTTGTCGCTTCCCCTCATATGTCTCTACCTGGCAGGCGATATCTCCCTTTTCCAACCTAAGAATCAGCATCAAGGCCCAGCAACTAAGAGGCTGAGGCAGAAGGATCACAAGTTTGAATAAGATCTTGTCTCAAAAAAGGGTTTGGGAGGTAGCCTGGTGGTATAGTGCCTTGGGTTCAAGCCCCAGTTCCACCAAAAAAAAGAAGAAAAAGAAAAATCCAGCATCAGTTATCTCCAAAGACTTTCTTCCATCTCCAACCTTTCTGGGGGGAGTCTTTTTTGTTTTGTTTTAGTTTAGGGAGTCTGTTTTGTTTTAGTTTTCACCAGGGATTGAACCTGGGGATACTTGACCATCCCTAGCCCTTTTTTATTCTTATTTTTGAGACAGTGAAAATGATAAGGCTGGTCTTGAACTTGTGATTCTCTTTCCTCAGGCTCTGGAGTTACTGGGATTACAGGTATGTGCCACCACCCCAGCATTTTTTTTTTTTTTAAATATTTATTTATTTTTTTTAGTTGTAGGTGGGCACAATATCTTTATTTTATTTTTATGTGGTGCTGAGGATCGAACCCAGTGCCTCCCGCGTGCTAGGCGAGCACGCTACCACTGCGCCATAACCCCAGCCCCCACCCCAGCATTTTTGACTCTGTATGACCTCTTTTATTTATATATATATATATGTATTTTTTTTTAATTTTTTTTTTTAGTTGTAGATGGACACAATGTCTTTATTTTATTGGTTTGGATGTGGTGCTGAGGATCGAACCCAGGGCTTCATGCATGCAAGGCAAGCACTCTACCGCTGAGCTACAATCCCAGCCCTATATGTATATTTTTTTACCATGGTACTGAAGATCAAATCTAGTGCCTTACATGTGCTAAACAAGTGCACTACCCTTGAGCCACAACCCCAGCCCCTCTATAATCTCTATTTTATTTTCCCTAGAATGCCTTTATTTTATTTGTTTATTTTTTATGTCATGCTAAGGATCGAGCCCAGTGCCTCACATGCTAGGCAAGTGCTTTGCCACTGACTACAGCCCCAGCCCTATAATCTTTTTTTTTAAGTATTTTTAAATTGTTGATCTTTATTTATTTGTTTGTTTACATGCAGTGCTGAGAATCAAACCCAGTACCTCACACATGTTAGGCAAGTGCTTTACCTCTGAGCTACAACCCCAGCCCTATACTCTTTTTTTTTTAATGTTATTTTTTAGTTGTAGGTGGACAGAATATCTTTATTTTATTTTTATGTGGTGCTGAGGATCGAACCCAGGGCCTCACACATACTAGGCAAGCACACTACCACTGCACCATAACCCCAGCCCCCCATACTCTCTTTAATGCCACTTACCTATTGTTTTATTTATTTATTTTAGTTGTTGATGGACTTTTATTTTATTTATTTAATTATATGCGGTGCTGAGAATCCAACCAAATGCCTCACCCGTGCTAGGTAAGCACTCTACCACTGAGCTACAACCCCAGCCCTCCATTGATTTTTTTTTTTTTTTTTTTTTTTTTGGTACTGGAGATTGAACTCAGGGATATTTGACCACTGTGCCACATCCCCAGCCCTATTTTTTTTGTGTTTTATGTAGAGACAGGGTCTCACTGAGTTGCTTAGTGCCTCGCCATTGTTGAGGCTGGCTTTGAACTCGTGATTCTCCTGTCTCAGCCTCCCAAAGTGCTGGGATTAGAGGCGTTTGTCACTGCGCCTAGCTCCCATTGATTTTTTTTTTTTTTTTTGGTACTGGAGATTGAACTCAGGGGTACTCGACCACTGAGCCACATCCCCAGCCCTATTTTGTGTTTTTATGTAGAGACAGGGTCTCACTGAGTTTCTTAGGGCCTCGCCGTTGCTGAGGCTGACTTTGAACTCGCGATTCTCCTGTCTCAGCCTCCCTAAGTGCTGGGATTACAGGCTTGCGCCACCGCGCCCGGCTGATTTTTATTTTTATTCGTTCACTTAACAAACATTAAATACATATAATATGTAAGGGACAATAATGGAAAGATAAAGACTAACTTTGTAGTTGGGTCCTTGCCCCCTAGGAGCTTAAAGTTTCATGCAGACAAATATACACGCAGCTACAGGATAGTCTGATAAAGACTGTAATGATTTAGGGATATATGCACAGACTACCTTAAAAAAGGAACCATCCTAAAGAGCAAAGGTTAGGCAGGCAGATTTGGCCCAAGAGTGGGGAACATTAAGACTAGACCTAAATTGCACTGTGGATATTAGAATGCAATTTAGAGTTAGACACACCCAGCTTCTTATTAAAGTGTTTGATCTCTTAGTGCTTCAGTTTTCCCTGTTAAAAAAAAGTAGAGGATACAATAGTGTTAGCATGAACCACTTGAAATTGCCATATAGCTTGATCTAAAATTGCTAGCTAGGCGCAGTGGCGCACGCCTGTAATCCCTGCACTTTGGGAGGCTGAGACAGGAGAATCACAAGTTCAAAGCCAGCCTCAGCAATGGCGAGGCGCTAAGCAACTCAGTGAGACCCTGTCTCTACATAAAACACAAAATGGGCCTGGGGATGTGGCTATTGAGTGCCCCTGAGTTCAATCCCTGGTACACACACACACAAAAAGGCTGACCTTTGTAAAGACTAAAATGTTGTGTTAATGTTCAGTGCAGTGCCTGACACTGTTAATGCTCCCAAAATGGGAGAGAGGAAAGGAGGCCCCCTAAGATCTTGGCAAGTTTCAAAAATTTCAAGTAGTACATTGTGTAAGAGATGAAACTGAAGTTTGTGGCTACCAAGTGCCGAAAGTATTTACTCCATCCTGAAGGCCATGAGGAGCTGCCAAAGTCAGTGGTACCTTGATCAGATTTGCACAGGAGTAAGAAAGTTTATTAAGAAACTAGGGGGGTGCTAGGATTGTAGCTCAGTGGTAGAGCGCTTGCCTCGCATGTGTGAAGCACTGGGTTCGATCCTCAGCACCACATAAAAATAAATAAAGATATTTGTGTCCAACTAAAAAATATGTTAGAAATATTTAAAAAAAAAAAAAAAAAAGAAACTAGGGGGCTGGAGTTGTGGCTCAGTGGTAGAGCACTTGCCTGGCAGGTTTGAGGCACTGGGTTTGGTCCTCAGAACCACATACAAATAAGTAAATAAATAAAGGTAAAACAAAGAATTGAGGCAGGGAGGGACTGGGTACATGCCTATAATCCCAGTGAGTTGGGAAACTGAGACAGAAGGATCTCAAGTTCAAGGCCAGCCGCAGCAACTTAAAGAGACCTTGTCTCAAAATTTTAAAAAGCCAGGGGTATAACTCAACGGTAGAGTGCCCCTGGGTTCAGTACCCAGTATGAGAACAAGGGGCTCATAGCAGTGAGATTGGCTAAGGTAAGTCAGGACTGTGGCAGAACTCTGATAGAATGTAAGCCTCTCCTTTTCTTCAGTATTTGCTCCCTGGCCTCAACCCTGAATGTTCCCTACTCTCCTCCGTGTCCTGCATTTCTTTTCTCTCTCCAGGTGATAGTTCCCCAGTAAAGCAGGTGCATGTGTTGGGTCTGCTACATGAAGAACTTCATGGCCCAGGCCTCATGGGAGCATTGAGCAGCCTTGCCCAGACTGAAGTGACTCTAGGTGGTACAATGGGCCAGGCCTCAGCCCATGTCCTCTTTCGGAAGCCCCAACAGCGCCCAACTTATCAGGTCAGGAGAAGCAACAGGAAGGACTAGAGATTAGAGTCAGAAAAGGAAGTGGCATGATAGGAAGCCCTATTTTATGTTTTATTTAAAGACAGGGTCTCACTGAGTTGCTTAGCATCTCACCCTTGCTGAGGCTGGCTTTGAATTCAGGATCCTCCTGTCTCAGCCTCCCACAGTGCTGGGATTACAGGCGTGCACCACTGCACCCAGCATGTGTTTTATTTTGTTGGTTGTGTGCCTGAGATAGACAGACAGATCAAACCCAGTGCCTTGCACATTGCGAGGGAAGCACTATACTACTGAGTCACAGCCCCAGCTCTAGAAAAAGATTTTTTTTTTTTGGTACTGGGGATTGAACTCAAGGGTACTTGACCACTGAGCCACATCCCCAGCCCTATTTTGTGTTTTATGTAGAGACAGGGTAGAAAAAGATTTTTAAAAAGACTAGAATAGTTATTAGTGGGAAAGAGGAACAAGTGCGTAGGGAGAGACTTAAAGGAGGGCTAGGGCTGAAAACAATGTGTTTGGGTGATTGGGGGCTGAGGTATGAGGTCCTGAATTCTCTAGTTTGTTCAATGAGATAAAAAAAAAAAAACCTTTTTAACTCTCTTCTTTATTCTCCTTAGACTTCATGGTTCTCCATCCTTCCTGACTTTAGTCTGGACCTCCAAGAGGGGCCGCCTCTGGGGTCCCACCACCACCCAGATCCTCATACATCTCTGGTATCTAAGAGCGCTAAAGCCAGAGCACGGGAATGGAGCTTGGGGTCTGGCAAAAGTACAACAAAATTGCCGAGGTTGGGGGTGGAGTCAAGGATTCAGGGATGGGGCCAAGTCGCAGCATCCTTTTTACCTGCAGGTGGACCCCATGACTCATTTGACCTTTAACCTTCACCTGTCCAAGGAAGAAAGAAAAGCCAAGGATAGCCTGATTCTGCCCTTCCAGTTCAGCTCTGAAAAGTAAGGTTGAGGCCTAAGTGCTTATATCCCCATCATCTGGGCCACAGAGAGGTGATGTGATGACAGGTTATTGATTAACCTCTCAGACTTTATAGGGGCTAAAGTCTACTTCCAGAGACAAGTCCAGGGAGTGGTTCTGTACCCACCCATACTTCCCATAATGGCAGAGGGTCTTCCTGTCTTATTATTTCCATTAGAGCTATGGGTTCTAGCTTCATAGTTGTCCCCAGAGTAATCTTGCTCTGGGCTGAGCCAGCGCAAGAGGTAACTTTCTTCTCCAGGCAGCAGTGCTAAGACATAGGACAGGAAGATATACATGGGTGTGGCAAAGGCTGGTTAACAAGGGCTTGGTAGATGCCTGTTGCTTTGAACCCAGTGTGTGGGTGGATGAAGCAAGACTGCTGCAGAATCCTTCCCCTCAAGCTGCTAAGAACTTAGTATTTTATTAGAGTAGTACTTATGCGAGGGTCAAGTGGTTCTTAGCACTAATCTTGGAGGTCAGAGAAGGAATTGGGACCAAGAAAATGACTAGGGTGGGTTGCCTGAATGAGTAAGTGGGTATCCAGACCTGACCTAATACCCACCCTCATTAACACCAATTCTTCCCTCAGACAGCAGGTTCTACTGCATCCTGGGCCAGGCCAGGCTACCAGCCACATCTTCTATGAGCCAGATGCTTATGATGACCTAGACCAAGAAGACCCAGATGATGATCTTGATATTTGACTGGCCAGACTTGACTAATGGGAAGGGGCGGGGACTGTGGGCCCAGAACCACCCTGTTGTTCCTATTAGGCTTACCCTGTTTCTGTACTGCCTTTGTTCCTTTGTCTGTAGAGGTCCTATCCTATGAGGTAGAAAGCAGCATCTGATCAGGACAGAAA
>CM053402.1:46500494-46511381 GCA_028644305.1 Xerus rutilus
GGAAACTAGGGGGCTGGGATTGTAGCTCAGCGGTAGAGCGCTTGCCTCGCATGCGTGAAGCCCTGGGTTCGATCCTCAGCACCATGTACAAAGCAATAAAATAAAGACATTGTGTCCATCTACAAATAAAAAAAAATATTTAAAAAAAAAAAATAATAAAAAAAAAAAAAGGAAACTGGTAGCTATTTAAACAAGAGTGGTGGGCAGTGGGAATGAACAAGGGAAGCCAAGTTCTTGAATCTGGAGTCCAGTCTAGGCATTGGGTCTGAGTCACAGTGAAGATCAAATGAGCAGGAGTGGCCTGGCACACAACTGGTGTTCTACAAGTGTTTGAATTGAAATAGGTGTACTTTAGGTACCAAGCTCCCTCTAAGGATTTGAGTGGGAAGAAATCAGACCCAGAAAGAAAAAAAAGCCTACTTTCCAAAACGTATTTTTTATTACCATACAAAAAGCACACCCTCCCCACTTTTTGTCTCCCTCACCCAACCCCCCAGAGAACTGTACATGGTGTACAGGATGGAGTGACCAGGAGGCCTTTGTCCTGCACCCTGCCCACAGGCTGAGTCCTCTGCCCTGGGTTTTTTCAGGTATTTGGGCACACCCACATTCTGTCAGGCTGAGGCATGGGAGTCCCACCTCACACATACTCCTTGGCAGAGTTGGACTTAGGGTAGGAGCGTGGTGCACGGTACACAGCTTTGCTCTCCTGTCCAGGACAGGAGCAAGAGAGCAGTGCACCTCCTAGGAGGACCAGAGCAGACCCTGCCCAGCCAATAAAGATGGCAGAACCAAACTCATACCTGTGGAGAAAAAGGATCATGGTCAGAAACCTGGCCTGCCTCTGCCTTCCTATCCCAAGGACCTAGATTTACTTCCTTAAGAGTCAGGGATCCCAGACTTACTTAAAATTCACGGGGACCGAGGGATTATAAAAGTCTGTGACAATCTGATGACCATACCAAGAGCATGCTACCAAGGCGGCAAGACCTGGAGAAAGAGGATTCCAATATAGAGAGGGCCCAAACCAGCACCTTCCCCAGTCACCTCCCACATGGCCCAGAGGAGAGCTGCCTTTGGACCTGTGTGACTCACCTGCTACGATGAAAATGATGCCTCCAGTCATAGCTATACGGGCCTTTTTTACTTTGTCATCTCCCCCACAGCGTGTGCATTTCATGCCCATCGTGGCCACGAACATAGCAAGGAAGCCCAGCACCAAGGATATCACCATTAGGGCTCGAGTGGCCTGCATGGCCGCTGCGAAAGAGAAAGGACGCGGTCATTGCTGGAAATGGCTGGCAGCCCTCAGACGGCTCCAGTCTTGGCGGGGTGGGCAGCACCCACTACCCCCTGGACCCGCCTCGGCCGGGCGCTAGGTTCTGCCAGGAGCCTTTTGCCCCTCGGAAGTCCAAGGCCCTACCTAGAGCGGGCTGGTTCCCACACCCTCCGGACAGAGCAGCCTTCCTGCTCGCGCCCCGCCCTCTGCTGAAGAACCCGCCCGAGGCGCCAGGGTTTCGATGAAACTGCTCCAAATAGGGGGAAGGGTGAAAGTGGGCTGAGAAGGTAAGTGGAGGTGGCGGCCAGACCTTCGGCATAGGCTGAACATCCAGAAGCGCATCTCAGCCCCGGTCCCGCCTTCGAGGCCGCGGGCTTGTGGCTTCCGCTAATCGGCGGATAAGATTAGAGTCCGTCTGACAAACCGCACAGCTGTGCAGCACGGCACCGCTGCGCAGCCCCGTGCCCCCTTTTGTCCTAACTAAAAGGGCGGGAGAACACAGACGCCTAGGTCTGCCTAGGGTGGTGGGGGAGGGGACGACCCCGGTTTAGATCTCACTTCCCCAATCCCAGGTGGAGGCTCGTCTAGGGTCATTCGGGGAAGAGCACAGGTTGTAGGGGTACTGGCCCACGTGCGGCCACCAGAACCCGGGCCCGCCCCAGCCCAGCCCCATTGCCCCAGCAAGACCACTGCGACTTCCTCCTACTCCTTGGCAACCCAAGGCGTCTGGCCCGGGAACCTCGGCCCTGCCACACACCCCGCCCCACCATCTCGGCCCTGAGTGCGTCCGCCCCGTCGGTCCCGCGGCCTTACCCGGCAGAGCAAGCACCGAGTCGTACATTTTGCAGCTCATCATGCCGGTGCTTTGCGTGACGCAGTCCATCCACAGCCCCTTGTACATGGCCTGGGCTGTGATAATGTTGTCGCCCGCGTAGGAGCTCATCTGCCACTGCGGGATGGCAGTGCTGGCCACCAGGCCCACCCAGCCCAGCATTGCCATGGAAAAGCCCAACAACTGCAGGCCCGAATTGGCCATTTCTGCCCTCAAAAAATACAGGACGCCGCGTGGGCGACCCTACAAGACAAATCGAATCCGGGGTACAGCCCCACAAGACAACTTAGGGGTGGTGGTTTAAGTCACCCAAAGAAGCAAAAATGTTTTTGACCGGGTGACTTCAAATCTTATCACCCGTAGTAAACAAATCGACCCCTCGGGTGGAGTGACTGTCTCACAGCAGAGGTAACAAGCTAAGCCCGAAGGACTGGTTTCAGACAAAAGCAGTCCCCGAAGATCAGGCGGTTCTCTCCTCCGGCGCTCTCAACAAACCCTACCAAACAAACGGTGGAGGGGCCGTTTGGGTGCGATCCCCAGAAAGTATCAGGCCTATCGGTCCGGGGCTTCGCTGCGTAGAAAGGCTGCTGGGTGAGCGGGCAGGTGCGGGCGAACAGGTGCGCGGCGCACCTGAGTATATGTAGGGCGTCGGGGGCGCGCCCCCGCGGACCGGGAGGGGGGGGCGGGACCGGAGAGGCAGCCGAGGGTGACGTGACGTCACTGAAGGGACACTCAC
This sequence comes from Xerus rutilus, assembly GCA_028644305.1. Classification (NCBI taxonomy): domain Eukaryota; kingdom Metazoa; phylum Chordata; class Mammalia; order Rodentia; family Sciuridae; genus Xerus; species Xerus rutilus. The sequence continues at coordinate 46,503,342 of CM053402.1, forward strand.
CTGAACCGGAAGTCCTGGCCCCCACCCCTCCTTGCCCAGGTGAAGAGGAAGAAACCTGAGCACCAGGGTCACGCCCCTTCACTTGCCGGGCTTTAACCGCAGGTGGGGATGAGGCAATATCTTCTCCGGAGTCCAGAGCTCCCAGTCAGCCCCTCTGGACTGGCCTTTTCACCCATACCAGGGTCCCCCTTCCCTTCTTCCCAATAGGTGCGCTTGAGACGCTGCGGAGCCAGAGCTGAGGGGACGTCCCTGGAAAGGCTCGGCGCCACCTTTTCCCTGCAGGTTTATGCCGGAGGTGTTCTTCCCGGCTGCCTTTGGATTCCACCTTTCGCTCTTCTCCTTTTTCTTTTGTCTTCAATAGGCCCTGACCCAATCCCGGAAAATCACCCCTTGCTGCAGACTTCTTGAAGTTTCCATTCCCAGTGACATCCCCCAGCACCCCTCCCCTTTACTGCTGGCACCCTCTAGGTGGGCCCTGCAACAGTCAGCGGGCTTCTGGGTACGGCTCTTCAGTAACCCCACCTTCCTGGTCCCCTGTTCCAGTCCTTGATATACTTAATGCCTGGGCTGGTCACTATGCCCTCCAACATCAAGGCTCCTGGCAGAAGGAAGAAACCACTGAGGAGAGCCTGCAGAGTGGGGAGGAGGGTAAGGCCTAGGTCAGAGTCTCAGTCACACCCATCATTCCCCTCCCTTGGAGTCTTTTCAAACCTACTCTCCACTTTCTTCACTCCCTCCCCCAGCTAGCACATTTCTCTCCCTTGTTCTTATCCTGGGTCCGCCTGTTTGTGGCATTTTCCCATCCCCTCACCACTCTGTCCTCCCCAAAGTCTGGCTCTCCAAGGTGGCCTTTGATTCCACCCTAATTCTTCCACCTCACCCTCACATTCTTTCTCACTCTCTCCAAGCTTTTGTCCCCTCCTTCCTCCCAACATCTCTTCTAAGCATCTGCTCACTCCTCCCTTCGATCATCTTCCCCTTCTTGCCTTTTCCACTTTGTAGTTTCCTATTTCACTCCCTCCCTGTTAGTTTACCATTGTATAGCCCTTTTCATCTCCCTTGTGCACACTACTGCTTCGCCACCCCTTTTTCTGGCTATTGTCTCCCAGTCTACCTCTCTTCCAACCTCCTTGCACCTCTCATATCCCTTTCTCAGTCTGGATGTCTCTCATTACATTTTCCTCTCTTTATCTTTTTCATCTGTTTCCTCACATCTCCCATCTGTATTCTTCTCAAACATTTGTCTGTAAATCTTTGCTTGATTTATTCAGTGAACATATTAAGAACACCTCTTGTTAAGTAAGCTCACTAATCTGCTTTTTTTTTTTTTTTTTTAAATATTTATTTTTTAGTTATAGGTGGACAGAATATCTTTATTTTATTCTTATGTGGTGCTGAGGATCGAACCCAGTGCCTCCCGCGTGCTAGGCGAGCACGCTACCACTGCGCCATAACCCCAGCCCACTAATCTGCTTTTATATAAAATGCAGACCTTCATGAACTCTTTGTCATTCATATTTATTGTTGTATTTTTTGATTCTTTTAAACAGGTTCCTTCCAGCTCTAAAAGTCCATCTTACCCTGGACGCTGTGGCGCACACCTATAATCCCAATGGCTGGGGAGGCTGAGACAGGAGGATCGAAGAGTTCAAAGCCAGCCACAACAACGGCGAGGCGCTAAGCAACTTAGTGAGACCCTGTCTCTAAAATAAAAATACAAAATAGTGCTGGGGATGTGGCTCAGTGGTTGAGTGCCTCTGAGTTCAATCCTCAGTACCTAAAAAAAAAAGTCCATGTTCCCCTTTGAGTGTATCTAACACCTCTCCAAACTCACTGCCACCGCTAGAGGGTAAGCCACCATCGCTTCTTACATGGACATTGCAACTACGTCCAAACCAATCTCCCCATCTTCACTCTTGTCCTTCTAAAACCTGTTCCCCAGAGTGATGCATTGTTTTCTTTTTTTAATATTTATTTTTTAGTTGTAGGTGGACAGAATATCTTTTTTTTTTGGTACTAGAGATTGAACTCAAGGGCACTTGACCACTGAGCCACATCCCCAGCCCGATTTTGTGGTTTATGTAGAGACAGGGTCTCACTGAGTTGCTTAGCGCCTCGCCATTGCTGAGGCTGGCTTTGAACTCGTGATTCTCCTGTCTCAGCCTCCCTAAGTGCTGGGATTGCAGGCTTGCGCCACCACAGCCGGCTCAGAATATCTTTTTTTTTTTTTTGGTACTGAGGATTGAACTCAGGGGCACTCGACCACTGAGCTACATCCCCAGCCCTATTTTGTGTTTTATGTAGAGACAGGGTCTCACTGAGTTACTTAGCGCCTCGCTGTTGCTGAGGCTGGCTTTGAACCCGCGATTCTCCTGTCTCAGCCTCCCTAAGTGCTGGGATTACAAGCGTGAGCCACCACGCCCGGCTTCAGAATATCTTTTTTTTAAATATATTTTAGTTATACATGGACACAGTGTCTTTATTTTGTTTATTTATTTTTATGTGGTGCTCAGGATCAAACCCAGTGCATCACACGTGCAAGGCAAGCGCTCTGCCACTGAGCCACAACCTCAGCCCTATTTTTTATTTTTATGTGGTGCTGAGAATCGAACCCAGTGCCTCATGCGTGCTAGGCGATCACGCTACCACTGCGCCATAACCCCAGCCCCACATTGTTTTCTTTTAAAAAATCTTTTAGTGGCACTCCAGTGCTTATACAAGTAAATGCCATACCATGGCTTACTTGGCTCCGTGCCTCAGCCACACTGGCCTTCTCTCTGTTCATGAAATGTACTGCATATGTTTTGTCCCACTAACGCACCTTTGCACACTCTGTTCTCTATGCCTGAATACTTTTTTCCATCTACCCCCACCCTCTTTCCTCAACCCAGCTAGCTGATTCATTCTTCAGCTATCAGTTCAAATATCACTTCTAGGAAGACTGGCCTGATTGCCCCACCCCAGACTGAGTCAGATCATCTGCTCAGTGTTCTCATGGATACCTGCACTTTTCTTTCAAAGCCCTTATCATAGTCTGAAACTATTTATTTTGTGTGCTTATTGATTGAACATAGGTCTCCCTATTGTATGGTAAATTCCGAGAGGCTAGAGATGTGTCTGGAGTTTATCACCAATGAATATTTGATGAATAAATGAATAAATAAATTTCAAATAAATAATATTTCTCCCACTGTTCAATAACTACTTTCTGAATGCCTGTCACGTGCCAGGCACTATACTTGACCATAGGGATACAGCAGTGAACAAAACAGATAAGTACACTGCATTCATGTAACTCATTCTCTAGAAGGAAGCAAGTAATAAAGACATAAAATGGTAAATGTTTTGAAGGCAATGAAACAAGGTAATGTCAGGAGGCTGGGTCCAATCTCAAGGGAGGTCAGAAAAACTTCTGAAAAAATTGACCCTTAAATAATGAGCCAACCAGGAGGGACCGTGTTAGAAGCAGTAAAAACAGCAAGTGCAAAGGCCCTGTGTAAATTGTCCCTTTGAGACTTGTAGTCATTAATCTAAAGCAGGATTTCTTAACCTTGGCACTATTGACATTTAGAGTAAGATTCTTTGTTGTTCTGTGCATTCTAGGATAGTTAGCAGCATACCTGATATCTTTCAATTAGATGTAGTAGAACATTTCCCCATGCCCCAGTGCAACAATCGAAATGCCTCCAGATATTGCCAAATGTCCTAGGGAAGAGAGGAACAAAATTTGATTTGTCCTAGTTAATAACCATTGATTTAGTGACACCAGTGAGCATCACTGTATTTTTTTTTCCTCTTTCTCCAGTAGCCTTGAAATAAATAGCTAGATGCAAGGACTCAATTGTATCGATTGTCAGAATATACTATGGTTGGGGTTTTTCTAAAAAAAGAGGGACAAGGGACTTTATGCATATATATGAGAGTGATTATATATTAGATCATGATGTAAATAGGACAAGAAGAGGAAAAAACACAAAAAGGGATTGTTTGATAGTGAAAACTGGTAATGTCAATGTTTTAAAGGTCTCCATGGAGTGAAAAGAGTGGAAAAACATGAGTAAATAAACCATAAACCTAGGAGGTACTCATGAGAGTTTGTTGGGGGAAATGACAAAGCTTAGGGAAGGGGCCTAAGGAAGGGCTGAAGAGAAAGATCATTGGAGATAAGACTGAGGGGTTGGGCTGGGGAGATAGCTTAGTGGTAAAGCACTTGCCTAGCATGCATGAGGCCCTGGGCTCACTCCCCATCACCAAATAAATAAATAAAATAATCAACAACAAGAAGACTAATATATATTTATATATGTGTGTGTGTGGGTGTGCGCGCGCGCGCGCACTTAAAATCATTTAAGAAAAAAAAAAAAAGACAGAGATTGAGAAGCTATAATTAGATGGATTACCCAGAGGGGTTTTGCTTGTTTTTTTGGTACTGGGGGTTTAACTCAGGGGCACTTGACTACTGCGTCACATCCAGCTCTATTTTATATTTGGTTTAGAGACAGGGTCTCACTGAGTTGCTTAGCATCTTGCTGTTGCTCAGGCTGGCTTTGAACTCATGATTCTCCTGTCTCAGTCTCTCGAGCCACTGGGATTACAGGCATGTGCCACTGCACCTGGCCTTGGTTTGGTTTTTGAAACAAGTCTCCCTAGTTACGCAGGCTGGCCTCAAACTTCTGGGCTTGAGCAAACCTCAGCCTCCTAAGTAGCTGGGACTGCAGATGTATGCCATTGTGCCCACCAACCCTGAGGGATTTTTGAAGTCAACAATGATGATAGGAAAATAGGTATAAAAAGGAAGATAATGAGCCAGGTGCTAAAATTAGCAGTGCATGTAGGTGAATGCCCAGTCTTGAAGACACTAGCAACATAGACGTTGAATTGACAGAATTCAAGATATGAACTTGGAAGGAGCAGGAGAAGATTTTGAAAAATGAAGAAAGAATAATGGTCTAGCTGCAGCAGCCTCAGAGAGCAATACTCTCAACTCCAACTTCTGAGGTATGTGAAAAAAGACCCAAACAAGCCTTTATAAAGAGGGTTGCCAGGCAGCCAGGCACAGTGGTGCATGCCTGTAATCCAGCTACTCAGGAGGCTGAGGCAGGAAGATCACAAGCCCAAGACCAGCCCAGGAAACTTAGTAAGACCCTAAGTAAGGGTCTTACTTATTTATTTTTATTTTTAAATAAAAGTCAGGCATAGTGGTACATGCCTGGAATCCTAGCAATGCAGGAAGCTGAGGCAGAAGGATCTCAAGTTCAAAGCAAGCCTCAGCAACTTAGCAAGACCCTGACAAAAATTATTAAAAGGGTGGGGGCTGGGCATAAAGAAGAATGAAATTATGGCATTTTCCAGCTAAGTGGATGGAACTGGAGACTGTCATGGTAAGTGAAATAAGCTAAAACCAAAGGTCGAATGTTCTCTCTGATATGTAGATGCTGACACACAATTAGGAGTGGGGGATAGAAGTTCACTGGATTAGACAAAGGGGAAGGAAGGGAAGGGAGGGAGGATGAAAATAGGGAAGATAGTAGAATAAGTCACACATAACTTTACTATGTTCACATCTGAATATAACACTAGTGTAACTCCACATCGTGTACAACCACAAGAATGAGATTCTAATTAGAATAAGTTATACTCCATGTATGTATAATATATTAAAATACACTCTACTGTGATGTCTATCTAAAAAGAACAAAAAAGGAGGGGCTGGGGATATTGCTCAGTGGTTAAGCGCTGCTGGATTCAATCCCAGGTAACACAGAATAAAATAATATATTTTTAAACGGGGCTTGAGGTGTAGCTCAATGGTAGAGTATCCCTGAGTTCAATTCTAAGGACTTCAATAAACCTAAAAAATAAAAATAAAAATAAATAAATAAAAGAAGGATGTCAGGGAAGTATGTCTTCTAGACAGTCAGATGTGTCAGTACCATTTAGGAAAGAAATATTCAGAGTAGAGGCTGGGAGTAGTGTCTAAAGTTCAGATTTGGGGAAATACACCACAGAACAGGGATGGCCAATGATGATATTTTGAGCTGAACAAATTGGTATGGGAACCCAAGCAACTTGTTTGTTTCTATGAAAAAATCTTCTGAAAAACTGATAGACGAATGAACTTTGGAAACTTGCAGTATTATTTTAATATTATGCAATATTATTTTAAACTATGGAGGTTGGACTGGGGATGTAGCTCAGTGGGAGAGCATATGCCTAATATTTGGTAAACCCTGTGTTTCATCCCCAGCACCACAAAAACAAAAGCTAAAGCAAAACTTTTGGGGGCTGAGGTTACAGTTCAGTAGTACTTAGCATGCACAAGGCCCTATGTTCTATCCTTAAATGTAATAAAAAAAAAAAGTAGCTCTTTTCCTTCGGCGCGCCACCGAAGATCCTGGTGTCGCCATGGGCCGCCGCCTCGCCCGGTGTTACCGGTATTGTAAAAACAAGCCGTACCCCAAGTCTCGTTTCTGCCGGGGTGTCCCTGATGCCAAAATTCGCATCTTTGACCTTGGGCGGAAAAAGGCAAAAGTGGATGAGTTCCCACTCTGTGGCCACATGGTGTCTGATGAATATGAACAACTGTCCTCTGAAGCCTTGGAGGCTGCTCGTATTTGTGCCAACAAGTACATGGTAAAAAGTTGTGGCAAAGATGGTTTTCATATCCGAGTGCGGCTCCACCCTTTCCATGTTATCCGCATCAACAAGATGTTGTCCTGTGCTGGGGCTGACAGGCTCCAAACAGGTATGCGGGGTGCCTTTGGGAAACCCCAGGGCACAGTGGCCAGGGTTCACATTGGCCAGGTCATCATGTCCATCCGCACCAAGCTGCAGAACAAGGAACATGTGATTGAGGCCCTACGGAGGGCCAAGTTCAAGTTCCCTGGCCGCCAGAAGATCCACATCTCAAAGAAGTGGGGCTTTACCAAGTTTAATGCTGATGAATTTGAAGACATGGTGGCTGAGAAGCGGCTCATTCCTGATGGCTGTGGGGTCAAATATATCCCCAATCGTGGTCCCCTGGATAAGTGGCGGGCCCTGCATTCATGAGGGCTTCCACTGTGCTGTCCCCTTCTTAATCTCACACATAACAATAAATCCTGTATTGTATCCAAAAAAAAAGTATTACAAAAACTAACTGGGGGCTGGGAATATAGCAAGTTGGTTGGGTGCTTGCCTAGCATGCACAAGGCTGTGGGTTCAATCCCCAGCACCATTTAAAACAACAACAACAACAACAACTAATTGGGCTGGGCATGGTGGCACATACCAGTAATCACAGCCACTCAGAGAGGCTGAGGCAGGAGTATCACAAATTGGAGGCCAGTCTGGGCAACTTATCAAGACCCTATCTCAGGGGCTGGGATTGTGGCTCAGTGCTAGAGCGCTTGCCTTGCATGTGTGAGGCACTGGGTTCGATCCTCAGCACCACATAAAAATAAATAAATAAAGATATTGTGTCCATCTACAACTAAAAAAAAAAAAATTAAAAAAAAAAAGACCCTATCTCAGAACAAAATGAAATGAACTGGGCTGGGGATGAAGCTCAGTGGTAGATCTCTTGCCTTGCCATGTGCTGGGTTTAATCAGAGTACTGCAAACAAAGGAACTAATCTAATGGGTAGAATCTAATACTGCCATGCCTCAGGCATGTTATAAATTTAAGTGTTCTTTTTTCTCTAAAAAAAAGTCTAATTGGTCATCTCTTATGATACTGGTCATACCAAGAAGTTAACAGATCTAAGGCAGACAGAATATTCAAGTTTTTGTTTTCTTATGCAGTACTGAGGATTGAACCGAGGAGTGCTCTACCACTGAGCTATGTCCCCAGACCTTTTTTTTTTTTTTTTTGGTATTGAGAATTGAACTCAGGGGTACTCAACCACTGAGCCACATCCCCAGCCCTATTTTTGTGTTTTATGTAGAGACAGGGTCTCACTGAGTTGCTTAGCGCTTCGCCATTGCTGAGGCTGGCTTTGAACTTGCGATTCTCCTGTCTCAGCCTCCCTAAGTGCTGGGATTACAGGCTTGAGCCACCGC
>CM053402.1:46511881-46557084 GCA_028644305.1 Xerus rutilus
AAAATCCAACACTAAGCCTCCTATATGGCACCATTCCCTGTGGTGATCAGACAGCTTCCTGGTGGCAGATTGATTACACTGATCCACTTCCATCATGAAAAGGACAGCACTTTTTCCTTACTGGAAAAAAATGATACTCTGGATATGAATTTGCTTTACCTGCATGCAATTCATTCATGGACTTACAAAATGCCTCATGTACCACCATGGTATTCCAGAGTTTTTGAAAGCTATACATATTCTCATCAATAAATCTAAGCTTAAAAAAAAAAAAAGAACTCTTAGCAAACAAAGATTAGAAAGAAAATCTTACACTTAATAAATAAATGTTAGACTCATCTCTTTTGTGATTAGGAAAAGGACAAAGGTATCCACGTTTTTTGTTGTGGTGATGGGATCAAACCCAGGACCCGGCTCTTGTAGAGCTCTACCATTGAGCTAGAACTCAGCCCCAAGATGTTCTCTATTTCTATAAAGTCCTGGAGATCTTGACCAATAGTACAAAGAAGTAAAAGAAATACTTTTAAAAAGTAGTGCAAAGTTTGGAGATGACAAAACAAACTGACTACAGATGACATCATTATCTCCTTAAAAAAAAAAATAGCTGGGCACCATGGCACATGACTGCAATCCCAGCTGCTCGGGAGGCTGAGGCAGGAGCATCACAAGTTCAAAGGCAACCTCAGCAACTTAGCTGAAGCCCTAAGCACCTTAGCAAGAACGTATCTCAGCCGGGCGTGATGGCGCAAGCCTGTAATCCAGCACTTAGGGAGGCTGAGATAGGAGAATCGCGAGTTCAAAGCCAGCCTCAGCAATGGCGAGGTGCTAAGCAACTCAGTGAGACCCTGTCTCTACATAAAACACAAAATAGGGCTGGGGATGTGGCTCAGTGGTCGAGTGCCCCTGAGTTCAATCCCCAGTACCAAAAAAAAAAAAAAAAAGAACATATCTCAACATAAAAAATAAAAAGGGCTGGGGATGTGGCCCTTGGGTTCAATCTCTAGTACCAAAGCAAAAACAAAACCAAATAAATAAATAAGTAGAAAGACTATTAAAACCAACAAGTTTGTTCAGCAAAGTTGCTGTACAAGATCGACCTACCAAAACCAAATCACTAATATTTTACTACACCATTAATTACAAGCTAGAAAATGTAATAAAAATAACTCAATTTGCATCAGTGACAAAAATTACAAAGCATCTGCGAATGAGTAGTCATAAGATTACTTGATTAATCTTATCAGTGGAAAAAGTTTTAATTTTCATAAAGAATATAGAAGATGATCTGAATAAACAGCTCATCCTCTTGAATGGAGGACCTAATTGTATGAAGGTATCAGTTGTCCCAATACTGTTTTATAATTTGATATGCTACCAATCAAAATTCAACTGGTTGTCAGGTACAGTGGTACACACTTATAATTCCAGTGAGTCAGGAGGATTCCAAGTTTGAGGCAAGCATGGGCAACTTAGCAAGAGCCTGTCTCAAAGTGAAAAATGAAAAGGGCTGGGAATATAGCTCAATGGTATACAGCATACCTGGGTTCAATCCCCAGTACTCCATCCCCCCCAAAAAATCCAACTGGTGTCTTATTTTTTGTTGTTGTTGTTGTTGTTTGTTTGTTTGTTTTTTGGTACTGGGGATTGAACTCAGGGGCACTGGACCACTGAGCCACATCCCCAGCCCTATTTTGTGTTTTATGTAGAGACAGGGTCTCACTGAGTTGCTTAGCGCCTCGCTGTTGCTGAGGCTGGCTTTGAACTTGCGATTCTCCTGTCTCAGCCTCCCTGAGTGCTGGGATTACAGGCTTGAGCCACCGCGCCCGGCTCTTATTTGTTTTTTTGCAAATCTTGATAACTTTACCCCAAAATTTGTATGGGACAACAAAAGACCACAGAAACTAAAAAGGAAGAGTAACAAAGAGGAGGCTTTCCCTTCTGGAAATTTACACTTGCTACAAAGCATCATGAAAATCAACAACATGGTAATAATTGAACAAGAACTGACAAATATACCAATAGAACAGAATATAAATTCATAGATACACATTTGTATATATCAGATTTGATTTGATTTTTTTTTTTTTGTACTGGGGATTGAATCCAGGGACACTTTATTACTGAGCCACATCCACAGCCCTTTTTATTTTGAGACAGAATCTCACAAAGTTTCTTAGGGCCTCACTAGAATTTTTTTAAATATATATTTTTTAGTTGTTGATGGATATTTATTTATTTATTTATTTATTTATTTATATGCGGTGCTGAAAATCAAATCCAGTGCCTCATACATGCTAGGCAAACGCTCCATCAGTGAGCCACAACCCCAGCCCTTCACTAGAATTTGATATTTTATAAATGTGGCCTACTAAAGGGAAAATAAATTGGATCCTTAACACCTCGAATAAAGATGTACTCTTGCATTATCAAAATAACCTACTGGATTTTTCATCATTTCTCTGGATGAAATGTGAAAGAATGTCTTTGGGCTGCTGAGATGGGAAAGAACATATACAAATTTTCAAACTCATGAACTATAAGGGACAAAATGGTCATTCTGATTACACCCAAATTATAATTTTCTAATCAATGAAGTTCATCAAGGAAAAGTTAATAGGGAGATGATAGGATGGTAGAGGATCATCAAACCTAGGGCCTCACACATACCAGGCAAGCATTCTACCACTGAGCTACATCCCCAGCTCAAGATGGGAGAGGATATTTATAATGTTCAAATCTTACAAGGAATTTACATCATTTTTTAAAAAGTGTTGCCAATCAATAGAAAAATACTCCAAGATAAAATAAGCCAAGAATGTAAGCAGGAAATTTGTGGAAAAAAGCCAAAGTGCTGACAAATGCATCAAGCTGGATCCAGTGGCCACACCTAGAATTCTAGCAACTCAGGAGGCTGGGAGGGAGGATCACAAGTCCAAGGATGGCTCCAGCAACTTAGTGAGACCATTCGCAATTTAGCAAAACTCTGTCTCTAAAAACAAAACAAAACAAAAAACAAAGGGCTGAGGATGTAGCTCAGTGCTAAAGCACCTTTGGGTTCAATTCACAGTACCAAAATAAATAAATAAAATAAAGGAATGCTTCAGTGCTGGGGACATAGGTTAATGGTAGAGAATTTACCTAAGACTGGCAAGGCTTTGGATTCAATTTGAAGGAGAACGACAACGACAAAAAGATGTATGTGGATGCTTTAAGACACTATTGCTAACGTAAAAGACTGACCATCTAAGTGTTGGTGAGAGTGTGGAGAAACTGGAACTTTCACACTGCTGATGGAAATGTAAAATAGTACATTCACTTTGGAAAACAGTTTGGCAGTTTCATAAAAAGTTACATATACATCTATATTATAACCCAGGTATTTTGTTGTTGTTTTCTTTTTTAGTTTCTGTGGTATTGTAGATTGAACTAAGGGGTGCTCTACCACTGAGCTACATCCCCATCCCTTTTTATTTTATTTTGAGACAGGGACTGGCTAAACAGCTAAGACTGGCCTTGAACTTGCAATCCTTCTACCTTCTCTGAGATTATAGGCATAAACCACTGTGCCCAGCATAACCATGCTATTCTACTCCTAGATATTTTCCAAGAAAATGAAGACGTAAGTCCATACAAAGACTTATACAGAAATGTGCATAGCTTTATTTGTTTTTTTAATATTTTTTTCAGTTGTCGATGGATCTTTATTTTATTCATTTATTATTTATATGTGGTGCTGAGGATTGAACTCAGTGCCTCACACATGCTAGGCAAGCGCTCTACCACTGAGCTATGGCCCCAGCCCACATAGCTTTATTTGTAATAATCTCAAACTGAAAAAAAAACAGATATGTCCACCAACAGATGAGTGGATAAACAAACTGGTATAGTCATTAAATGAATTATTATTTAGCAATAAAAAGAAATGAAATCTTTTGTACATGCAATAAAATATATGAATCTCGGGTTTATTATTTTTTTAAATACTTTTTTAGTTGTTGATGGATCTTTATTTTATTCATTTATTATTTATATGTGGTGCTGAGGATCGAACCCAGTGCCTCATGCATGCTAGGCAAGCTCTCTACCACTGAGCTACAGCCCCAGCCCAGGTTTATTATTTTTTTGTGGGCAGTACTGGAGATTTAACCTAGGAGCAATTTAACATTTAGCTACATTCCCAGCATTTTTTTTTTTGAGGCAGAGTCTTGTTAAATTGCCAAAGTTGTCTTCAAATTCACAAGCTTCCTGCCTCAGACTCCTGAAGAGGAGGCATGCACCACCATGCCCAGCTCATTATGTTCAATGAAATAAGTCAGGAAAAAAGAGTGTATACTGTCTGATTCCTATCACATAAAACTTTAGAAAAAGCAAATTAGTCTATAATAACAGAAAGCAGATCTGTGGGCTAGGGTTGTGGCTCAGTGGTAGAGCACTTGCCTAGCATGTGTAAGGCACTGGGTTTGATTCTCAGCACCACATACAAATAAATAAAATAAAGGTCCATCGACAACTAAAAACATATTTAAAAAAAAAGAGAAATCAGATCTGTGCTTGCCTCAAGAGTGGAGGTAGGGGCTGGGGCTGTAGCTCAGTGGTAGAGCACTTGCCTCACAGGTGTGGGGTGCTGGGTTCGATCCTCAGCACCACATAAAAATACATAAATAAAGCTATTGTGTACATCTAAAACTAAAAAAATAAAAAAATTTAAAAAAAAGAGTGGAGGTAAAGGCAAGAAGGAAGGATTATAAAGAGATACAAGGGGACTGGGTATAATGGATATGTTCATTATCTTGATTGTGGGAATGGTTACACAGGTGCATATATGTTAAAATTTGTGGCACTGTACACTTTAAATATATGTTGCTTATTGTACGTCAATTATACCTCAACAAAGTTGTTGAAAAGAAAGAAAAACAAATAACTATGCAATTTATTCTAAGCATTACATGAACATTATATTATTCCCCTTTACTAAAACTCTAAGATGCAGATACTGTTATTATCTCCTCCTCATTTTACAGATGAGGTAAATAAAGCACAAAGAACTTACGTAACTTTACAAAGGGGACAAAATTAGAAATAGATCTGGCTCAGTTCAGGCAATTTAGGCCCACATTCATACTCAACTGCGCTGCCTCTGGGTGATGCTGGCTGAGAGGATACAGTGCAGCGGAGCTCTCCACACTGCTGATAGTATAGACACTGGGACAGCCATTCTGAAGAACAAGTTGGCAGTACTTAGTCATATTAGGTGTAAGAACACCCTATGACTCAGCGATTCTGCTTCTGCAGATAGTTATAAATACAGACAGAGTCATAGTCATAGACATAGACACATCTTCCAAAGAAGTTCTAACAGGAAGCCTGGCATAGTGGTGTATGCCTGTCATTCCAGTGACTGGGGAGGCTGAGGCAGGAGGATCATGAGTTCAAAGCCAGCCTCAACTTAGTGAGGCCCTAAACAGCTTAGCAAGACCCTGTCTCAAAAAGGAAGGGGAGGGGCTGAAGATGTAACTCAGTGGTTAAGTGCTCCTGGGTTCAATCCCTGGTACCAAAATAAAAAAAAAAAAGTTCTAAGAGGAGTTCATAAGGAAGTTTGCATGAAAAAAATATGTATGAACATATATACACATATATATGAATATTTTATAGATAGATAGATATCCCAAGTTGCTGGGATTACAAGCATGTGACACATGCCTGGTGCTATATTATTTGTTGTGGTTGGGTGACATAGGTGCCCATTAATGGGATTGTTAGTAGATAAAATGTGTTGTGACTGATCCATGGAGTATGGTGCAGTAATAGCTTTGATAATCATAGACCACAGTGGATTTTACAAACTCAATGCTTACTGAAGATAAATAAAGTCATGGCCAGGGGTATAACTCAGTGATAGAGCACATATTTAGCACATGCAAGGTCCTGGCTCTGATTCCTAGCACACACACACAAAAAGTAAGATCAGAATAAAATATATGACAAAATGCTATTTACATAAATTAAAAAAGTCTGCACACAAAATGATTTATATTTTGCAAGAGTACAAACTTTAAAAATGAACATTAAACACATTGAAATGGTTGCCTTTTTGAAGGAACAGAAGTGGAAAATGGACATGGAAATATATAACTTTAAAAATAAAGCTGGGTGGGCTGACAGTGGTGCATTCCTGTAATCCCAATAACTGAGGGGGCAGAGGCAGGAGAATCACAAGTTTGAGGCCAGCTTCAGCAATTTAGTGAGGCCTAAAGCAACTTAGAAAGGTCCTAAGCAGAGGCTGAGACAGGAGAATTGCAAGTTCAAAGCCAGCCTCAGCAAAAAGCAAGGCGCTAAGCAACTCAGTGAGATCCTGTCTCTAAATAAAACACAAAAATAGGGCTGAGGATGTGGCTCATTGGTAGAATACCCCTGAGTTCAATCCCTGACACCAGAAAAAAAAAAAAAAACTAGCAAAAAGAAAGGTCCTAAGCAACTTAGCAAGACCTTGTCTCAAAATTAAAATAAAAATGGCTGGGGATGTTGCTCAATGGTTAAGCACTCCTGGGATCAATTCCAGGTACCAAAAATAAATTTTAAAAAATAAAATAGGGGCTGAAGTTGTGGCTCAGTGGGAGAGTGCTTGCCTAGCATGCGCGAGGCACTGGGTTCGATCCTCAGCACCACGTATAAATAATAAATGAATAAAATAAAAATCCATCAACAACTAAAAAATATTTTAAAAAATAAATAAAATAAAATAAAATAAAGCTAGATGTCCCAAAACACACCTGTAGTCCCAGCAATTCATGAGGCAGGACAGACGTAGTAATTTAGTGAGACCCTGTCTCAAAATAAAAAAAATTAAAAAGGACTGGAAATGTAGTTCAGTGATAAAGTGCTCGAGGTTCAAGCCAACTACCAAAATAAAATGAAATAAAAAGAAGACAGAGCCGGGCGCGGTGGCTCACGCTTGTAATCCCAGCACTTAGGGAGGCTGAGACAAGAGAATCGCGAGTTCAAAGCCAGCCTCAGCAATGGCGAGGCACTAAGCAACTCAGTGAGACGCCGTCTCTACATAAAACACAAAATAAGGCTGGGGATGTGGCTCAGTGATCGAGTGCCCCTGAGTTCAATTCCCAGTACCAAAAAAAAAAAAAAAGACATAGATCAGTGAAGGCAATTTGCCATGAACTGCTATTAGTTCAGTTTTTTGCACCAAACAAAATACGGGGAAGGGACAAGGGGGAGAAGGTAGTGTTGCTGAAGCTAAATGGTCAGGGATTCCTCCCTGAAACTGGAAGCCAAATGGGAGGTGAAGGTGTGGGTGAGGGACAGTCCTAACTTTCTCCTGCCATCCAGTGAGTTGGATTTAGTTCTTTAGCCCAAGGGCTTAGAAATAAAAGTCTGCAGGAATTAGCTCTCCAAGATAGTGTAGCTTAGGAAAGTCTACAGTGGGATCGAGATAAACTGCCAAGGATTACCATACAAGATCAGCACACACAAAAGCTCCAATGCAAAGCTCCCTGCTGTCATGTAGCCTCTCTTTTTGTCCTTTTTAATTCTCTATCAATTAACCTCTTCCACCTTCCTCTTCTATTTCTCTATCACTTTTTCCATACTCTTTAAACTATCCTGTCTCCTTATATTCAGTTCTGACTTGCTCTTCCTGATTGCACTTTCTCTGCCGTTTAAACACCTAGAAAAGGTCGGTCCCTGAGAAGCATCAGGAATGAAACGTGTCCCAAGTGGCAGGTCAGAACTCAGAGCACTGGACCCCAGCTCTGCACCCACCCACTGCACTGCCGTTTGCTCCACTTTCCTACTCTTCTTTTTTCCTCTTGGCACTTTGCTCTGCTGTCCTTCCCTCTCCCTGTCCTCCTTTTGTAGTATTCCATCATCCCTGAATCCCCTTTTACCTTCCTGATCCGTCCTTCTCCTCCCATCAATCTGTTTTCTTCCTTTCTGCTCTTAAATGATTGTTGCTCCCCAATCTGCATTCTCACCCACGTTCAACAGATCCTCATTTACATTCATTCAACAGAAATTTGTTTTTTATTCATTCAATGAAAAAAGCTGAGTGCTAGAGATGCAGAGAAACAAGATGACTTTCTGCCCTTTGAGGTTGAATTACAGAAAGGAAAAGAGTGATAACACACTATGTGTAAGGACACACACCTTTCTGGAGGAAAGTCCAAGAAAGCTTCACAGAGCATGGGGAGGTTTTTTGTTTGTTTGTTTGTTTGTTTGTTTGTTTTTTAGTGATGAATACAGGACCTCAGGTATTCCAGGTTGTAGTGATTCATGTAGCAAAGGCACCAAGTGAAAGAGCACAGTGGGTTCCCGGTACAAGAAGCAGTTAGGCATTGACCATGAGAGGAAAGGATAAAAGGCAGGAATGATAGGTAAGGCGGAAATGAAAGCAGAATGGCAGGAGGGTTTGAACTTGACCTCGAGGCAACAACAGAAATGTAATTATTCTGGGCTACAGTGGGGAGGTTAGACATTATTGCAGTACTAGGGATTGAACACAGGGGGCGTTCTGTCACCGAACTACATCCACAGCCCTTTTAATTTTTTAATTTTGAGACTGGGTTCAAAATTGAGATCCACTTGCCGCAGACTTCCGAATCGCTGGGAATACAGGCGGGCGCCCCAGCGCCAGTCTTCCAGTTTTGAAAATTGCGCACTGCCTTTCTTTTAAAGGAGGAAGAAAAACATTAAGATCAATCAAGGATATGGTGGTCCAAAGTGGCAAAATACAGGTGGAAAAAATCAGACGAATGAGTCAGAACACCAATGTTAGGGTGTGGAGGAGTGCAGGACAGGAGGAATCAAACATGATCTCCTACATAGGGGTGGCTAGTTCACTGTGTTGAGGAGCAGCAGGTTTGGACATGCGGATGGTGTGAACTACCCCTTCACGATGATAGCTGCACACTTGGATCTGGAACTCCACAGAGGCTTGGCTTGGACGTAACTGAAGCCTTAGGCAGGTAAAACGCCCCGGGACCTTCGATGTGAGGCTACCTTGGTCCAATCCGCTGCGGCTCCTCGCTCTCCCTCCAGGTGGCACTACAGCTCCGCACTTCTGAGGCGGGTTTTCTGAGCAGCGCGCTTTCGAAACTCTAGGTGTCTGTCTGGCTTTTCTGCCTAGACCCGTTGACCGTGCGTCGCGCCCTCTTCGCTGGGGTTTGGCTGGGGATCCAAACCCGGAGCAGGCTCTGGAGAGAGTGTCGTTCACGCGGCCAGCACATGCGGGGTGGCTCAGGGATCTCAGGGTTGGCGGCGTGATCGGCGTGAGCACCTGTCCCTAGGGACACCTCGAGCAACCAACGTGGAATGTGTGTAGAGGACGGGCCCAACAGGCAGTGTATGGAGCAGGGTGCATGAAAACGAAGGACCGCGGATGCACGGCCACTGGACCCACCAAGAACGGAATTTCCTGGCTCTCAGGGCCATCCCGGCGTGGGAAGCGTGTCGCGGACCCTTTAAGGCTCCATCTCCTTGTCCTTCCCCGCCTGGGACAGGCCGGGACACCCGGGACCTGACATTTGGCGGCGCCTAATGTGGGAGCTAAAAATAGCCACCGCTCGGGGTTACTTCGGGGCATTGTTCTTCACTCACCCTGCGCGCGGGCCTGCACGCTCTGTGTCATGCTGTTGGAGTTGTCCCCTCCCCCGCCAAGTACACCTGGCCCATCCCCTCGTCTTCGACACAGCAGCCTGACCCGCGGCACTAGACCATAAAAAAAGTCCGCGGCTAGGTATCTGGGGTGGTGGGCGGAGTCTTGACACGTGGGTGGGCGGAGCCTTTCGTTCGGCGAACCCCGCACTCAAAAACTTTCCGGCCTGAAGCTGGCGGGAACCCGAGGGGCGTGCCTCGCTAGCGGTAAGAGGGCGTGGCTTCACCGGCCTGACCTACTAATTCAAGCCAAACTCTAAGCCCCAGGTTTAGTGAGGGGGCGTGGCTTTTTGGGGTGTGCGGGCTCCTGGCCAATGGGTGTTGTGAAGGGCGTAGCCCGCGGCGGGGCGGGAGTGGAGTGGCGGGGGCTTCTTTCGTCTTTTTCCCCCAGCCGGGCTCCGCCAGATCCCAGGAAGCCCCGCTGCTTTTCGTCTCCTTCACTTGTGGCTGTGGGTCCCACCAGGCCCGCCCTCCGCACATTGCTCCAGGATACCGTGGCCCCCGCGCCTCTGCCTGCCCTACCGGGGTCAAAGACCCTCCAGTCGCCTCTCATCACTGAAACTCCTGCACCTCCAGCTATTCTAAGACAAGATGCCATCGGGCTTCCAACAGATCGGCTCAGAAGTAGGGTTCAGCGTGCGGGGCGGGGGCACAGGTCTCGCTTATCCTGGGCTGGGGTCGTGACCAGGGTCAGCCAGGGGGCGGTCCCCGCACAGGCGCAAGGGGTGGAGGTGGGGGGCTGGCTATTTATACCCAGCCTGGACAACCCGTGACTGTCAGATTCCAATCTCGCCAAGAGGCAGAGTGGGTATGGGGGACCTTTCGGGAGCTCAGGCCGCAACTGGATTCTGCCGAGTTCAGAGTGCGTCTGCTTTCTTGTTACGCGGAGTTGCGCCCTGTTCCGGGACACCCTGCGTTCGATCCAACTTGGGAAAAGCCTCCACATCCAGGAGGGTCTGGCACACCAGTAGCTGTCTGCTTGTCCCGGCTCGCAGGCAGTGTTTCGAGGACTGGAGGCTCTACATGGGCCCCACCCCCCACTCCTGGCGTATCTCCAGGACGCTGAACTTTCTCTTAGCCGGTGGTGGGTGGAGGGGCAGAGGGGAGTGTCACACCCCCGCTCCCCCAGCTCAGGTTTCTGCTTGGAGACAGTCTGTGCCGCCAGCGAGCAGCCGCCACTGCCACCGCCCCTCACGCCACCATCCCTCCCTCTTCCCCTGGGCATGGCTATCCCTGGCAGAACCCCCGCACAGCCCCCAGCCCTTGGACGGAGCTTAGAAGGGGAGGGGAGGCCAGGGCAGAGAAATAGAAGGCCACCCCCAGAGGAATGACCTGGATGTCCTTTTTGGAATTGCCCTTCTTGGGCCTGTTGGGGGCCTCCTGTAGCTGACTGAGAAAAGCCCCAGAGAGGAGAGAACAGTGGCGGATGATGATAATGCACTTGTCAATTTATAAAATTGGCACTGTTAGAGTTACTGTAAATAATCGGTTTTGATTTTCACAACACTTTCACTGACAGGCAAGCAAGGCAAGCAACATCACCCTCAACTCACAGAAGAGGAAACCTAGGTTCAGAATGGGGAAGTGACTTGCCCAAGGTCATACAAATCTGAGCCTGTCCCAAGGTCACAGGGAAATTCAAAGACTTAGGTCCTCGAGCATTTCTCTGCCTTGTGGACTCAAACATCCAGTTTCTCCTCCATGCCCTGGTTTCCACTGGATTCTTTGTGCTCCTGTTTACATTGAGATCTTTGTGCAATTCCTAATATGGCCCAGTTTCCCTCACCCAGCATGTTGGATGGAACCCAGCATCTTCAGGCTCCAGCTGGGCCCAGGCCCCTGGGAGAAGGAAAGAAAGCATGATTCCACATGACATTCCCCTCTCTACTTCTGCCTGTCCAGGATGGGGAAACCCCTCGGCAGCAAGTGACTGGGACCCTGGTCCTTGCTGTATTCTCAGCTGTGCTTGGCTCCCTGCAGTTTGGCTACAACATTGGAGTCATCAATGCCCCACAGAAGGTGAGGGGCCTGCAACTAGCAGGGTAGGGGTGCCCAAACAAGGACAGGGAGTCTTGAGGGGATGGAAAAGGAAGAATCTGCAGGGATTCACTACTATGCTTTCCCTCCAGGTGATTGAACAGAGCTACAATGAAACGTGGCTGGGGAGGCAGGGGCCTGAGGGACCTGGCTCCATTCCACCAGGCACCCTTACGACCCTCTGGTCTCTTTCTGTGGCCATCTTTTCTGTGGGCGGCATGATTTCTTCTTTCCTCATTGGCATCATCTCTCAGTGGCTGGGCAGGTATGGGACTGGAGGGCAAAGGTAGGGGAATAGAAAGGGAGCCATAGCATGGGTCCCTGATACTCACAGTCTGGCTCTTTGTTCACTAGGAAAAGGGCTATGCTGGCCAACAATATCCTGGCAGTGCTGGGGGGCACCCTCATGGGCCTGGCCAATGCCACTGCCTCCTATGAGATACTCATTCTTGGACGATTCCTCATTGGCGCCTATTCAGGTACCCGTGAGCACTACAGCCCTGCCATGAACCTGGCTCTCCTTCGCCATACTTGGGCTTCCAAATGGGAGTGGGCAGCTGTACTCAGTCCTCTCTTCTTCCTTCTGCTCAGGGCTAACATCAGGTCTGGTGCCCATGTACGTGGGGGAGATCGCCCCCACTCACCTTCGGGGTGCCTTGGGGACACTCAATCAACTGGCCATCGTCATTGGCATTCTGATCGCCCAGGTAATTAAGCCTGACCTGGTGGGAGACTAGGCAGGAGTTAGGGTGGAACTCCAAGGCCAGGCAGGAGGCATAAATCACCTGCTGTCCTTCCCAACCTTCTCCCATAGGTGCTAGGCTTGGAGTCCATGCTGGGCACTGCCACTCTATGGCCACTGCTCCTGGGCATCACAGTACTTCCTGCCCTTGTGCAGTTGGTTCTGCTGCCTTTCTGCCCTGAGAGCCCCCGCTATCTCTACATCATCCGAAACCTGGAGGGTCCCGCACGAAAGAGTGAGCTCACACCCTGCATCTAGCCCAGTCCCATGCCTCCACCCTGACTTCCTAGCACCTGGCCTCCTCTCAGGCCCCATCAGGCCTGACCCTCCCCACTCCCAGGTCTGAAGCGCCTGACGGGCTGGGCCGATGTGTCTGACGTGCTGGCCGAGCTGAAGGATGAGAAACGGAAGCTGGAGCGAGAGCGGCCACTGTCCCTGCTCCAACTCCTTGGCAGCCGCACCCACCGGCAGCCCCTAGTTATTGCAGTTGTGTTGCAGCTGAGCCAACAGCTCTCGGGCATCAATGCTGTACGTATAGAGCAGCCGGCAGGTCTGGGGAGAGGAGAAGGGAGCTAACATCCTCCATTAACACTTAGGGTTAGTCCAGTTTGGTATGGCTGGAGTGGAAGACAGGACATCTCTGCCATCACCTCTTCTTCTCCCTTACCTCTAGGTTTTCTATTATTCGACCAGCATCTTCGAGTCAGCAGGGGTGGGGCAGCCAGCCTATGCCACCATAGGAGCTGGTGTGGTCAATACGGTCTTCACCTTAGTCTCGGTAACTACTTGCCTCTGGAATGGACTGCACCACAGGCTCCACATCCCTGGGGTTTCTGAGGCCCTACTCTTTGTTATCCCCACCTGTCAAAATGCTCCCACTTCTTGTGTCTTGAAGGTCCCCTGCCAATCCCTAACTCTTCCCATAGGTGTTCTTGGTGGAGCGCGCTGGGCGTCGGACACTCCATCTGCTGGGCCTGTCAGGCATGTGTGGCTGTGCCATCTTAATGACTGTGGCTCTGCTTCTGCTGGTGAGGCCTGGGGGGCTGAGGGTGCCCAATAGCCCAACCTACAAAAATGGTCCCAATGCTCTGTGGCTAGCCAGGGCCACACCTTAACATTCATGCCTTCAATCCTGGGGCAGCTTATGTGCCAGCACCATGAGTGCTTGGCTGTAGCACAAGTCTGTCAGCCAGGAGAAAGACCCCCTGTCAAACCTCAGGAACAATAATTCCTAAAGACTCAGGTTTAGAGCCAATGGGGAATCAACCATCATAGGAGTTGAGACCAAAACATTCCCTCTGCCTTGAATCTACATGGGGCAGCCAACGTAATGTCAGTGCTCAGAAGTGCTCCAGGGCCTGTTCTGATGGAGGGTGGCAGGCCCTCCACAAGCTGCTGGGAAGGGTAGATTTCAATTCTCCTATAGGTCAAATGCAAGTGAAGATCCAGAAAACCCAAAACCAGCTTCACCACCTTCCCTGCCTGGTCCCTAGGAGCGGGTTCCAGCCATGAACTATGTCTCCATCGTGGCCATCTTTGGCTTTGTGGCTTTCTTTGAGATTGGCCCTGGTCCCATACCATGGTTCATCGTGGCAGAGCTCTTCAGCCAGGGACCCCGCCCAGCGGCCATGGCAGTTGCTGGTTTCTCTAACTGGACGTGCAACTTCATCATTGGCATGGGTTTCCAGTATGTTGCGGTAGGTCCCCCATCCCTGCCCCAATTTCCCACGCTGAAGAATAGAGGGGGGAACACATTGCTATCCTGCTTGCTTTCCAGTTGGGGACTCCTAACCCTAGATAGGTGATCTTTGGATCAATTTGGTGGAGCTGCTCCACCAGAATCAAAGGAAAATGGGGCAGAACTAGATTGGATAGTAACAGGTGTCTGGAACAAACCGGTGGCATAACTTAGACCAGGAATAAAATGATTTAAACTTTGTATTAATACTACAAATTGCTGGGAATCTCCTCTGATTGCAATATGATGAAGGGATAAGAAATGGGTCTGGGCTCAGATAATCCATTTTTCAGTGTAAATCTTCATTTTTGGTCCTTTCCATTGCCCCTTGAAGGAGCCACCTGTTTCTGTAGGAGCCCCAGCTCCCTATGAGGGTATTTAGTTCCTGGCTTGCCTGAGACCATCCCTTCCCATCCCACACCACCCTACTCTGTCAACATCTTTCTCCACTTATCCCAGGATGCCATGGGTCCCTACGTCTTCCTTCTATTTGCGGTCCTCCTGCTTGGCTTCTTCATCTTCACCTTCTTAAAAGTGCCTGAAACCCGAGGCCGGACGTTTGACCAGATCTCAGCCACCTTCCGCCGGACACCCTCTCTTTTAGAGCAGGAGGTGAAACCCAGCACAGAACTCGAATACTTAGGGCCAGATGAGAATGACTGAAGGGCAAGACAGGGGTGGGAAATCCAGCTTTCTCTACCCCCAGAGACCCCCTCCTTTCCTCTACAGCACTTTAACCCTCTCTTCCCCATTACTTCCAGGGTGGAAGAAAAACCCTGCAACCTGGTAGAATTGGGAAGCTGAAGGGAAGGGTGGTCTGAGCACCCCTTCATTCCCCTCGTGTGACTCTTTTGGATTATTTATGTGTTGTGGTTAGGCCGTGGCTGTCAGGGTGGGCTGTTCTCCCTCCCCCTTCCCACCCCAGACTCCTCTCCAGAATTCTTCCACCCCCTCTAGGGAAGAGGGGCTGGAGAAGAGGCGGCTCTAGACTGGCTTCTTCAGTGGAACAAACTGGAGCAGAAAGCAGGACATGAGACCAGAAGCTGACTTTCCCACCACCTTAGACTCCTCCCACAATCTGGCACTTACACTGAATTATTGCCACATAGACTCTGGGTGAAGGGGGCTCTGTCTCGACCCCTCTGGAGCAAAGGACTCACCCTCCCAAAATCTAGCCTCTCCTCCCTCCCTGCAGGCTCAGCCTTTTAGGGTAAGAGGGAACACAAAGTATGCACCCTCATGTGGTGAGAAGGGACAGCAGGCATTTGCCTCTAAACTTGGGGCCTCATCTCAGTTGTTCCTCAAGCCTGCCAAGTGGGGGCCCCAGCTTTTGCCTTCACTCCTATTCTGGAAGGGTGCTGTCCCCACAGGCTTTCGACCAACTAAGGGCAAGAGGGGATTTTAAAGACTGCCTGTAAACAGTGGATGGAAGGAGACTTTGGATATTTTTGTATATGTTTGAATGGGTAGGGAGCAGAAACCAAAAGGTTGTTGTACTAAATATGTATATACAGATTCATCTATAAAGTCACTGTATGGAGAAGTGTGTCCTGTCATGGAGGCACTGGAGGATGGCTGAGACAGGGACTACAATCCATTTTGCCTGCCCCCTTCCTCCCTCTGTCTTGCCTCACTTCTAGACCTCAGAATCCTCTAGATTCTGTCATTCATGTCCATTTCCATTACTTTTTATTGCTTTAATAGTAAATGCTCAATAAACTGTAGCTGCAAGTGCCAGGCACTGCAAGGGAGGCATCATCCCTGTTTGACAGGAACAGAGAATCTCAGTGTTGAAAGCACTTGTCAGAGCTGCAAAGCTAGGGACACCTGAGCAAAGACTCAAGGGCAGGCCCTGCTGCCTGCCTATATCCTCTCACATTTCACCATCCATGGTTCTGAAGTGAGTTACCAGTGATCTAAATTCTTCAAAACAGAAAAGAGGCAGAGACCAAGACAACAGGAAAGCCTGTTTTTGTTTTTACTGGAGGCTCAGGTGGCACATGACAGTTCATAAAATGGCTTCAGAGGTAGGGGGTTGAAGGGAAACAAAAATAAACTGGGTGGGAAAGAAAAGCAACCAGGAGGAGGTAAGAGCTGGCTGGTTCCTTCTCAGCCTGACTTAGGGGAGGAAGTTGATGCCTCTGAACACTAAGGATGGAGCCCTTCCTTCAACCCTTGATAGGGGAGAGTGGGGAAAAAAATGCAAAAGGCTGTTGCTTTAGCCCTCCTGAGTCTCAAGGAAAAGGGGAAAAGCCGGTCTTCTGATGTCATGAGTTATGGGAAAGGAGGGAGGGGGTGCTGGATAGGGTACAGGTCAGTTGGAAAAAACTGGCAGATACCTAAGAGAACAAAAGAAACAGACAAATCATGAACATTAACTTATCATAACCCATTACCCAGCCTCCTTGACCATCTGCCCTCTGAAAGAGAAGCTTCTCACCAGATGGTAGCTCTGGGTGTCCTTTGAGTTGGAATCACTCCAGTATGGTGGTGGGGGGGTCCCCACTGTTGATGGGGGCTGAGGTCTAGAGAAAATGGTAGTCAACTGAGCTTGTTCTTCAGAGTCCCCAACTCTAGCCTTCTGCCTTTCCCTTTCCCCGTCCTCTCCCAACAATTCATACCCACAAGCTAGTGCTAAGGCTCCAAGCAGAGCTGGGGTGGGGGTGGGGTTCTGCACGGGGTAACATGGCTTGATTGCCTCTGCTGGGGCAGGTAGACACAGTGCTTGCCAAGGATGGACCTAGCAATCTACATGAAAGGACAGGGACTGGGGAGTGGCACAGTAATAAAGGAGGGAAGAGAAAGGGCCCAAAACAGGGACAGCTGGTCCAGCCTTTCTTCTTTCATCCCACCATCCTCACCTCTGGGGCTGTGGGCTGCCGGGGGCCAGGGGGCTGCTGCCGTCGCCGCTGGAAGTAGGGGCGGTTTCTTGGGCGCTGGGGCTCAGGCCGGGAACCATCAGTGGGGCCTTGGCTGGGCTTGGTCTCACCATCCCCACCTTCAGTGGTAGGCTGCTGAGGTGGCCTGGGGCGGAAAGGCCTAGGGAAAGAAACAGGAGCCCTGAAGGGACTATGGAACACAAGGCAAACCACTTCCCTCCCCAGGACTTCCCCAGCTCCCCCATTCCCATCTCTAGGAGCCAGGCTTTCATCTCCATAAGTTCTGCTTCCCTCTGGGCACCTCTCACCATGAACTTAGGCACTTCTTAGAACTCTTCCCCTTTTGCAGAGACAACATGGGACAGCAAAGGGAAAGACGGAGCCCCAGAAAAGGAGTCTTACCTTCGGTACCTGGGCCGGAACCTGGGTGGGGGCACCCGCTCATCTCCCTGCTGTTGGTCCACCTCTAACGGGGCTGTCTCTTTGGGTTCTACCCCATCAGTGCCCTGGGAATATACAAAGGCCTCTGTGGGCTCTGGGAACCCTGGCTGTCCAGGGGCCAGGTTATCACTGGCTCTTCCCAGCCCTCAGTTCCAGTTCCTTTGGGGACTCTGTAGTCTCTAACCTCAACAATTCCCACTTCTTCTAGAATTTGGCTAGATGGCTCCCTTACTGCAGCTTCCCCTCACCTCTATAGGCTGCTGCTGGTTAGGGGGCCGAGGGCCTCTCACAAACCGTCGTCGGTAGAAGAAAGGTGGCGGGCGCCGTCGTCTGGGCCGCTGCCCAGAGTCCTCAGCCCGCTCCCCTTCACTACCAGGTTCTGTTCCACCTGAGGGAGCCTCTGCCACCATGGGTGGTGGGGCAGCTGGGCGAGGCCGGGGAATGAATCGGCGGAATCTACGTCGATTGGGGGCATAGCGGCTGCCCTTCACTGGCACCCCCCCGGGCCCAGTTACATTGGCAGCTTCTGCACCCTGAAAATATGGAAGAGGAATGGTCAGAACCCTCCCAACCCGGCCCCCCAATGACGAACGCACATCATTTGCAAACTTGCTGGAATCACTGGAGTCTCTTCTGTCTTCCAGCCCAAGTCCCCTCTCCAGTTCTCCTGTGGCTCCTCTTATACTTATCCAGCTCCCCCACCCTGCCAAAGGGCAACAGTGAGTTGGTACTTGTCTGGGAAAGAACAACTTGTCCTTTTGAAAAAACTGTTATGGCACCCCCCACCCCCCTTAAAGACCATGGGGTAGAGAAAGGGCTGGCAGCTACTACTGTCTATCTTTTACTCCAGAGGACTGACTCAGAAGTATCCTGCTGGGGATGGGCCCCATATGGAAAACAGACATGGAAGTGCTTGGTGAACTACTGAGAAGAAACCTAGATACTACTGACTGAAAACAGGGACACATTCTTTAGAACATGCCTAGTATTAACATCCTGGTCAGAAAACACAACCCCATTCCCAGAGGTAGAGCTGGTCCCAGAAGGGTCAAAGCCTGGGTTGACCTCCAGGACACTCTTCCACAAGCCTGGCCAACTCTAGACCCCACAGCAGTCCCCAAACCTTCTCTCCTTCCACGACATCAAACTCCACAGTCTCCCCATCTCCAACGCTGCGCAGAAACTTCCTGGGGTTGTTTCTTTTAATAGCTGTCTGGTTGGGGGAAAGGCCATGAGAAAGGTGAGGGCAGCAAAAGCAGAGTTTCTCTAACCCTTGCTGGGTCCACCACCCAATTCCATTATTTTCAACATTATACTTGGGGTCCAGAGCTGGAGGGCAGAGCCAAAGATGGTCAAGGTTTAGTAGGGGAGGGGCTGGGGTGCAGCTTAGTGGTAGAATGCATGCTTAGCATGTGAAAGGCCCTGGATCCTATACCTAGCATTGCAGGAAAAAAAAGTTTAGTAGGGGAAAAAGTCATAAACTAGGGGCCTGGGGATCCACTGAGAAGTTACCACTGTCCCCAGGATACTCTCTCCCTTCCCCTCATACCCCTCAGGGACTTTAAAAAGGGAGGCAAGAAATAGGACATCAAAAGCAAAACAAAAAGCAGAGACAGTCTAAAATTGCAAAATGGGTAAAACATACTGTGCTTCTTACCTCAATCCCAGAGAGCTCTTTCCACCAAAGTAGTGGTTCTCAAACTAGCGAGCATCAGAATCACCTGGGAGCTTGTTAAACAGGTGCCCAGCCCCAAGGTCTGATTGATTCGGTAGCTCGGGGCAGGGCCTGAGAATTTGGATATCAGGTGATGCTGCTGGTGGTGGTACAGGGACCACACTTTGAGAACCACTGCACCCAAGTCTCTTGGACCTGAGTTCTTTCCCTTGGAAAACTGCCTGATTCCTTCCTGTGGTGTTAACAGGTCCCAGTAGGTGGTTAGCATGTAGTGCCCAGAGGGCAAAACGCACTGACAACCGTTCAATAACCCAACACAACTGGGGCTAATGGTTGATACAAGCACCTGAGGCAGATGGGAGAGTGACTATTTCCATGTGGGCAGGCCGTTGAGGAGCCGGAGAAAGACTGCAGCTAAGGGTTATGGGAAAGGCCTTCAAAGAGAGGGCCAGTTCCACCCCTCAGAAAGCCAACCTAGCTTACCTGGTGAACAAAGACATCCTCCTTGGTGTCATTCCTGCAGAACAGGATGGGTCATTAAGGGGGTGACTTTAATAAGGCACTCAGTTCCACTAAGGCCTCCCTAGCTGTCGATTCGTAAGATTGGTGGGCCCATCCTTTCCAGATTCCAGTCACTTGGGGAGTAGACAGGATCCCCAAAAGCTGATATAGAGAAGTACACTTAAAACCTCAGTGAAAATGCTGAACTTCATGAGGAAGGAATGGAAGGCAAAGGCACCTTGAAAGAGCCAGGACAGCTCTTTACCTATTGAGTGCTCCACCTTCTACCCCAGGGGCACCTTAGAACCTGCTGGTGCTGGCTGTAACTATTTCTTGCCAACCCCACCACCCCCAGTCCCTATTGGGACTGGAAAATTCCACTATCTCCTTTCTACATCCAGGGAGCATGCCAGAGGTACAGGAGTTTGGGAAGGGGACAAGGTCTCAGGAATTTGCTCCAAACAGCCACAAAACCTTATGTTCATCCTCAGTCTGGAAGTAAATCCATAGTCAGGCTCCCTCTCAACATACAGAGGGATCAAGGACAAGAGAAAAGAAAATATCCATTCTCTATCATTACCTTGCCTATAATCCTAGTTTATCCTAGAACTCCAGGTAGGGTGAGGGAGAGGAGAGGGATTCTTCACAGGAACCCGCCTTACCCAGAACAAATGTTCCAGCTTTAAAAGCACTTGGATCTGCACAAAGGTCAGCCTGCTAAGAGGGAACTAAGGCCTCCCAGGAGGGCTTGGCTGGGCAGGGTGCCCGGGCTGGGGAAGGCCCCACTTGGGGGCTCTGCTCAGAAACCACCACTACAGCCTCTCCCAGGGCTGGAAGGGGAGGGGCTGCCAAATGAAGAGAAGTAACTGTCTCTGGTTGGACTGCCTCCTTCCACCCTCCCCCTACAGGCAGCCTCAGTCCCATCAGGTGGGTGATTCAAATGAGTCACAGCTCTTTAAGGGAGATGAGTCGTGAGGGTGCCTCAAGTGCTTCCCTTAACAGGAAATCAGTGATGATTCCAGCCCAGAGCCCTGAGGTACAGAGAGCCTCATAATTCCACCCCAAAAGCACAGCAAACTAAAAATAATGAAAATTCCTGAAAGTAAGATAGAAGCTAGTAAGGTCAGAACCAGGTTTGCCAAGTTCCTGGATCATTAAATCCTCTGCTGCCCTTGAAGATGTGGAGGCGGCTTCATCTTGCCACTAAGCACACATTTGTGCTGTGGTTAAAGCCTTTCAACCAGCCTCAGCTGGACATTGCAACCATGTGCCTTGGCAGGGGTAGAGATGAGGTTGGGAAGGTGTCCAGTCCCACAGGCCAGTTCGAAGACACCCATTCCACCCTCTCCCTGGGTTCCTCGGATACCTGTTGATGAATCCGTAACCATTCCGGACGTTGAACCATTTGACAGTGCCCAGGACTTGGATTGCTGCCAGGCAGAGATGCAGTGGGGATAGTAAGATGGGGGAAGAGATGGAGTTGGACTGAGTTTTGAGACACTCTAAAACCTAACCTGCCTTCCTAGTAAGCTTATTTTTAAGACAACTAGGTTTCACTACTAGCTTTAAGGTATTCTTATCCCAGTTCCACCAAATTCAAACATCCACACAGGAGGCTTAGGCTTTCAAAACCGAACTTGAAGGCATGTTCCTCACATCCTATAATTCCAGGCCCTTCACCTAGAACCGGTACTCACCTGATCCACTGAGTGGCACCCTCAGGTCATAACTCAAAAGCTTTTCTAGCCCTCCCAATGTAAGGGTCCCCAGTGCACCTGCTTCCCAGGCTCAGGATTTCACCCCATGCTAACTAAGTCAACTGGACCAAGTCTCCCGCCCCAGAGGCGTGGTGGAAATAAGAGGGTTTATTCTCCACCCCAAGGCCTTAGCTGAACCTGCTGACCCTGGCCCCGTCCCACCCCCAACCCAGGAAGGCACAGCAGGATTTCCCTCCAGGGGAATCCACTTTGGTTCGCAGTTCCCAGCCCAGTTAAGTCTTTGGGCCTCCGGGCCAGGCCCATCTTCGGCTCTCCAGACCCTGTCAGGCCCCACGCTGCCCCTCCCCCAGTCCGCCTACCCCTTAGAGCCACCCTGGCGCGCGCGCCCCCCCTCACCCAGCACCGGCTTGTCCGCCTGACTCCGAGCCGGGGGCGCGGGGGTCCCCGAGGCCGCCGTCACCGGGTTGCCAGGGGTGCGAGAGCCTGGCGCTGAGGGGGTCCCAGCAGCGGGGCCCGAGGCGGCTCCGCCCCCGCCGCCGCCGCCCGCCCCGCCGCCTGCTTTCTGCGGCTCTCCCGCGGGCACCGGTACCACCACCGCTACCACCCCTGCCGCCGTCGCGGGCACCGTCGCCGCGGGGGCCGCTGTCGCCACCACTGCCGCCTCCACCTCGCTCATCCCGCCGGATCCAGTACCGGCCCCCGCCGCCACCTCCTCCTCCTCCTCCGCCGCCACCGCCACCGCCCCGGCCCCTCCCCCCGGCTCGCGGACCCGCCGCCCCGCTCGGTCCTCGCGCCCCGAGCCTCGCCCGCACGGCGGCAGCGGGCCCTGAGCTTAGGCCAATCGCAGCCGGCTGCCGCGGCGCGCGCAGGCCCCGCCTCCCGACCACAGGCCAATCCTAGCCGCGCAGACCCCCGACCCTCACGCCGGCCCCGCCTCCCGGACTTCGCACCGAGGCGGAGGCCCCCGCCCGCTGCCCCGTAAGTACACCTGGGCCCCGCCCCTCTGACCCACGTGACCTACCCTAGCCAAACCCATTGGCTGACAGCTATTTTCCCCTCCCCCCTCCGCCCCTTTCCACCGGCCGCGGGAAATCAAACGGGCTGGTTGCGCCCCCAACCGCCACCTGGCCTGTGCGCGAAAGGCGGGGCCGGGGGCGCGGCTCCAAAGGTTGCCCCTGACGACGTAGGTGGAGCGCGGCTGTCAGCAGCCTCAGATCTGGCGGTGAGAGTCACTGCTCGCCCTCAACCTCCAGACCCACCCTGCTCAGACCCTGTCAGGCATAGACGCCTCCCGGACACCACCGTTGTTGGTACATTCTCCTTAGAGGATGTCCCGGCACACCCAGGGCTACTGTATCTGCTCGCAAAACGATTTAACCAATTCACAGTTGTTTTCATAAGCCTGGGCCCCTCGTTTTTATTTTGTTTTTGAGACAAAGGGTACAAGTAGCACAAAACACAGTTTCGCTGAATTTTGATATGTTCATCCATGTAGCCAACGTCCTAATCAAGATATGTTTTCCTTGCCCCGGGAAGTTCCCTGGAGCCTTTTCTAGGCAATCCCAGCATCTTCACTGGTCACAAGTCTAATGTGTCCCACCGTAAGCCTTTCACGTCTATGGGCGGGGTGCTGAAGTCTCTGTCCTTGGCACATGCAGTTTCCTCTGCTTCGAATGCGCCCCTCGTGTCTCTTAGGGTGGCTCTCTTCAGGTATCAGCGTACATATCACGCCTCATTATCACATCATACATTATTTTAAGGCATTTTTGAAAATATGAAATGATCCTATTTGCTTATTAATTCTACTCCAGCCCTACGTACATACGCTAGTGCACAATGCTCGAAATTTATTGGATAAATAATCCCCAATCCACTAATGAGTAAACAGATGACTGGTGCGAGGCTCCTCTCAGATTTCTTGGAAGCCCGAAAAGTCCGTCCTAGGAGCTGCAATCTCCCTCCCTAAATGAGGCTCTAGAAGTCTCTTCTCCGGAAGGTCCACCCGGAAGGACGCGAGCTTCTCTGGGCAGAGAGTATTTTTAGGGCAACGGGCCCCAGAACAAGACACGTGCCTCCACGCGCAGCTCATTCTGCCCCATGTCTACTTGTCCAGTGCTAGAGTTTGGCCCAAGGCCGGCGACCCGCAACAGCCACAGCCACAGCCGCAGCCGCAGCCGCAGCCGCAGCCTCTTTCGATCCCGGCGCGCCCTCTGCCGGCCAGTCTCGAAGGCCGCCAGATAGCGCTTCTTTGCGGGCGGTCCACCAGCTAGCTACTCAGGACACCTGATGCACACCGCTCATCCCGCCTGAGGATTCTGATTTCCAGGGCAT
The DNA here is from genome assembly GCA_028644305.1 of Xerus rutilus. Lineage (NCBI taxonomy): Eukaryota > Metazoa > Chordata > Mammalia > Rodentia > Sciuridae > Xerus > Xerus rutilus. Next base: position 46,535,607 of record CM053402.1, read on the forward strand.
TGGGCACAGTGGACAGAAAAAGAGAAAAGAAGAGCAAACAACTACATCGCAAGGTGAGGCGGTGAAGGATACAGAAAAAGGACCAGTTTACCTGTGGCCAAACTTGAGCTTAAGGGAAGCTGAGACCAAGACTAGGGGAAGGCAAGCGAGATACCTCACAGGGTGTCCTCGGCAGCAAAAGAATCACATGGAAGGTACACGGGAGCTCGTTTAGAGGGCGAGATGAAAGGAAGCTTATATGAAGGGGTGGTGAGTCCTTTTCACAGTGAAATTAAGAAAACGTCAGGAAAGCGAAGGAATGGGGTATGGCAGGGAAAAGTACCCTTGGCAGCCAAAGTCGAAGCCAATTCATACTGAATGGAAGAAAAACTGAAAGCTTTTCCTCTAAAATCCAAGACAAGGTTGTCCACTCTCACCAGTTCTATTCAATAGAGTTCTTGAAACTCTAGCCAGAGCAATCAATCAGGCACGAGAAAGAAAATAAAGGATACAAATAGGAAAAGAAGTCAAGGGATGTGGCTCAGTGGTCGAGTACCCCTGAGTTCAATCCCCAGTACCAAAAAAAAAAAAAAAAGAAGAAGTCAAACTATCACTGTTTGCTAATGACAGGATTCTATATCTAGAAGATCCCCCAAAATTCCACCAGAAGACTCCTAGAGCTAGTAAATGAATTTAGCAAAGTAAAAGGATACAGATCAACACTCACAAATCAATAACTTTTCTATACTCCAACAGCAATTCAGCTAAGAAGAAATCAGGGAAACTCTTTCACAGTATTTTCAAAAAAATGGGAATTAATCTAACTAAGGAAGTGAAAGATCTCTACAATGAAAACTGTAGAACACTGAAAAAAGAAATCGAAGAATATGGAAAGACATATCATGTTCTTGGATAGGCAGAATTAATATTGTCAACATGGCCACACTACCAAAAGCAATATACAGACTCAATGCAATCCCTATCAAAATACCAATGGCATTATTCACAAAACTAGAAAAAAATTCTTAAATTCATTTGGAAGAATAAGAGACTCAGAATAGCCAAAGCAATTCTGAGTAAGAACAGTGATAGAGGCAGCATCACAATATTCAATCTCAAATTATACTACAGAGACATAGTAGCAAACACACCATGGTATTGGCATCAAAATAGACATAAAAACCAATGGAATAGAATAGCAGACACAGAGCCAGGTGCGGTGGCGCAAGCCTATAATCCCAGCACTTAGGGAGGCTGAGATAGGAGAATCGCAAGTTCAAAGCCAGCCTTAGCAGCCGGGCGCGGTGGCTCACGCTTGTAATCCCAGCACTTAGGGAGGCTGAGACAGGAGAATCGCCAGTTCAAAGCCAGCCTCAGCAACGGGGAGGCGCTAAGCAACTCAGTGAGACCCTGTCTCTACATAAAACACAAAATAGGGCTGGGGATGTGGCTCAGTGGTCGAGTGCCCCTGAGTTCAATCCCCGGTACCTAAAAAAAAAAAAAAAAAAAAAAAGCCAGCCTTAGCAAAGGCAAGGGGCTAAGCAACTCAGTGAGACCCTGCCTCTACATAAAACACGAAATAGGGCTGGGGATGTGGCTCAGTGGTCGAATGCCCCTGCGTTCAATCTCCAGTACCAAAAAAATAAAAAAGAATAGCAGACACAGAAGCAAATCCACATACTTACAGAGAGAACCATTTGTTTAAAAGGCTGTCAATTCTCCAACATATATTTTTGGCACCTTTTTAACAAATGGTTTTGGGGCTAGGCATGGTAGCACATGCCTATTATCTCAGCAACTAAGGAAGCTGAGGCAGGAGGATCAAAAGTTTGAAGCCAGTCTCAGCAACTTAAGGAGAAAAACATGAAAAGAGATGAGGTTATAACTCAGTGGTAGAGTAGCCCTGGGTTCAATCTCCAGTACCAAAACAAAACAAAAACAAATGGTTCTGGGAAAACTGGTTATATACATGTAGAAAAATGAAATTAGATCCCATTTCACCTGTACAAAAGTCAAATCGAAATGGATCAAAGACACTCCGTCATATAGGTATAGGCACCGACTTCCTCAACAAAACCCTCAAAGCTCAAGAAATAAAACTAAGAATCAAGTGGGATGCCATTAGGTTAAAAAGCTTTTGCACAGCAAAGAAAATGAGAGTAAAGAGAGAGTCTACGGAATAGGAAAAAAATCTTTGCCAGCTATTCCTCTGACAAGGGATTAATATCCAGAATATATAAAGAACTCAAAAAAACTCAATGGCAAAAAAAACCCTGATATATAAATGGGCAAAAAAACAGAAATTTGTCAAAAGAAGAAATACAAAAGACCAACAAATAAATGAAAAAATGTTCAACATCTCTAGCAATCAGGGAAATACAAATCAAAACTACATTAAGATTTCATCTTACTCTAGTCAGAATAGCAATTATCAAAGAATATAAATAATAAATGCTGGTGAGGATATGAGGGAAAAGGTACAGTCATACATTGTTGGAGGGACTGCAAATTAATATAACCACTTTGGAAAGCAGTGCGGAGATTCCTCAAAAAACTAGTGATAGAACCACCATATGACCCAGCTACCTCACTCCTCAGTATTTATCCAAAAGAACTAAAATCAGAATACTATAGCAATACAGCCACTATAATGTTTCTAGCAGTACAATTCACAACAGCCAAGTTATAGAATCAACCCAAATGTTCATCAATAGATGAATGGGTCAGAAAATATGGTAGATATACACAATGGAGTTTTGCTCCATCATAAAGAAGAACAAAATTATGGCATTTGCCAGTAAATGGATGGAAATGGAGAAAAACCATACTAAGTGAAATAAGCCACACTCAGAAAATCAAGGGTGGAATGTTTTCTCTTATATGTAAAAGCTAAAAGCAAAATAAGGGAAAGAAGGTAGTGGGGGATGGGATTAGGTATAATAAAGATACAGTGAAGACCAGAGGAATAGAAATAGGAGAATGAGAGGGAGGGAGGAAGAAAGGGAAAGGGAAAGAAATGTGGACTGAATCTAACAATCATGTTATATACATATATAGATATACCAAAGCTTATATCTCCTTTATGTATATGTAGAAAGTACCAATAAAAAATGAATAATAAATAAAGGAAAATAAGTAGAGTAGAGGAGGCAGAAAAGGGGGAGGAAGGAGAGAAGAAAAGGGGAAAGGGAATGGGGGTTGAAATTAAATTCCTTGTATGCATAATTTTGTCAGAATGAATCCAAAGACTATAATTATAATGCTCTAAAAAAAAAAGAACTATAATGCTGACTCCACGAAAACAGTAATCTGAATGTTTAATTCAGATTATTTTAATCATTTTTTTTTTAGTACCGAGGATTAAATTCAGGCGTACTCAACCACTGAGCCACATCCTCAGCCCTATTTTGTGTTTTATGCAGAGACAGGGTCTCACTGAGTTGCTTAGTGCCTCGCCATTGCTGAGGCTGGCTTTGAACTCACGATTCTCCTGTCTCAGCCTCATCCCATAAAGTGCTGGGATTACAGGCTTACACCACCACGCCCAGCTTACACCTACATTATTTTTTATATATATATATATATTTTTTAGTTGTAGATGAACACAATGTCTTTATTTTATTGCTTTGTATGTGGTGCTGAGGATCAAACCCAGGGCCTCACGCATGCGAGGCAAGCTCTCTACTGCTGAGCCACAAACCCACATTATTTTAATACCAAGCTTACTGAAGTGCAGTTTTGCTATCACCTCTCATTCTCCAACATCCTTCTACAATCTACCAACCCAGATTTACTTTTTGCCTCCACTACTCCACTGAGGCTCCTTCAACAATGGCCCACTATCTCTTCTGCCGCCCCCGCCCCCGCCTCCTCCCAGGTCCTTGCACATGCTAGGCAAGCACTCTACCACTGAGTTACATTTCCAACCCTTATTTTTTTTTATTTTGAGGTGGTATCTCATTAAGCTGCCCAAGCTGGCCTTGAACTTTGGGATTCTCCTGCCTCAGCCTCCCAATTCTGTCCCTTGTTAACTGAAACATTCAGTGAGTGCATGACTTTTGGTTCTTTTTTTTTTTTTAATTTTTTTTGTAGTTGTAGATGGACACAATATCTTTATTTTATTTATTTATTTTTATGTGGTGCTGAGGATCGAACCCAGTGACTCACACATGCGAGGCATGCGCTCTACCACTGAGCCACAATCCCAGCCCCCTTTTGGTTCTCTTTTGACTCCACCAAGTGAGATGTACCTGTCACAGCTTCCCCCATCTTCTCATGCCTTTCCTTTTGTGACTTGTCCTCCATCAACCCCAATATTTCCAGGATCATGTTCTCCTACCACCTCTAGGTCATTTATCCATCCCCTTGGCTTTGCTGACCACTTTCTGAGGCTCTTAAACCTGTGTCTCCAGCTCTGAATCCTTCTCACTTCCTACCAGACTCCAAGACCAGTACTTTCTAGCCAATTGCTCCTCAGGCTTCTGAACTTTGACAAGGCCAAGTTGAAGTTCTTCTTTATCCTCTGTCTTCATTGAGTTGATCCATCACCACTCATCCACAAACACTCATCCTTTAGTGCCCATTCCTCACTTGTAGGAGTCTCCCCTGGGTGCCCTGGGTTAGCACAGCAAAGGTGAAGATGTATAGTATCAAATTGAAATAATATTTGAAAGATTCAAGAGACAGCGTCACCCCTATCTCCTACCACCACATACTCCCAAGCAACTTTCCCCTACAACTTTCTTGTTGTAGCCCAAATCACTTTCCCCTCTCCTTTCTTCTAATATCTGCTCTCATTTCTGTTTCTGGTGTTTCATACCTACAAACTCTGACTTCTCCTTGCCCGTTTACTTCTTAGCTGCTGTTATCCCTGCCCTCCCCTCTTTGCTGTCTCGGCTAGCACTCAGCCAAATACTTGACCTTTTCTCCACCCCCCACCTACTGGTCCCATCTGCCATATCTGATATCATTACTTGCCACCTCCTGCTTTTTTTTAAACCGAGATATGGGTTTTTTTTTCATTTTTCCTTTTTTTTAAAAATGCATTTCAATTCACAGTACACATATGGAGCACAATTTTTCATTTCTCTGGTTGTAAACAAGGTAGTCACACCATTTGTGTCTTCATACATGTACCTAGGGTAGTGATATCCATCTCATTCCCCCATCTTTCCTACCCTTATGCCCCCTTCTTTTCCCTCCCTCCCCTTTGCCTTATCCAAAGTTCCTCCATTTCTCCCATGCTCCCCACTCCCACCCCCATTATGGATCAGCATTCACTAATCAGAGAAAACATTTAGCCTTTGGTTTTTTGGGATTGGCTTACTTCACTTAGCATGATATTCTCCAACTCCATCCATTTACCTGCAAATGCCATAATTTTATTCTCTTTTTTTTTTTTTTTTTTGGTACTGGGGATTGAACTCAGGGGCACTCGACCACTGAGCCACATCCCCAGCCCTATTTTGTGTTTTATGTAGAGACAGGGTCTCACTGAGTTGCTTAGTGCCTCGCCGTTGCTGAGGCTGGCTTTGAACTGGCGATTCTCCTGTCTCAGCCTCCCTAAGTGCTGGGATTACAGGCTTGAGCCACCACGCCTGGCTTTTTATTCTCTTTTTTAAAAAAATTTTTTAGGTGTCAATGGACTTTATTTTATTTACTTATGTGTGGTGCTGAGAATCGAACCCAGTGCATCACACATGCTAGGCAAGCTCTCTACTACTGAGCCACAACCCCAGCCCTTATTCTCTTTTTTTAAATTTTTTTTTAGTCGTAGATGGACACAGTATCTTTATTTTGTTTATTTTTATGTGGTGCTGAGGATCGAACCCAGTGCCTCACGCATGCGAAGCAAGTGCTCTACCACTGAGCCACAATCCCAGCCCCCTTATTCTCTTTTTTTTTTTAATTTTTTTTTTTTTTTTTAGTTGTAGATGGACACAATGTCTTTATTTTATTGCTTTGTACGTGATGCTGAGGATCGAACCCAGGGCCTCACGCATGCAAGGCAAGCGCTCTACCGCTGAGCTACAATCCCAGCCCCCCTTATTCTCTTTTAATGTGAAGTAATATTCCATTGTGTATATATACCACAATTTCTTTATCCACTTATCTATTGAAGGGCATCTAGGTTGCTTCCATAGTTTAGCAACTGTGAATTGGGCTGCTATAAACATTGAAGTGACTGTGTTACTGTAGTCTGCTGGTTTTAAGCCTTTAGGGTACAGACTGAAGAGTGGGATAGCTGGGTCAAATGGTGGCTCCATTCCAAGTTTTCTAAGGAATCTTCATACTGCTTTCCAGATTGGTTGCACCAATTTTCAGTCCCACCAGCAATGTTTGAGTGTGCCTTTTTCCTCACATCCTCACCAACACTTATTGTTGCTTGTATTTTGGCGGGGGTGTTGCGGGGATTGAACTCAGGGGCACTCGACCACTCAGCCACATCACCAGCCCAGTTTTGTGTTTTATGTAGAGACAGGGTCTCACTGAATTGCTTAGTGCCTTGCCGTTGCTGAGGCTGGCTTTGAATTCGCAATTCTCCTGTCTCAGCTTCCCAAAGTACTGGGATTACAGGCGTGCACCACCGTGCCCCACTTGTAGCTTGTATTCTTGATAACTGCCATTTTGACTGGAGTGAGATGAAATCTTAGAGTAGTTTTGATTTGCATTTCTTTAATTCCTAGAGATGTTGAACATTTTTTCATATATTTGTTGATTGATTATATTTCTTCTTCTGAGAAGTGTCTGTTCAGCTCCTGAGCCCATTTATTGATTGGGTTGTTTGTGGTTTTGGTGTTAAGTTTTTTTAATTCTTTATATATCCTGGAGATCAGTGCTCTATCTGATGTGCGTGCGGCAAAAATTTGCTCCTACCACCTCCTTCTTGGAACCTCTTTCTTTTTACCTAGTAGTAATAGTAAGAATTACCATTTATTGAGCACTCACTATGTGCCATACAGTATGCTAAGTACTTTATATGCATTAGGTCATTTAGTCATTAAAATAATCCTGGGAAGTGGATACTATTAAAATCATCACCAGGTTCAGTGGTGCATGCTTATAATCCCAGTGACTCAGGAAGCTGAGGAAGGAGGATCACATGTTTGAGGCCAGCCTCAGCAACTTAGCAAGGCTCTAAGCAACTTAGGCAAGATCCTGTCTCAAAATAAAAAGGGCTAGCAATGTAGCTCAGTGGCAAAATGTCTCTCCATTCAATCTCCAGTACCAAAACCATAATTTAAAAAATGTTTTAAATAGGGCTGGGGTTGTAGCTTAGTGGTAAAGCCTTTGCCTAGCATGTGTGCACCACATGTAAATAAATAAATAAATAAAATGTGTCCATCTACAATTAATTTTTTAATTTAAATAAAATCATCCCTATTTATGGAAAAGGAAACTGAGTTATAATAAAGTTAAGTGGCCAGCCTAAAGTCACAGCTGGGAACAAACCAAGCTGAGATGTAAATACCAATCAGTGTAACTCCAGAACCCAGTTTCTAACCTTTCAATATGCTGTGACTACATTTTTCATCTTTCTCAACAATTCCTTTGCCTCATATCCCCTCTAGATCTTTCCACATGTCAGACTTTTTCTTTCAAAGTAAAAGTCTTGAAAGACTGTGTCTATTACTCAGCCTCCTGGTTCCAGCATTCAGGAAAGACACTGACATCAGTGATATTACCCAGTTCAATGGACATATTTTTGCCCTTGTTCCTTGACCTCTGTGTATGTGGCAAATGCAAGACTCAGTCTTAGGCATCTCATAGACACCTCAGTCTTCTACTTGCACATTCCTAAAGGGCCTGAGTAACAGTTATTCTGTTCTTCTAACTCGATTGCTTACCAACCCATACTCAGGAAAAATGTAAGAACCTCCTAATTAAGGTTGAAACCGGCAGTTCTCAAACTCTCATTAGTTACTAGAACCTTCTGCAGGCCTTGATGAACTATCAACTGCTGGGCTCTAAGAATCTATATTTTTTTAAAATATTTTTTTAGTTGTAGATGGACACAATGTCTTTATTTTATTGCTTTGTATGTGGTGCTGAGGATCGAACCCAGGGCATGGGTTCGAGGCATGCGAGGCAAGCGCTCTACCGCTGAGCTACAATCCCAGCCCAAGAATCTATATTTTTAACAAGTTCCCAGATGATGCTGACACTGCTGATACAGAGGCCATACTCTGTGAACCACTGGACTAAACTCTTCCACATTATATCTCACGAATAATAAATTATCACTCTGAGATAACAAATTTTAATATTATAAGAAACTACTGCCTGTAATCCCAGCACTTAGGGAGGCTGAGACAGGAGAATTGCGAGTTCAAAGCCAGCCTCAGCAAGGGCGAGGCGCTAAGCAACTCAGTGAGACCCTGTCTCTACATAAAACACAAAATAGGGCTGGGGATGTGGCTCGGTGGTCAAGTGCCCCTGAGTTCAATCCCCAGTACCCAAAAAAAAAAAAGAAACTACTAATTGTTCAATTCATACTTCTATGACAGGTGAGAGCTAATACCAAAATACTATACAAAAATATACTTTATAAAATGTTTCAGTAATGTGATACATTAAAGTATATAACACCAAACTTAACAACATATTTTAACAACATTTAACACAACTCTACTGATGGCATTTTTCAAAGTCTGGAGTTCATGAAGGATAGTAGTGTCCTATTCTGCTTCAGATGTGACCTGATGAGGTCGAGTTATATCCCCACAAAAAATATTGAGCTATACAGGGGTAGTGCATGCCTGTAGTCCTGCTGCCCTTGAAGCAGAGGCAGAAGGTATTGTTTTAGACTAGAAGTAACAGTCAGCTTGAGGCTAGCCTGGGCGATGTAGGGAGACCCCCATCTCAAAAGAAAAAAAAAATGACACGGCATGGTGGTGCAGGTGTAGTTCCAATCACAAATTAGAGGCCAGCCACAGAAACTTAGGGAGACCCTATCTCAAAATAAAATATAAAAAGGTCCAGGTGATGTGGTACATGCCTGTAATCCCAGTAGCTTGGGAGGTTGAGGCAGGAGAATTTAAAGTACAAAGCCAGCCTCAGCAATTTAGAGAGGCTCTAAGCAACTTAGTGAGATTCTGTCTCTAAATAAAATATAAAAAGGGCTGAAGTGTGGATCAGTGGTTGAGCACCCTTGGGGTCATTCCTTGGTACCAAAATATAAAACAAAATAAATAAAAATTAGTCAGGTGTGGTGGCGCACACCTGTAATCCCACTCAGCAGCTCAGGAGGCTGAGGCAGGAGGATTGAGGATTCAAAGCCAGCCTCAGTAATGGGGAGGCACTAAGCAACTCTGTGAGACTCTGTCTCTAAATAAAATACAAAATAGGGCTGGGGATGTGGCTCAGTGGTCAAGTGCCCCCGTTCAGTCCTCAGTAGCTCCCCACAGAATGTTGAGCTGGGGATGTAATACAGTGGTTGAGCATGTTTAAGATCCTGAGTTCAACCCCAGTAGTCCCCCCAACCTCTCTCTATATATACATATACATCCTGGAGATTAAAATCATGGGTGCTCTACAGCTGAGCTACATCCCCAGACCTTTTTATTTTTATTTTATTTGAGACAGGATCTTGCTAACTTGCTTAGAGTCTTGCTAAGTTGCTGAGACTGGCCTTGAACTTGCCATCTTCCTACCTGAGCCTCCCAAGTCACTGGCATTACAGACATATGCCACCATATCTGCCTTTATTTTATGTGTGTGTGTGTGTGTGTGTGTGTGTGTGTGTGTGTGTGTGTGTTAAAGTTTTAAAAACTGGTACCTGTGAATGTGACTTTATTCAGAAATACAGTCTTTGCAGATGTAATCGGGTTAATATGAGTTCATTTCCTCTTATAAAAGGAAATCTTCATGTGAAGTCAGATACATAGGGAGACATCCATGAGACAGACATTGAAGTCTTGAACAGGTAAAATATGGCAGGTGTTTGCTATGGAGTATTGTGCATCAAATCTTGACTGTTGCAAGCCAAGGAACTCCTGGTGCTACCAGAATATGGAAGAGCAATGAAGGGTCCTTTTCTTTAAGTTTGGAGGGGAGAACAAATAACTCTGCATACATCTTAATTTCAGACATATCTTTCAGAACTGCGAGTGAATCCATTTCTGTTATTTTAGTACCAAGTCTGTGACATTTGTTAGGGAAACCATAGGAATCCATGCACAACCCAAAAACAGATGATTTCCTAATATGCCTCCAGCCTAGACATCCTCCTGAGCTCCAGACCCCTGATGGCCAATTGCCAGCTGGAAATCTCTAGGGTCCTCTATATTAGTAAAGAGCACCACCATATCTAGGTGCAGAGACCTGAGAATTGGCCTTGATGCCAGCCTCCCCTTCCCTACCTTCAGTGTCTCACAGTCTCTAGGTTTTGTCAGTTCTACGTTGTCACCTCTGTTTATTTCTCCTCGTCCCCACTGCCCTACCTGCTTCACATCATTACCACACTACCCTCTGCCTACCTGACTTCCTTGCTTCCAGGACCCTCGGAACCATTTTCCATGAAGTATCACACCAGTAAAGTAGCTCCTCCAATCATTCTGCCTTAGCACCTGCTTTATTTTCACTATCATCTTTATCAGTCCTTGGTATTTTCATATTTATATTTTATTGTTTGTAATCTGTAAGTTTGGGATCTTGTCTATCTTGTTCACACTTGGCACACTGGGCACCTTATAAGTAACTAGTGAATGTTTGGCTGAATGAAGGAATGCAGCTAGACATAGCTTTCTAAAATTCTTTCTTCTCGGTCCCCCTACCCATGAAAATACTTAGGCACATTAAATATATACATTCCTCAGTGACCAGCAGTTCATCTGTGTATGTGACCCAAACAGATTTTTTTTTTTTTTTTGAGATTAGGGTTTCTCTATGTTGCCCACACTGGCCTTGAACTCCTGGGCACAAGAAGTCCTCCAGTGTCAGCCTCTGGAGTTAATGGAGACTGCAGGCATGCACCACCACTCCCCACTGGGCTCAAATATCTTGAGTATCTTTCTTTGACATCTGGCCAGGGCAAGGGCAAGTGCACAAGAACTGTCATGATAAACACAGTGCTGGTTGGCACCTCTGTGAGTTGTCTTCTAAAAATATGTCACATAGTTTACAATAAAATATGCATATTCATTTATTTCTTCAACAAACATGTATTGAGCACCTATTGTGTTCTGGGTACTATAAAAGGTTCTGGGGTATCAAAGTGAATAAGGCACATAAGATCCTTTCTATACTTGGATCCCACATTATAGTAAAGGAGAAAGTGAAATAAGTAAACAGATACATAGAATAATTATCACTATATTAAAAACTTTGAAGGAAATGAAGACTGATACAATAGTAGAATACGGGGAATTAACCTAGAGTCAGGCTCTCAGGAAGACACTCCTAGGAAGTCATCTACTGCACTGTGACTCAAAGAACGGGAAGACAGCCAAACGAAGGGACGAGGAAAGAAAATTCCAGATAGGGCCAGGCCTGGTGGCGCACGCCTGTAATTCCAGTGGCTCAGGAGGCTGAAGCATCAGGATTGCAAATTCAAAGCCAGCCTCAGCAACTTAGCAAGGCCCTAAGCAACTCAATGAGACCCTGTCTCTTCATAAAATATTAAAAAGGTCTGGGGATGTGGCTCAATGATTAAGCACCCCTGGGTTCAATCCCTGGTACCAAAAGAAAAAGAAAATACTAGATAGCGGAAATAGCTAGAAAAAAAGCAGAAAAAAGACTTGAGCCTAGAAGAAACAGTGTAGTGCAAAGGGCAAGTCTAATGAATAGGAAGAAGGTGGAGATAGGAAGATCAGATCAACCAAAGCCTTGGGATCTAGTTTTTTTTTTAATTAGTTAATTCATTCATTCATTTATTTTTGCTATACTGGGAATTGAACTCAGAGCCTCACACATGGTAGGCAAGTGCTCTACCACTGAGCAATATCCTCACCCCTTTTTATTTTTCATTTTGATACAGGGTCTCATTCAGTTGCTGAAACTGACCTGGAATTTGGGATCCTTCTTCCTCAGCCTTCTGAGTCACTGGGATTATAGGCATGTGCCATTGCACCCAGCTAGATTTTTTAAAATTTGATTAATTTAGGGTTTTTGTTTGTTTGGTTTTCACAAACCTAGGCCCTAGGGATCAAACCCAGTAATGGGGAAACTTTGGAGAGTTTTGAAAAGGGCAGATAGCAATATGATCTGATTTATGTTTTTTAAATGTTTTTTAAAGGCTTTTTCATAACAACTTTTTATTTTTGGAGTCAGGTATGGTGGCACATGCCTACAATCCCAGCTACTTAAGAAGTTGAGGCAGGAGTATTGCAAGTTTTAGGCCAGCTTGAGCAACTTAGTGAAACTCTGTCTCAAAATAAAAAATAAAGAGGACTGGGAAGGGCTGAGGTTGTGGCTCAGTGGTAGTGTATATGAAGCACTGGGTTCAAATCTCAGCACCACATATAAATAAATAAAATAAAGGTCCATTGACACCTAAAAACTATTTTAAAAAAAAGGGACTGGGGGGCTAGGATTGTGGCTCAGTGGTAGAGCACTTGCCTTGCATGCGTGAGGCACTGGGTTCGATCCTCAGCACCACATAAAAATAAATAAATGGAGATATTGTGTCCATCTACAACTAAAAAATAAAATAAAATAAAGGACTGGGAATGTAGCTCAGTGGTAGAGCACCACTAGGTTCAATTCCAAGTTATCACAAAAATAAAATACATACATACATATATACTGTGTGTGTGTATGTGTGTGTGTGTGTGTTGCTGGTGATTGAATCCAGGACCCCTCATGCATGATGAGTACAATGTTTTACCACCCTGGCACCCACTTTATTGGTTTTTATTTTTTATTTTTTGGTACCAGGGATTGAACTCAGGGGTACTCAACCACTAAGCCACATCCCCAGCCCTATTTTGTGTTTTGTGTAGAGAAAGGGTCTCACTGAGTTGCTTAGCACCTTGCAGTTGCTGAGGGTGGCTTTGAACTCGAGATTCTCCTGTCTCATCCTCCCAAAGTGCTGGGATTACAAGTGTGAGCCACTGCGCCCAGTTCCACTTTATTTTTTTATTTTTTATTAAAAAAATTTTTAGTTGTATATGTGTTGCATCCAACCCACACCTCTCCCCAAGAAGTGCAGCCCAGACAACTCTGCAGAAGCAGCAAAGTTTATTGAGGAAGTAGGCACACAGACCAATTGACTGGGGTCAGCTCTCCTTTCCTTCAAAGAGTGACCCCGAAGTGAGGGTTTCAGAGGTTATTATAGGGTGAGCTAGCTACATGACTCAGGAAAACATGATTTGGCAGATATTCAGTCTATAGTTATTTACAGTTCAACTGTGACGGTGCCTCCTATGTCTCTTTTCAGTTCCTGGAACTTTAGGTAACTGGCCAAGGGGTCTGGCAGCCTGTGGTTTTGCCCCCCCCATCCGTGAGAAGCAAGCATAGCAAAGCATTAATCACAGAAGCACAAAGAGCAGGTTAGCTGATATGTGCAGGCCTGAGCCAGAGTGACTCCATTTTTAGTTTGGATTTTACATATGGACAAGCGACTTGACTTTATTTTTACGTGGTGCTGAGGTTCAAACCCAGTGCCTCACACATGCTAGGCAAGTGCTCTGCCACTGAACTACAACCCCAGCCCTCCACTTTATTTTTTAGAGCTGTTTTATGTTCACACAAAACTGAGCAGAGACACAGAGTTTTCTCATATCCCTCCTGCCTCCATGCACACACAACTTCCCCCATTTGATTTAAGTTTCTAAAACATCACTGGGCTGCTTTGTAGAAAATAGATTGGAGGGAAATAGAGATGATGAGGATCTCGATTAGTGTGAGGCCATAAGGATGAAGTAGACTCATTTGAGGAATGTTTGGGAGATATAGTCAGCTCTCTGAATTCATGGGTTTCACATCCACAGATTCGACCAACTGCGAATCAAAAATGTTTTTCAAGCAGAGGGCAGTGGTTCATGCCTGTAATCCCAACAACTTGGGAGGCTGAGGCAGGAGGATCACAAGTTCAAGGCAATCTCAGCAATTTAGTAAGAACCTGTTTCAAAATTTAAAAAAGGGCTGGGGGGGTGACTCAGTGGTTAAGTGCCCTGGGTTCAATCCCTGATACCAGAAATAAATAAATAAGCAAATAAATGAGCCTTGAGCTTCATGAAGGGGGAATCCTCTTTCTAGCCCCAGTTCCATCTCTAAGGTTGGTTTCCTCTTTATGGAGTTTAGCATTTGGTGACTACACTTATCTATGACCTTTCCAGACAACAACGACTCCCCTCACTTCCTTCATTGTTTTCGGGGTCTCTCTTTGTGGCCCAGGCTGGCCTCGAACTTCTGGACTCAAATGATCTTCTCACCTCAGGAGGCTGAGCTCCAGGACTACGTGTGAGCACGTGTGTGCGCACAATACACCCAGCTCCCTTTCAAAGGACAAAACTGGAGGCACCGGTGCCAAGAAGTCTAAGATATCTAAAACTGGACCTAGCCTCCCAAAGAGAGGAATTGGGCCTGGGAAGGAAAATGGTCTCAGGTCTTTTTTCCTGGCCAGTCAAGACAAGGTGGCCTCTTGGGCTGTGGTTGTGGCTCATTGGTAGAGCGCTTGCCTAGCATATGTGAGGCACTGGATTTGATCCTCAGCACCACATAAAAATAAATAAAGGTATTGTGTCCGTCTACAACTAAAAAAATTTTAAAAAGACAAGGTGGACTCTATAGCCTTCCAATCACTAACTTCAACTTCAAACTCTCATCTCACTGTTTTATAATAGTCTTCCTCTCTCTCTCTCTCTCCTGTTCTCTTCTCTTGCACATTTTTTAACTGGTGCATAAATGATGGGATTTGTTGTTACATTTTTGTACATGCACACAATGTAACAATATTATTTGACTGATATTACTCCCCAGCATTCCCCCTCCCTCCCCTCCTTCCACCCCCTGGCCTCTTTCCTCTACTGATCTCCATTTGATTTTCATGAGATCCCAAGCCCTCACCTTTCTTTTCCTTTTTCCTCTCTAGATTCCACATATGAGAAAAAACATACAACCTTAGCTTGATCTTTTGAGCTTGTCTTATTTTTCTTATCATAATGGTCTTTAGTTCCATCCGTTTTTCCTGCAGAGGACATAATTTCATTTTTCTTTATGGCTGAATAAAAGCTCCATTGTGTATATATACCATATTTTCTCTATCCATTTCTCTCCTCTCCCTTGATTCCCTCTAAGTACTTGGCAGTTTCTTCTGCTTGCAATGCCTGCCCTGCAACGCTAGTTGTTCCATAAACTTTTATAGCTGACCACGTCCCAGGCTTTGCGGTGGGTGCTGAGGATGGAGCTGCAGTCTATTGGGTAGACAGTCGGTGCTGGCAGGGGTGAACACAGAGTGCATGAGGCAGAGACAATGCCATCCAAGACAAACTGGGAATGTCAGGGATGGCACCAGTGGAAGATGAAGCCAGACTCCAGTATGAAAAGCCCTTGAGAGTAGGCCAGGTGAAAATGAGATTAAAATAGATGCAAGGGCATGGGACACAGGAGGCTGAAAAGACAGATACCTTGTATGTGGATGCAGGAGTTCTCTAGGGCTGGAAAGGAGTGCAATCAGATCCTGACTCTGGTCCATATGTCCAGGCCTGACTTACTCTGGTTCTTTCCTTTTCAAATACAAATGTTATCTGCTCTTCACCTCCTCTCTTACACCTTGAGGTAATCTTTTTATTTGTAGACCAGCCAAGAAGGGATGATAGCTATCCCTCCTGTATTACCTCTTATTTTGTTGTTTGAGGGTTGTTTTGTTTTTGCAGGGCTGAAGATCAAACATGTTAGGCAAGCACTCTACCTCTAAGCTACACTCCCAGCCCAAACTTCTAATTTCCTTCCCTAGCACCTAGGTTCAGCAAGACTTCTGGGAATGAGGATGGGTTCTAGTCCTTTCTGCAAGACCAGAACCATGCCAATCTTATTCTTTTCCAACTCTCCCCTCTTTTCCTTTACTTCTTTGAAGCAAGATCAAAATCACAAAAGATGCCTCAGGAATGTCCTTGGAGTATTGTTCCTACTTTCATACCAACAACCATTCATAAACCTTTTATTTTTTATTTTTTTAGTTGTTGATGGACCTTTATTTTTATTTATTTATATGCGGTACTGAGAATTGAACCCAGTGCTTCATATATGCTAGGCAAGTGATTTACTACTAAGCCACAACCTTAGCCCCCTAAACTTTTTCATTCACTGATGATAGACATGCTGGTACTGTCCTGATTAAAACTATATAATTATTTTAGATAATGTTTTTAATAAAGTTATATAATATTTTCTGATTATTTATACATCGCAACTTTGCTCCCAAGGGACCAAAGCTAACCTCATCACACTTGCATCTTAAATATCTGACTTTTTTTTTTGACACAGGAGTGATACATCCCCAGCCCTTTTTATTTTGTGTTTTGAGACAAGATCTCACTAAATTGCTGAAGCTGGATTTGAACTCGTCGTTCTCCTGCCTCAGCCTCCCAAGCCACTGGGAAGCATCTGACATTTAATATATTCAGTGAATGTCAGTTGCATGAATGAATGAGTGAATAAAGTTGAAGCTTCTGCTGTGATACCAGCAGCTGGTGCTCTGAGAATACGTCCAGTGACACTCCACCGCCACAAAGAAAGAAGCATCTATGTGTCCATTCCCAAGGTTCATTTGGTGTTTGACTTTTCTGAAAACCCTTGATGATGGAAGAAAGTATGGTCTCTGACCAGAACCCTTGATAAGGATAAATTTTTACTGTAAAATACTTACACCATAGAGAACCTTTATTCCACTCGGAACCTTGCCTATTTTCTTCCTATAGCAGCTGACTTCATTTACCTTCACATGCAACATAGAATATATTCACTATTATCTCACATTTAGTAGGAGGCATAATCAGCAGAATTTGAATCAGATGTATTTTTTTTAAAACATAGAAACAAGATTAGAAGAAAATATGGTAAAACACCCAGGCATGATAGCACACACCTGTAACGCCAGTGATGCAGGAGGATCAAAAGGTGCAAGCCAGCGTGGGAAACTTAAGGAGATCCTATGTCAAAATGAAAATTAAAAATTAAACAAAAAAGCTGGGGAGTATAGTGTAGTGGTAGAGGGCCCTTGGATTATATCCTTAGTATCATAAAAAGAAAAAGAAGGAGAAGGAGAAGAAGAAAAGAAAATGTAGTAAAACATTAACAGCAGTTGGTTCTTGGTGTTGGGTTTGTGGTTAATTGTTTTCTTGTTATTTTCTGTATTTCCAAAAATCATCTACAATGGACTCACATTTTTAAAAAATATATTTTAGTTGTTGATGGACCTTTATTTTATTTATATGTGGTGCTGAGAGTCAAACCCAGTGTCCCACATGTGCTAGGCAAGTGCTCTTCCTCTGAGCTACAACTCCAGCCCCCAGGACTCACATTTTTATAATAAGAAAGTTTAATAGAAACTTTTTTATTATTTTTTTAAAAAATTTTGACACTAAGTTTCTGAGGCTGACATTGAACTAATGATCCTCCTGCCTCAGCCTCCCCAGTCACTGTGATTATTTGTGTGTGCCACCATGCCCTGCCAGAACCGTTTTTTTGGTACCAAGGATTGAACCAGGGGTGCTGAATCAATGGGCCACATACTAGCCCTTTTAATTTTTATTTATTTATTTTTTATTTGGAGACAGGGTCTTGCTAAATTGTTTAAGGCCTCGTTAAGTTGCTACAGCTGGCTTTGAATTTATAATCCTCCTGTTTTAGCTTCCCAGATCGCTGGGATTACAGGCATGTGCCACCACTCCTGGTTTGGAATATTTTTAGTTTTGTAAAAACATTCCTCTTTTCTTTGGTACTGGGTATTGAAGCCAGGGGTGCTTTACAACTGAGCTACATCCTAGCCCTTTTTATTTTGAAACAAGATTTTTGCTAAGTTGCTGAGGCTGATATCAAATTTACGATCCTCTTGCCTCAGACTCTCAATTCTCTGGGATTTTAGGCTTGTGCCACAATGCCCAGCAAAACATTCCTCGTGATATAACTGGAGACTTTACCCTTTTGGTGAGGGATAAGAGGCAAGAGGTGCAGAAGTACAGAAAACAACTAGTTTGAGCCGGGCGTGGTGGCTCAAGCCTGTAATCCCAGCACTTAGGGAGGCTGAGACAGGAGAATCGCAAGTTCAAAGCCAGCCTCAGCAATGGCGAGGTGCTAAGCAACTCAGTGAGACCCTGTCTCTACATAAAACACAAAATAGGGCTGGGGATGTGGCTCAGTGGTCAAGTGCCCCTGAGTTCAATCCCCAGGACCAAAAAAAAAAAAAAAAAAAGAAAGAAAAAAAAGAAAACAACTAGTTTGGTCTCTTCCCCAGTCCTGCTCTTCGTTCCCAAGCCCAACTTTGCTGGAGGACTACCCACTGAATGCTGAGCTGACTTAGCAAGAATCTCAGAATTCTAGAATCTAATGAGGATTTCCTAATTCCTACAGGACTGCATTTATTTTCAGGAATGGCTTGATGAATCCATCATGTCCTCCAGCCACACAGACTGATAGCACTTTTTAAAAAAAATTTTTTTTTTAGTTGTAGATGGGTACAATACATTTTATTATTATTTATTTATATGAGGTGCTGAGAATCAAACCCAGTGCCTCACACATGCTAGGCAAGCACTCTACCACCGAGCTACAACACCAGCCCTTGAGAGCACTTTTGATCACCCTGTGCCTTCATCATTCTCATTCAATTAACCAGGTCTCCAAAATGTCTCTGATAGTCATCTTTTGTCTCCCTGCCTCACATCCCCACCCTGCCTCACTGCCCTGGTCCAGGCCTTCCCGTTGGTTCACTTGGGCTACTGTCAGAGGCTCTCCAACAGTTTCTTGCTTCTGGTATGACCGCATTTTGATTCCTCTGTCATTCATGGTTGATGGGAACCTATTAGAACAGAATCACATCAGTGATTGGCTTTGCTTTTCTAATCAGTAAGAGATAAAAAAAAAAAAAGGCTCTGTTCCTTTGCACACATTCAAGCCTCCCTCCCCTGCTTTACCTTTCAATTAATATCTCTGCCTACCCCGCAAAACTCACATGACTCTTTCCTTTATTCACTGCACACATCTTTCTCTTCTTCCATCCTCCATACCTCTTTTTTTTCTTTTTCTTTTCTTTCTCTCTCTACTTTTTCTTTTTGGTACTGAATACTAAACCCAGGGGCACACTACCACTGAGCTACATCCCCAGCCCTTTTGTTTTTTATTTTGAGACAGGGTCTTACTAAGTTGCTGAGGCTGTCCTCAAATGTGCAATTGTCCTGCCTTAGCCTCTAAAGTTATGGGGATTATAGGCATGTGCCACCTCACCCAGATTTTTTTTTAAGGGACAGAATCTTATCTCCGTCTGTTGCTCAAGCTTGCCTCGAACTCCTAGGCTCAAGTGATCCTACTGCATCAGCCTCCCGTTGTAGTTGGGATTACAGGTAGGTGTCACTGCAACAGGCTCCTTTTGGTGGTGGTGGGGTACTGGGGATTGAACTCAGGGACACTTGACCACTGAGCCACATCCCCAGCCCAATTTTGTGTTTTATGTAGAGACAGGGACTCACTGAGTTGCTTGGCACCTCACTTTTGCTGAGGCTGGCTTTGAACTCCTGATCCTCCTGCCTCAGCCTCCAGAGCAACTGGGATTACAGGCGTGTGCCAAATTAGCTCCTTTATTTTTATTTTTACCTTCCTCCGCAAATCCCACACACACTACCCCTCCTTCTCAGTGCTGGGGATAGAACCCAGGGCTCCTGCATACCAAGCAATTGCTCTACCACTGTTACATCCCCAGCCCTAACTCATTTCTGAAGATCCTCAAGAAATCCTAGTTCAGAGCCTCTTTTTCTTCTTTATCTTTTGGTACTGGGGATTGATCCCAGGGGTGGTTTGCAACTGAATTACATGCTCAGCCATTTTTATTTTTTATTTTGAGATAAGATCTCACTAAGTTGGTTAGGGCTTTCTAAATTGTGATCCTTCTGCCTCAGCCTCTTTTTCAATTTTTTTTTCAGTTGTAGATGGACACAATACCTTTAATTTTATTATTTTTTATGTAGTGCTGAGCATCAAACCTAGTGCCTTACACATAATAGGCAAGTGCTCTACCACTGAGCGACAACCCCAGCCCTGCCTCAGCCTCTTGAGTTGCTGGGATTACAGGTGTGCACCACTACACTCAGACTCTTATTTCTTGATAGATACCCGAACCTACATGACTGCTTTCTAAAAGCTTCCTTATATCCAGTCTCTTGCTCCTTTAGCCCATTTATTACACCATTTCTGGACCGTCTTAACCTAACCCTACTTTGTACATATCAGAACTACCCTTCCCTTTCAGTGGACCTGATCAATGGTGTGCTGCTAAATGTTTAACAACCAGCTCTGATAAAGGGAACTGGTTTGTAGCACTTGCCAGTTTCTATGGTGTAAACACTTCTACCATGGCCAATTTCAAGCTACTGATTAGACATTATTAAACATGGAGTTGATAAGAGATGTGCACAATTGGTTCTCATTTTTTATAGCTTATACAATCAGCCTCCACCACACTACTGATTCCCATTCAAATTTTTCATTGGTGCCTCCAAAAGAACTCTTTATACTATTGTTGCAACTTTTCTGTAAATCTAAAATTATTTCAGAATTGGGCTGGGAATGTAGCTTAGTGACAGAGTACTTGCCTAGTATGCATGAGGCCCTGGGTTCAATCCCCAGCAGGGTGAAAAAATAAATCAATCAAAATATGAAGTTTCTATGGGGCTGGGGTTGTGGCTCAGTGGCAGAGCGCTTGCCTCGCATGCATGAGGCACTGGGTTTGATCCTCAGCACCACATAAAAAATAAATAAATAATATAAAGATATTTTTTAAAAATATGAAGTTTCTAAAAGTGTACCAGGACTCTGTTGGCAGACCTCTTTCCTGGCAAAATATGGGTATCCTGTACGTGTTACCTTTGTTTTTTTTTTTCCGGTACCAGGGACTGAACTCAGGGGCACTCGACCACTGAGCCACATCCCCAGCCCTAATTTGTGTTTTATGTAGAGACAGGGTCTCACTAAATTGCTTAGTGCCTCACCGTTGCTGAGGCTGGCTTTGAACTTGTGATTCTCCTGTCTCAGCTTCCAAAGTGCTGGGATTACAGGCGTGCGCCACCACGCCTAGCTTAAATGTTACCTTTTCAGAAGGGAAATGAGGAAGTAATAAATGAGCTTTATTGGTAGTATATCATGCAAAGCCATTGAAAACCTATTGAAGGGTAGCTGAAAACTTTTAAAGAATATCTGAATTCTAATCTTGGTGAGTAGGTGTGTCACAAGAAGATAGAAAAGGAGTATGAGCCGGGCGCGGTGGCTCAAGCCTGTAATCCCAGCACTTAGGGAGGCTGAGACAGGAGAATCGCAAGTTCAAAGCCAGCCTCAGCAATGGCGAGGC
>CM053402.1:46557184-46626500 GCA_028644305.1 Xerus rutilus
GAGGATGTGGCTCAGTGGTCGAGTGCCCCTGAGTTCAATCCCCAGTACCAAAAAAAAAAAAAAAAAGAAGCTAGAATCTGTATGCATGTACAAATATGTAACAGTGAATCCTACCATTATGTATAATTTTAATTCAACAGTGAAAATATGAAAAAAAATATAAAAGTAATAAAGCAAGTTATAATCCAATCAAATCTATTTGAACCAGTTCTCAAGAAAGAAACTTTTATGTGAACAGAAGAATACTGAACATGTAAATTAGAAAAGGCAGCCCAGGAGAGAATCTCCAATAGTTTTCGGGGGAGTCCTAATCCAGGATTATTAATAGTTCAGATTCTTCTCCAAGGGAAGACAGATAGGCCTTTTTTACACCAAATGCAAATGAGCTATGTTGCTATGTTTGTTTGTTTTGTGTTTTGTGTTTTTGGTACTGGGGATTGAACCCACTGAGCCACATTCTCAGCCCTTTTTTTGTATTTTATTTAGAGGCAAGGTCTTCCTGAGTTGCTTAGGGCCTTGCTAAATTGCTGAGGATGGCTTTGAACTCACAATCCTCCAGCCTCAGCCTCTCTCCCAAACCACTGGGATTACAGGTGTGTGCCTCCTCACTGGGATGCACTATGCTCTTAGAGCTGTATAGCATTGGTCATTAAATAGGTGCAGTTAACTCCATTGCCTTGATTTCAAGCCTCCTTGATGCCCTCCCCCCTTATATTTTCTTATAGAAGGAATGGACAGATGGGCCAGCCAACATAAACGTTCTGTTCCCCTTAATCAATTTAATTCTCTTATAAATAAGTTGACATTGCCATTCATTTGTTAACCTATTGTGAATCTGTTTAGATTAAGTCAAGTATACTTGTATCAATACTAAGTTTATATTCATGGTGTTCCAAATGTTTGCTGGGGATACAGGTTCCCATTCTTTACACAGGTTCATTCTAATGAAGAAGACTAGATATTGATAAAATAATCATACAAATAAATAAATATCAACAATCTGTGGAAAAGCTATAATTCTTGCTATAAAAGCATATAACACAAGAAACTTAGTTAGCTTGGTCAAGAAAAGCTTCCTTGCTGGGCTGGGGATATAACTCAGTTGGTAGAGTGCTTGCCTTACATACACAAGGCCCTGGATTCTAATCTCAAGCACCACAAAAAAAAAAAAAAAAAAAAAAAAAAGATAAGGCTTTCCTGAAGAAATGATTTGAGTTAGCAAAATACACTGTTGGGGCTTACAAAACTGAGGCCTCAGCCGGGCATGGTGGTGCACGCCTGTAATCCCAGCACTTTGGAAGGCTGAGACAAGAGAATCATGAGTTCAAAGCCAGCCTCAGCAATGGCGAGGTGCTAAGCAACTCAGTGAGACCCTGTCCCTACATAAAACACAAAATAGGGCTGAGGATGTGCTCAGTGGTCGAGTACCCCTGAGTTCAATCCCTAGTACCAAAAAATAACAACAAAAATAAACTGAGGCCTCTATCCTAGGCTTTTTTTTGGGCGGGCGGGGGTATCAGGGATTGAACTCTGGGGCACTCAACCACTGAGCCACACCCCCAGCCCTATTTTGTATTTTATTTAGAGACAGAGTCTCACTGAGCTGCTTAGCACCTCCCCATTGCTGAAGCTGTCTTTGAACTCATGATCCTCCTGTCTCAGCTTCCCAAACTGCTGGGATTACAGGGGTATGCCACCACACCTGGCTTTACCCTAGGCTTTTATGATCCAATAGAGGCAATGCCCTGGGTGGGGTGGGGGGAATGTCTTCCCAGTTGCTATCCCATCACTTTTGTCTTTCTCTGTGTGTATCTTAGTCGTCTGTCACTCCCCATCTTCTCACATCGCTTAGCAATAGATAACCACTAATACAGTTTCTATCTCTATGGGTCTGCCTATTCTGGACATTTCATATACGTCTGTGTGTATTTTCCAATATTGAGAATTGAATCCAGGGGTATTCTACCACTGAGCTACATCTCCAGTCCTTTTTTATTTTTTATTTTGAGACAGAATATTGCTAAGTTGCTGCTGAGGCTGGCCTCAAATTTGTGATCCTGTCACTGGGATTATAGGCATGCTGACCACCATGCCCCACTTTTCTTTCTCTCCTCCTCCTTTCCTCCTCCCCTGCTCTTTTCTTCTCCCCTCCGCACCCTCCTTTTCTGTTTTTCAGTGCTGGGTACAGAACCCAGGCTTTGAGCATGCCAAGCATGTGCTTAAGCATTGAGCTATATCCTTAGTCCCAAACTGTGTGATTTTTTTTCTTTTAGTTTGCATAGGTTTTTTTGTTTGTTTTTATTTTTTGTCATTATATTCCTATCTTCTTTTTTCCACATTTATATATATATATTAGTTTTAGTTGTAGATGGACACAATACCTTTATTTATTTTTATGTAGTGCTGAGGATAGAACCCAGTGCCTCACATGTACTAAGCAAGTGCTCTGCCACTGAGCTACAGTCCCAGCCTCTTTTTCAACATTTTTAATTGGTGCTTTATAGTTGTACAAATTAATGGGATTTTTTAACGTATTTGTATATGTGCACAACATAACAGTATAATTTGGCTGAAATCACTCCTCAGCATTTCCACCCTCCCTCTCTGCCTCCCACCTCTTGGCCATGTGATCTTTTGTGACTTTAACTTAGCAAAATGTTTCTAATGTTCACCCATGTTGTAGCATGTACCCAGTACTTCATTTCTTTTTATTGCTGAATAATATTTGTATATGCTACATTTTATTGCTCCATAGATTGATAGATATATATATGGGTTGTGACAACTTTTTTGGTTATTACACATAATACTGCTTTGAACATCTGTGTAGTTTTTTAATTTTTTTTTAGTTATAGATGGACACAGTGCCTTTATTTTACTTATATGTGGGTAATGTGGGTGTTGAGGATCAAACCCAGTGTCTCACATATGCTAGGCCACAACCCCAACCCCTGTGTAGTTTTTTTAAACAATGTGCAATTCACATAACATAAAGTTGACTCGAGAAAAAAATTTTTTTTGGTACTGGGGATTGAATCCAGGGGTGCTTTATCAGAGTACATCCTCAGTTTCTCTCTTTTTTTTTAAAATATTTTTTTAGTTGTAGATGGACACAATGTCTTTATTTTATTTCTTTGTACATGGTGCTGAGGATCGAACTCAAGGCCTCACGCATGCGAGGCAAGCGCTCTACCACTGAGCTACAATCCCAGCCCCTCAGTTTCTCTTTTTAAAAAAATATTTTTTTAGTTGTTGATGGAATTTTATTTTATTCATTTATTTATATGCTGAAAATCGAACCCAGTGCCTCACACATGTGAGGCAAGGGCTCTATAACTGAGCCCCAACCCCAGCCCTCCTCAGTCTCTTTTCACATTTCCAGACAGAATGTTGCAAAATTGCTCAAACTGGCCTTGAACTTTTGATCTTCCTGCTTTAGCCTCCCAAGTTGTTGGGAGCTAAAATTAGCCATTTTAAAAAAATATTTTTTTTTGTAGTTGTAGGTGGACAGAGTGCCTTTATTTATTTTTAGGCGGTACTAAGGATGGTACCCAGTTCCTCACACATCTAGGCAAGTGCTCTGCCACTGAGCTACAACCCTAGCCCTAAAAATTAGCCATTTTAAAGTGAACAATTCAGTGGCATTTCATGCATTCGCAATGTTGTGCAACCCTCACCTCTATCTATGTACTTCCAAAACATTTTCATCACTAAAGTAACACCTAATAACCAGTAAGCAGTTCTTCTCCTCTTCTCCCAGGAAATGACAACTTCCAATCAGCTTTGCTTCTATGAATTTACCTATTTTGGATAATTTCTTTTATCAATGATATCATAGAAAATATGACTGTTTGCTGACTTTTACGCAGCATGTTTTTGAAGTTCATCCAGCTGTAGCATTTTTCTTAAATTTTTTTTTAGTTGTAGATGGACATACAATATCTTTATTTTTTTTATGTGGTGTTGAGGATCGAACCCAGTGCCTCACGCATGCGAGGCAAGCACTCTACCACTGAGCAACAATCCCAGCCCCAGCTGTAGCATTTATAAGTTATGCCATTCCTTTTTATGACTGAATAATATTCCATTATAAGGGTATAACACATTTTATTTATCCATTCATCTGTTGAATATGTGGGTTATTTCCAACTTTTGGATACTGCAATAAGTGCTACAGTGAAAAATCACATGCAAGGATTTGAGTCAGCTTCTCTTCCGAGGGGCCAGGCAAACACTTTCATCACTGAGTTACACCCCCAGTCCCAGTTTTGTTTTGGTACCGGGGATTGAACTCAGGGGCACTCGACCACTGAGCCCCATCCCCAGCCCTATTTTGTGTTTTATGTAGAGACAGGGTCTCACTGAGTTGCTTAGCGCCTCCCCGTTGCTGAGGCTGGCTTTGAACTAAGAGTTCCAAAGTGCTGGCATTACAGGCGTGCGCCACCCCGCCCGGTTCCTAGTTTGTTTTTTAAGTCTTTGGGTATATGCATAGGAGTGGAAATGCTGGGCGGTATAAATGTTGTATCGTAGAAAAGAGCAAGAATTGGAGTTGTAAACAACGTTCCCAAGAAGTTGCTTTTCCTTTCTTTTTTCCTTTGGCAAAGACAGGAATTTCAGAAAATTGAATGGAAGGATCTGGGGGTGATAGTGTAATGTGCTACACAAATGTATTTGCCAATGTTCGCAGTTCACACATGTCGCGAGGTTTTTACACCCTGGTGAGTTGGGAAGTTTAGACATCATTATTTCCCTCATTTCACGGGAAGAAAATTAAAATAGAATGATTTTAAGTAATTTTTAAAAGCCACAAAACAAGAACCAGATTTAGAGTTTTGGGTTCCAAGACCTAGATCTTCAGTCGCTATCCACCTAACTGGCATTATTCAAGGTAGCCAAGGCGGTAATGGGAAACCCAGGAACTGGAGGAAAACTACAACGTTTCAGGAAAGGCAGCAGCATTCTTCCTAAGACGAGCGACAGAGAAATAAACTCCGAGAGTGAGAAAGATCGTTTCCAGTTTGTCATTTTTATGATTTAGAGAATGTCAATGCAATTTAACATACCAGTCTTCTTTACAAATACATTTTTTCTAAGGGAGTTGTAGGTAATTCTTTGGAAACCGCAGAGCCCAGATGGAAAAAAGCAAACGCTATATCTCTTTATTTAGGATCTGGCGTAGAACTGCATCTACGGAAGCCATGGGGAGGAACGCAGAACGGGTGCTTAAACAAGATGGTGGTTGATACCGGACCGCTCTGTCTTTCCAGCGAAACTCTATGGTAGAGCAGAGTGAGTGGTAGATGAGAGAAGTGAAGCCGAGATGCGTGGTAACCCAACCACACATCGCGCAAAATGAGTGGAGCAAAAAGCGATCTCTCGCGCATGTGTGAGAGCAAGAATTCTGAGGCAAGGGGCCCAGCCCACAGCGCGTTTTCTGAAACGTGTGGGTCGTTTAAGTCCAGTTAAAGCCGAGGTGGGGCGTTCCCTAATACGCATGCGTTCTAGACCCAGCAAGCAGTATAGTGGCGTGGTCTTTTCAACGCCCGGCGTACAAACGACGTCTGAGGTGGAAGGGGCGTTTAGGATTCTCAACACGCATGCGTTATGAAACCAAGGCGTTTCCTTCAGAGGGTGTGGAGTGCAGGACTCCTTATTGCGCAGGCGCCGATACAGTTCGGTAGGGTGAGTGGTCTCTCTAGGGGAGGGAGGAGGAGGTTGAAGGGCTTAAAAAACCGGGTGCGCCTGCGCGTTGCTGACTGGTTGGAGGGGTTCAGGTTTTGTGAGGGGCGGGGTCACGTCTGAGCGTCATTGGATGGGTAGGTGGGACAGAGGGTGGAGAGCGGGGAGGGTCTTTGCGCTTGCGCAGTGCGGGGGTGGAGGGCGGAGGAGCCAGAGAGCACGCTTGCGCGGCTGTCATAGGGCTGCTTGGTTGGTCAGTGGGGAGTCGGCGCCTGCGTACTAAGACCCGTGTGCAGCAGCGGCGGCGGCGGTAGAGGCGGCGGCGGCGGCGGTAGCGGGCTCGGAGGCAGCGGTTGGGCTCGTGGCGAGCGGACGGGGTCGAGTCAGTGCGTTCGCGCGAGGTGAGAGCTGGCAGGGTGCGCCTGCGCGGAATCTCTGCTTGAGTCGGGAAGGAGAGATGGAACTATACGGGGGTCGGGGAGGGGTCAGAAGGGAGCGGCGGCCGCATGGGTTTGGTCGGGAAGCGGCGCGAGGTGCGGAGAGGCTCGGGCGCGCGGCCCGGTTGGCGCGCGGGGTGACGGTTGGGGCCGGTCGGGTGACGTTGGAGCGACGCAGGGCGGGGGACGGCGAGCCGCGAGGCCGCCACGCGGGAGAGGCCGCCAGGCGGCTGCTCCGGGGAGAGGGCCGGCCTCCAGATCAGCCCCGGCGGGGCAAGGGTCCCAGGGTCGTTGAGGACCGGGCACCGCGCGGCCACGTGAGGTGGGGGAGGGGGCTGTTCCGTGAGAGCGCATGTGAAGGGGGGGTTGGCGGCCGGCGGGGGGAGGGGAGGTAGCGAAGCTCCGGCCTGCCGCAGCCTTTGGGGAGGGGGGCACTCGCGGCACCGGAAGTGCCCCCCCATGAGAGGCTGCCCTCGGGGTCGGAGGCCGCTTGGCCGAATGTGGACCGGGTCCGCATGGCAGCGCGGGGACCCCTCCCCCCAGGTCCCGGCCACCGGAAGCCCCGGGCGGCCACATGGTGGGCGGGAGCCGGCAACCCTCGGCGCAGGGAGAGCTGGTCCTCGCGGGCGTCAGAGGGAACCTGGAATTTTGGGTAGCGGGAGAAGGTTGGGGACCAGTTTCCGATCACTCTAGAGGGCCAGCTGCAGGCATATGTTAGCGTTCCTCAGCCTCATGGGCGCCTGGAGCTTTTCTCCCAGTCTTCACGTGAAGTGAGGCAGTCAACCAGGTGTAAGTGGCACTCTTAGAACTGCGAGGCCGGAGAAATAGGGAGACCGAGAATGATTGGACAGGAGCCCCACTCCTCTCTTGGCACGTGCCGACAGCGTCTTAAAGTCCGGGACAGATAAGTTCCCCACCATGATATGTGCGCGCTCTTCACTTTGTCACTAGTGGTCTTTCTCGTGTGTCTAGTTTGGAAGTTCCTCAGTTTTAGAGTTTCTGATTCTCAGCCTAGTGTGGTTACTACTACTCACTACTACCAACCCTTTGCTTTCGTTTTATTGTCATTCACCACCCCCAACTCCTCCACTTTCTGACTTTCAGGCCGGGCCTGAAAAGTCGACAGCACCGATGCATCCTGGGAAAAGTGGGAGGGCCCTCGACGAGAGGCTGAGTTCCCTTTGGGAACTGTGATCGAGGTGTTTGGCAGGGGAATGGTTTAGGAAACTACTTTCACCCCCTTGACTGCATCTGCAAGTGCATGTTGGAGAGGCGGGAATCCCCCAAAGAGGCCTTGTGGTTTCCTGTACCAGTGACTGGCTTGTGTGTGGATAGGGGTGGGAGGTGGAACAGCCGGGTGGGGCCTTGTCCTCCGGTTTCCACCCTCCCCCCCCTTACACACACACACACACACACACACACACACATATTAGCCCCACCCTTTTGCTGGCTCATAGCTGCTCACCTAATTATAGCTCTGGCTAAGTGTGGGGAAGAAGGGTGGTTGGTTTCAGTGGCAAGTAACACCTGAGTCCTCCCCACCCCAGGAAGTAGGCCTTTCCTCATCTCAGATTTGGTATCCTAACTCCTGGAGCTTTCCTTTTCCAAGCTACCACTTTAACTTTCATTTAGGGGAGGATCCTGCTATTCCACCGTTCCATACATACACCAGTTCTTCAGTGTGTTTGACCCCAGTCAGTAGTTAGTTCAAGAACTTTGACTTTTATTATAGGCGGGTAGTGGAATAAGGGGTTGGGCAAACAGCAGTGTTTCTAGAGAGAAATGGAATAGATCAGAGATCCTGTTAACTTCCATCCTTACTGACCCCAGTTCTCTTCTTGGCTTTAGTTGGAATCGAAGCCTCTGAAAATGGCAGATGATTTGGACTTCGAGACAGGAGATGCAGGGGCCTCAGCCACCTTCCCAATGCAGTGCTCAGCATTACGTAAGAATGGCTTTGTGGTGCTCAAAGGCCGGCCTTGTAAGATCGTCGAGATGTCTACTTCCAAGACTGGCAAGCATGGCCATGCCAAGGTTAGACTTCCACATGTTGCTTTCCCCACATCTCATGTATACATAGGGCTCCTGGCAGCAAGCTGCCATCAGTCCTGACCCTCTGCCTTCCTTTAGTTTGTTTGGGGTTTTTTTGTTGTTGTTTTGTCTTAGTCCTTTTGTTTAGCACTCAGCCCTTACACCCATTCAGACTACACCTGCTTCCAGTCTTCAGCCTCCTCCTTAGACACCCTTCTGTACCCGCATCATTCTTGGATAGTCCCTTCTTTTCTCCATCTTTGTGCCAGTCTCTTGACTTTTCCTCACGGTCCTTTGACTTTTCTTTATGCTTTGGCTGTTGAACTGTTCCTTCCTTGGTCCTGGCATTTACTTTTTTTGTTTCTTCCATGATCCTTTGTTAGGTTCTCTGTTTCCATTACTTTGCTTGGTGGCTTCTCTAGTCCTTACTCAGATTGCAGCATTCCCTTAAGGGCTCTAGTGCACTTGAGTTTTCAAATCAGTTTTCTGCTTCTCTCTGCAGTTCTACCTTTCCCTTTGGAACTCTGATGCAGTCTCCATTTTCCTCTACCTGCCCATGCCCACTCCTTCAATTTCTTGAGCCTCTCTGCTTTGTTAGGTCTTAGTGTTTTCACTGGTGATTGTCTTGTCACCTCAGTTTTCCTTTTTCCTCAGAAGTTCAACCTGGTTCATTCTTGTTGAATTTCTTGTGGTTTTGTTGTTTTTCTATCTTTTGTTGACTTGGCATTGATCCTGGGTTATCCCCTAATGCCTAGCTCCTTCTCTAGTTTTCTTACTTCCTAACTACATAGTTCTTTCTGATGTCGAAGTCCCTTTTTCCAAGTCTTCCTTTTATATTCCTTCCTGCTTTTGAGCCCTTTCCCTTCTACCTTTCTTAAAATCCTTGTCCCCTTATATGGGTGCCCAAAGACTCTTCCAAATTTTAGCCAAAGATTCCTCCCATACCCCTAGGTTCTTGGCATTGTCTGTTGATACTTTCTGATAACTTAATGGACTTCCTTAAGCCTGCTCTGACACTTTGACCTGTGGTTGTCTTTAGCCTCTGAATTTGGTTTTTGTTTGTTTTTGGCTTTAGTATTTCTTTCCTTAGTTTGACTGGTTCATTTCCAACTTTCCTTGTCTTTGCCCTACCAAGGTAGACTGACTTCCTTCATCAGCTAGGGACAATATGAGCCTTTATCTTCTCCGTCCTAGAGTTGGTTGGGTTTCTCTTTGTGATACATACACACAGGTCCACCTCGTTGGTATTGACATCTTTACTGGGAAGAAATATGAAGATATCTGCCCGTCAACTCATAATATGGATGTTCCCAACATCAAAAGGAATGACTTCCAGGTATGTAGGTATTCAGGATGAGGATGGGTTAGTGGTTCATGGGTGCAAAGTATGAATTGACCAGAAGTTGTGGGAGAGGAGGGAAATGGCAGGAGAGGGTATTTGATAGTTTGCTCTTGTTCCAAATTGTTCATCAGACCCTTTACCCTCAGTCTACCTGGGCCTGCCTTCAACTTCTCTATCTGCCCCCAGCTGATTGGCATCCAGGATGGGTACCTATCACTGCTCCAGGACAGTGGGGAGGTGCGAGAGGACCTTCGTCTGCCCGAAGGAGACCTTGGCAAGGAGATTGAGCAGAAGTATGACTGTGGAGAAGAGATCCTGGTATGCTGTTCTCCCCTCCCTTGTTCTGCTCAGCTTTGCTGTTTCTCTGAGTTCAGATATCTCCTAACTTGTCCCTTTGCTCCTCCAGATCACGGTGCTGTCTGCTATGACAGAGGAGGCAGCTGTTGCAATCAAGGCCATGGCAAAATAACTGGCTCCCAGGTGAGAGTGACAAGCCCTCACTGTCCCCCTTTACATACTTTGTTCTCATCAAATTTATTTCTGGTCTTTTAATGGTGCCAGGCTTGCTTTCTGCCCCCACCCTGGTCCTGTTCTTCCACCCTTGTTGAAGGTATTAATTATCCTGTCTTACTTGGTTTCTTTCTTACCCAGGGTGGCAGTGGTGGCAGCAGTGATCCTCAAGCCTGCAGAGGCCCCTCCCCCAGCCTGGTCCTGCTGTGGCTGGGCCCTTGGCTGGACGACTCCTACACAATTTATTTGACGTTTTATTTTGGTTTCCCCCACCCCCTCAATCTGTCGGGGAGCCCCTGCCCTTCACCTAGCTCCCTTGGCCAGGAGCAAGGGAGCCATGGCCTTGGTGAAGCTGCCCTCCCTTTCTCCCCTCGCACTACAGTCCTGGTGGGGGAGAAGGGATGGGTACTGCTTGTGGTTTAGTTTTTTTTTTTTTTTTTTTTTTTTTTTTTTTAAATTCAATTTGGAATCAGAAAGCTGTGGATTCTGGCAAATGGTCCTTGTGCCCTTCCCCCCACTTGTCCTTGGTCTGGTCCCCTATTTCCCCATAGCCCTTTAACCCAAGCACCAACCCCACAGACCAGGGACCAGCCCCCTCCCCTGCCTGCATTTCTCCCCAAACCCCTTTATGTGGGGAGGGAAGAGGAGGAGAGGGGAGGGGACCTGCCCCCTCCTCAGGCATCTGGGAGGGCCCTGCCCCTATGGGCTTTACCCTTTCCTGCGGGCTCTCTCCCCGACACATTTGTTAAAATCAAACCTGAATAAAACTACAAGTTTAATATGAAGCCCCCAAGTCAGCTGCTTATTTGAATTAAGTGGGTATTTGTTGACTGGAAAATATTTGGAAACCCAAATAGACTGAACTGCCACTGGATTTATTGTAATTCACTGGCAGCCATCCCCCCCACCCTCCAAGCAGCCTTGGCATATTCCAGACAGCTGGGTGGGAAGTGACACAAACAGCAGCAGCCAGGGGCAGTGGCAGGTAGATTTTATTGGCCTGGGACATGAAGGGAAGAAAGGCCCTCACCCATGGGGGATGGAGGGCTGGGGTTGAAGACATAATTTGATGGTCACTTGTGGTAGAATCGCGGGTTCTGGCTGTGTTGGATGAAGGGGAGCCGAGGGCCAGGTTGGCTGGTAGTGGCAAAGCCTGACTGGATGGTGATGAAAGGAGGGTTTTGTCAGTGGGTGTACCCTCCCTTCCACTTAACACCCTTACTGAAATAAGCACACTGAAGGAGGAAGGGACAACCAAAAAGTGTGAGCCACCTATCCTGTTTGCTTGGTGGTGTTGGGATTTTGGTTACCATCCTTACCTTTCCTGCTGGTTGCATCTGCACAGGGAGCTGGGGGGAGGCAAGGAGTCCAGGGGCTGGATGCAGAGCCTGGGGGTGCATGGGGCGCAGGGAGGACTGCAGAGGACAAAGTTATCTGAAACATACTGGGGCTCCCCTTAGTCTAGCCCTTCCTCCAAACTCCCGAGGCCCTGTACTCACTGAGTCAGAGAAGCCAGTCTGCTGGTTAGCATGTTCCATCTGCTTTTGCAAGGACAAGGCACCACCAGGCTGGAGGAACCCTAGGTGGGGAAGAGAAGTGTGTGAAAGAAGAGAATGAGGCAGGTAGGACCTGTGGAACCAGGGCTCCTGCCTAGGATATTATCACCTGTTTGGGTGGGCTGAAAGTGGCCATGCACGGCATAGGGCTGTGGCTGTGGCTGAGATAGGTACTGCACTGCAGGAAACGCTGAAGGTGCTGAGGAAGGGAGGAGGCATGCCCGTTAGAATTTCCTTTAACTAATCTTACCTGTGGGCTTTCAGGAAAGCCACCCCCTCCCCCTGCCCTTGCATTACTCACCTCTGAGCTGCTGACTAGGACTATAAGCTGGCTGTGTGGGTCCATAGTGAGGTGGGGGCTGAGCAGTCCCATAAGCACCACCTGGGCTGCCTTGAAATTGCCCGTGCTCTGAAGTCCCTGGGAAAGCAGCTGCTGAGCCCACATAGTGCCGGGTCTGAGGAGGAAAATGAGAACTGATTGTAAAGTCCTTGAAAACAAACTCAGTGACTGAACACTGGCAGCCAGGATGCTGAGAAAGAGGCAGTAAAGAAAAGCAAATGGAGCTATACACTCAAATCCATTTTTCTCACCGTGAGTACTTGGGGTCCAAACATCTGTTTAGCTCTGTCAGCTGCCATGAGGGTGCCTGGGCGATTATGTCCTCCAGGGCTCCCTAGAAGGGGAGAGAAGGGTTTTGTGATGCTGAAATGGGAGGCCTCAACCTTCAGGAGAAGCCAGTTTCTGTCAGATGGTTTCTTTAGTCCTTACCCTGCATGCTGAGAAGGTGAGTTCCTGTGTGAACAGTCAGGCTCTGCTGGTATGCAGCTGATGTCAGAGTGGTCAGGTCGCTGGAGTGAAAGGAAGGTAGGTGAAAAGGGCAAGTACCCCCTTTTTGCTATTAAACACTGATTCTCTTGTTACCCAATCCAACGTCCACTTTACTCCCAATTTTACTTTGAGCTCTGATCCCACCTCTGCTCCTTTCGCCTCCGTTTTTCTTCCTCATGTAAAACTTTCTTGAGCTGCAAGAAAAGCTGGTGCTTCTCTTCCTGTAGGGCCAAAAGCTTTTCCTGCAGCTTGAGAATCTGGAAGGGAAGGGGAAAGATAAAGGCAGGGAGAGCCAAGGGGAAAAGCCAGAGCTGGGAGCAATCAGGGACAGCTTACTTGTTCCTTGGTCTCCTCTAGCGACATTCTCTCTTCCATCTCCTTTTTTTTCCTTCTCTCCTGCTCTTCCTTCATCTTCTGTTCCATCATTTTATCCACCTCTTCCTCCTCTGGAAAATCAGCCAAAATGAAATGGCAGGGTGGTGAAACTAATTCCATGTTTTCTAAGACTAAAAATCGGCGAAGGCCACTTATCCCGCCACTTGTGCACTTGGCAACGGCTCTTTCTCGGCACAACAGTAGCTCTCCAAGGTCCTACCCATCTCTGGCTTCTGGAACTTGGACCAGGCCTCTTCACTCCCACACCAATAGGGCTGTTTCCTCCCTCCTCTAGCCTCGCCCGTGGGCGCACTACTCAGCTCATGGGTTGGGTAGTCCTGGGGCAATTGAGATACCTTGACCGTGCGTCTAATCTCCCGCTTTGGCCCCAGCTCACCCTGCCGCTTGCGCTCCCGCTCCATCATGATGTGCCGGTGTAGCGCCCTGGCCATGGCGTTGGAAAGCTTGGGACGTTCCAGGAGCGCGGGCATGGTGTTGTCGGGGGCGTTCGGGCCGCGGGCACCCGGCTCTGTCAGTGATTGCCAGACCTCAGACGGCGCCTGATGGGAGGCGGGAGCTTAGTGGAGACTGAACCGGGCCGAGGCGGAAGCCGGTCGTTGCGGCCAGCTCTCAGATCGGGTCACGTGTTTCGGGGGCACGCAGCTCCGCCGGTTCGCAGCCCCAGCCCCAGTGCGAGCGGGCAGCACAGGGTCTCTGGTTCGGCGCCCCCGCCCCTCCCTCGCAAACCCCGGGCGTCGACCCCTCCCTACCCACCTTCTAGAGGCTCGCTCCCCGGCCTTCTGCGCGCCTTGGCCCCTGTGTCACATCCGGCGGCCCGACCGAATCCTTCCGGAGTCACGGCGGCGACCGGCCTTGCGGATTGGACAAGAGGAAAATGCGGAAGCGCCCGGGGACGGGTGCCCGCGAGTCCAAACTCCGTAGCGGCAGCTGGGGTCTGGGTTTGCTCCGGCTACATTGCAGCAGCCCTTCATTTCATCGGGAGGCCCTGGGACCGCGGGCTCTCGAGGGCGCGCGAGACAGAGGCTGAGGCGGATGCTCTGAGACCGTATTTATTGGCTCCTTAGAAATCTGTCAGTAACAACTGTACAGGGGGCCCGCGGCTTCCTCTTCCCGCCCTTCCTTCCCCACTCCCGCCCCATGGCCCCGGAAAAGCAGCTTCGTGTGGGCACAGGGAGAGACTCCTCTGGGATTCACAGTAACCAGAAACAAAAACGGAAATAAATTAAGTGATGTAGGGGAGGGGAGTAACAGGGAGTCGTTCCCCAAGTCAGTGCATGAAGGAGGGAGCCTGGAATGGGCTCCCCACAAGCTCCCTCTTGTCAGAGGAAGCGTGCTGGGCCCTTGGACATGGAGAGGTGCTCCACTTCCTTTCTGAATCTGAGAGCCTGCCTACATGCTCCTGCGTCTGCTAGGACAGCACCTGTGCATGCCGTGAGTCACTGGAATGAGGTGATGGCAGTCATCACTCAGAGTCCTGGGCCGAGGCCCAACTGTGCTTGTAGTAGTGGTGTCTCGCCCTTCATTCCACCCGCACCAGCAGCGCATAGAGGAGTGTGGCCCCTTTCTCCTTAGTGACCCACTCAAGTTCTGCTGGGCTGAAGTGAGGGTCAGGAGGTTCTCTGAG
This sequence comes from Xerus rutilus, assembly GCA_028644305.1. Taxonomy (NCBI): domain Eukaryota; kingdom Metazoa; phylum Chordata; class Mammalia; order Rodentia; family Sciuridae; genus Xerus; species Xerus rutilus. The sequence continues at coordinate 46,571,589 of CM053402.1, forward strand.
GGCAGCAGAAGGGGGGCCAGGGGTGTAGGAGCCAGGGCGCACACACACCTGGAATGCCACCTGAGCCTGGTGCGTCCGCTGGGATTTGGGGTCCCGGAATCTGTCAAGAAGTAGGAGCAGAGGAGTGAGATCTCTGGCCCCCTCACCATTCCACCTTGCTAACTGCTCACCACACAGGCCTCCTATTCCTTGGAAGTATTCCCACCAGGAAGTGCTAAATTCCAGCTGTTCTCTACTTGCAATGCTTTCCTCCCAAAGACTGCTTAGCAAACTCCTTCCCTGCCCTCATACCTTTGCTCAAACCTCACCTTATGATACCTACCCTGACATCCTACTTAATATGCCCACTCCAAGTGCAATTCTCATCTGCTTCACTCCACTCTTTGTTTCCATAATACTTTTCACCCTTAAAAATCCTAAAGACTCATTATGTATAAACATTCTAGAGAGAGAGGACAAGTTACACCAGAGTAAAGTTCCTTTCTCCTTCACTCAGACAGCATGTGGTAAGTGGTATCTTCAATGAATGAGTGAATAAAGGGCTCAGGTGGAGAAGCAACTAACAAAGCCAGGGTGGGAAATGGGGGACCACATCCTTAGGATCCAAGAGGTCCTGGAACCCCATCTAGGTTGAAGACCCCAGAGCCACCACCCATCTTGTGTACTCACTGCACTTTGGAGGCTAGGGTCTCGGCCCCAGCGTATTGAAGGGAGGGGGAAAGCAGCACTGGAGGGGGCTGTTCCTCCCGGGGAGGCGCACAGTTCTCACCAGGCTCCTCAAACCCCACCCCGGGTTCTCCCTTCAAGGGCCAGCAACTCAGGATGGAGGCAGTACCTGCAAGGAAAGGTGGGTCAGGGTGGCCCTTATGATTCCTCCCAGGGACTCTGAGCTAGGGCTTCCCTGTCCCTGCTTGCTCCACAGTACCTGCTCCCAGCTCCCCTCGGTCCAGCACTCTCCGTATAGCTGCCACGTTGCTCCCATGATACGCCATGTGCCACTTCTTGGTTAGCGTCCCAGCTTCCAGATGGGGATTCACCCTAGGAGAACAAAGGCAGACAGGACAAAGGTCACTGGGTTCCCAAGGTCATCCCCTATATGGGAAGTTCTACCACTTTTTACATGCACTCTCCTAGGACCCTCTTAAGAGGGCAAAAAGCAATAGGGAACATGCATGACTGGCCCATATGTACCTGAGGTTGAACCTGCACCAGCCAAAGGGCAGGGCATATTCCCGGGGGGGCTCCCCTCGGCGCCTGTGGGTCTCATCTCCTCGAAGCTTCCGACAAGATTCACAGTAGCACAAGCTACGTTTCGGCGGAGGTATGAAATAATCCTCTGTAGGACAGTGAGTGTCAAGCTTAGTGCTATGGTTCCCACCCTGGGTCTCAACTATGCTGCTGTCCTTCAGAGATCTGGGTGTGGCCCTGATCTGGCCATAGGAATGAGGCAAGTTCTGGGGGACAGGGACTCACCAGGAAGCAGCAGCAGTTCTTGGAAGCGGGAGCAAAGGGCATGGTACTCGCAACTCTTTAAAGGGCTGGCAGCAGGTGGTGGACCCCAGCACACACTCTCCTTGATACCTGAGGGAATAGAGGGGGCACAGGTCACAGACTGTGCCCCCTCTATTGGGCTAGAAGGACGGGAATGGGGGCAGGTGTGGGTGTAGGATCTTGGTCCCTTTGGGTTGGCACACCATCCACCATGTCTGCTTTTTCCATGTCTCCTTGGGTTCCAGCACTCTTTCCACTGGCAGCCCCTGGTTCAGGACTCATGATTGTCACCTGCAGAGGAAAGGGGTGGTCAGCCAGTTTTCTCAGCCCCCAAGGCCTGCTGATCTGTATACCTCAAACATCCCAGTATCCCAGGCACTCCCTCTATCCTGCCTCCCCATTGCCACTAACCTGCTCACACTGTCCATAGAGGTCCACAAGTGCATGACAGGGCTGGGGCACATCCGGCACAGCTACCCCATGGTCCACTCCATTGACATGGAGATGCAGTCCCCCTGAGCCGTCTAGCCGCAGTCCCAGGATGGTGCCTTCAGGACATGTGTCCAGATTTGGCCCAAACTTCTCACAGATCTAGGAGGAGAGACCTACTGTCTTCAGATTCCCACCACCAGCAGCCATCCCACCTTTCACTGTTTCTAGTTGCCAGTCCCTGGGCTTTGTCTCCACCCTTGCCCACTGCCTAGGCTCCACCCCCACTTCAATAACGTAACTGTAACAGTCAACTGTATAGGAGGAAGCAGTAGGGTTGAGACTGACCAGATGATACTCATGCCCCTGCCTCCCCAGTTCCACCCTCTTCAGATCTACTGTCCTACTGCCAGGACTATGAGTTCTACTTCTCCCTTTTGGCCAGCCTCTCCCTACTCAGAGACCTGACCCTCTCTCTTCTCTCTTACCTTGAGACCATTGTGGAAGATACCACGGCCCCGCAGTAGCCAGGCTGCCCGTTTGAGGGCACAGGCAGAAGCAGGGAAGTTGAGCCTCTCAGGTGGGCAGGTGATGACTCCCAGGACAAGGGAAGACGTCCACTGTCGGTTCAGGCAGTCTATCCGCACCTACAGGAGAAGGAACTACTCCACAATCACAGTCTTCTGGGCAGAGGACACCCATACACATTGCAAAACCAGATTCTCGCCCAGCCAGGGAAGGAATACACTTCCCAAAGTACTAGGGATTAAACCCATGGTTTTGCACATACTAGGCAAGTGCTCTATCACTGAGCTGCAACCCCAGCTCCCCTCCTCTCTTTAAGCCTTGATCTTACTATCACCTCTGTAAGGACTCTTGTTCCTAGGACTTCCTTGACCTGGCTAACTTTTGACATATCTTTTGGTGTGCAGCAGAAAGGCCCTTTCCAGAAGGTTGTTCCTGAGTCAGCTAGAGCTAGAGTTGCTGGGAACGTGGAGGGAGGGCACACCTGGACTAGCAGCTGGGGCACCAGGGGCTGGCTGATGACAACGATGCCCTGATTGTAGCTGGCCACCCGTGTAGCTGTACGGTTCCCATTGGACAAGAGGATATTCTTCCCATGGTTCTCCAGGAACTCAAAGGCTGTGGGCATAATACCGACTTGATTCTGGCCCTGGTATGGAAGAAGAGACTATGCTGCATCAGGGGTCAATGGCAGGCCCAATCCACCCCACTGGAGCACACACAGAGCTCAAGTTGTGAGCCTCTGCCCTGCAGTTGGAGAATCTGGTGTCCAATGGCCACTAACTGTCCAGGAGTCCCTGCTGTAGCCTCTTACGCCCAAGCCACGATCCTCGCCCTCATCATCCTCCTCGCCTTCACTGCCGGTGTCTGAGCTGGGTGAAGGAGGTTGGGTGCCTTCTGGCTCCTCCAGCCTTGAGGAACTAACAATGGACACAGTGCGTACTGGTCCGTATAGATCCAACACAGCCCACACATTCTGGAAACACAAGACTCAGAAAGTCAGAGATCAGCACAATGCCCACCCAAGAGCCCACTCCCAGGACCCAAGGAAGCTCTTAGGTCTACCTTGGCAATGCCAGTGGCTGCAGGCCCCATATCCTCTCCATCCACCAGGATATGCATCGTGTCATCTGCTCCTCGACGAATGCCCACACGGCTACCCACCTAGGTCCAAAGTGGGACAAAGACAAATGCTCAGCCCACCTCTCTCTCACACTCTATTCCCAACCCCTCACTGATTGCTCCAGAGTCAGGTGCTTCACCCCCAGTCTCTCTAGGTTCCGGCCATAGTTCATCCTCTGGAGCTGCCCATCACGCCTCACTTCACAGCTGGACACCATCCAGGTGGTCTTAGTCCGGAGCTCTGGCAGGGAAGGAGGCAGCCCTGGGCCACCGCCTGCTCCAGGTCCCATTTCCCCTGGTGCTAGTGTGGTTAGTCCCAGCCGGAGGGAACCTGCCCACTTCTCATCTAGCTCTTCCACTTTTACCTGTGAGACAGAAAACATTAGTTGGCTCTGATGATGGACCAGTAGCACCCCACAATATCTCCACAGCCCACCTCAAAAACTTCCTCTGCCTTGAGCTCCTTAGTGCTGAAGACAAGGCCGTGAGCATAGCCAGTGGCACGCACTGCCCTTGTGCCATCCTCCTCCAGAGTGACATTCTTGCCACAAGTACTGTGAAATCGGTGAGCCACACCAGCCACTATGGATAAAGAAAGGAGTAGGATTAGGGCAGCAAGTTCAAATAGTATGCAGAGTAAAACTTTTAGATGAAACAGGAAGTAGACAGTAAGGCTCCATCTGTCATTACTCCTCAGGACCTCCTGACCCCTCTTTTCACCACAGTAAGACGCATTTCCAAACCTGTGATAGCTAATGCATGGTATGCTGGCCCCTGGGTGGCATGGAAGTGTGCAGGTTCTATGTCCCAGGTATAACCCCCACCTTCCTGATTGCCCTATGGAGCTGTTCCCTCCCATATCCTGTAGCATCCTTGAACAGGATCCTTCAGGCCCACAGTAGGCACCTGGGGAGTGCAGGGGGAATGACTTCTCAGTGGCAGTGTTGCTGGTCGCCAGGCTATTGTCCATGGGGCCAGTGGCATTGGTGATGGACACTTGGACACACTGGCCATAGAGATCCACTACTGCATACACCTCTGCATAGGAAAGGAGGATGTCAGAAACCTGAGAGCCCAGGCAGCCTGAGCTGAGGGTGGCTGGCCAGAAGCCACAGAGTAGTCACCTTTACCCGGAGGCAATCCTGAGCAGGCAGCGCCTTGGTCCTGGCCATTGATGAAGTAGTGCAGATCACCCTTGGCAGTTCGCATCATGCCAATGCGTGCACCTGTGCCCAGTGCATCCAAGTCACACCCATAGTTGTTGCGCATTGTGTTACCATCTTGCATGATGGCTGTGCCACTGGGGGAACAGCAGAAGGGGTGGGTCAGCTTCCTTGCTTCATCCCCACATGGGCCCCTGTTCAGTCTCTGCGTGTCAGAACCTTCCAGTCAGCCAGATGCAGTGGCACACGCCTATAATCCCAGCTGCTTAAGAGGATGAGGCAGGAGGATTGCAAGTTCAAAGCCAGCCACAGCAACTTAGTGAGACCCTAAGCAACTTAGTAAGAACTTGTTTCTAAATAAAATATTAAAAAGGGCTGGAGATGTGGCTCAGTAGTTAAGCGCTCCTGGGTTCAATCCAGTACCAAAAAAAAAAAAAAAATCCTCCAGTGCCTTGGATGTGAGGGAGGAATATGTCTTGATGTGGGCCCAAGACAATCATGTCTCCCTTGCCCTGAGATCTCCCCAAGGAAAAGAAGGAACTCCCCTAAAAAGGAGGAGGATGGAGCCCCTGAAGACTGGGCAGGGGGGCTGAGGTTGTGGCTCAGTGGCAGAGCACTTGCCTCGCATGTGTGAGGCACTGAGATCGATCCTCAGCACCACACAAAAATAAGTAAACCAAGTAAAGACACTGTGTCCATGTATAACTAAAAAAATATTTTTAAAAAAATTAGAAAAAAAAAAAAAGACTGGGCAGGGATTCCCAGAATTTAACAGAAGAGGCTATCAGATCCCCTAAGTCTAACATTTTTGGTTACCATTATAGGCCCAAACCCTGCTTCCCTGAGCCCAGGTCCACTGAACCCCCACCAAGCTGGTCCCAAGAGAAGGCAGCCCAACCTCAGCATCCATGTATCATAGTCAATGTCTGTCATGGTGTTGGGGAATTCCAGGTCTTCAGGTCGAATAGCAGTAACTCCTAGGAAGAAGCAGGGAAAGGTCAGAGCTAACTCTCCAGGCTATAGGCATCCACATACCTCAACCCACACACAGATGCCCCCTCACCAGCTTCAATGGAGCCTGACCAGCGGTCCACCATCTTCTGAATGACAATTTCAAACAGCTCTCCATCCCGAAGGGCCCTGCCAGGGAAAGTGGCAGTCATTGAAGTCCTACTTAGGCAGGCAGTAGAACAGTGGGAATATAAATGTTCAGGGACGGACCGATTGGAAATGACGATGGCATCATTGAATTCGCTGCGGCAGTTGTGACGAAGTGCAGTGCGGCCCCCGTTAGTAATGACGGCATTACTTCCATGCAGCTGGTGGAAGCGTAGGTCAGAGCCCCCGGCCCCTGAGGATGGGGAGCTTGGAGACACCTGGTTGTTTCCCTCAGGGAGTGGCTCAGGTACTGGGGGCACCTCTGCAGAAATGGACATCACCACTTAGATCTCCAGGTGTCTCTAAGGCTTGCTAAAGCCTCCCAAGGCCACCCTAACCTCCTGCCCTAGCCCAGCCAGGCCCTCACCCATATCATCCACAATGGTAGCCTGAGCTGCCTGGCCATAGAGATCGACGACAGCATAGACGCCTGGAGGTACATTCCAGGCAGCAGGACCCTGAGTCATTCCATTGACAAAGAAGTGGAGAGTCCCATCCTCTCGCCGTACCACACCCACCGTGTCCCCTGCCTTGGAAGAAGTTGGGGCTGGAGTGAGGAGTCAGGCAGAGTTCCTGCCTGGGATGGTCCTGCATCCACCCCACCTTGCTGGCTCCCTGACTGCTGCGCCCAGGCAATGTACCCACTCTCCCACCTTGAGGCGGTCCAGGTTGTGCCCATATTCATCCAGGATGGTTGTCCCATTGTGCATCACCCCATTCCCAGTCATCATCCAGGTCCCTACAAAGACAAGGAGTGGCAGAGAACATAAGGGGCAAGACAGGGTTCCTTTCATTTACAAAGCAGCCCTCAAGAGAATTCTCTAAGCCGGGCGCGGTGGCTCAAGCCTGTAATCCCAGCACTTAGGGAGGCTGAGACAGGAGAATCGTGAGTTCAAAGCCAGCCTCAGCAATGGCAAGGCACTAAGCAACTCAGTGAGACCCTGTCTCTACATAAAACACAAAATAGGGCTGGGGATGTGGCTCAGGGGTCAAGTGCCCCTGAGTTCAATCCCCGGTACCAAAAAAAAAAAAAAAAAAAAAGAGAATTCTCTAAGCTAAAAACACATTCTGTCTTTCCTTTGAGATTTGGCTTTCTTCTCAGTGGACAAGAAAACTGCAGTTTCCAAAGGTAACCCACAGGCCCTGCCTTTACGGCACTCCCCAGCCACTGGACAAATCATCCTAAGTGTGATAAAGAAGAAAGGGGCTGGGGGCTGGGATTATGGCGCAGTGGTAGCGTGCTCGCCTAGCATGCGTGAGGCACTGGGTTCGATCCTCAGCACCACATAAAAATAAAGATATCCTGTCCACCTACAACTAAAAAATAAATATTAAAAAAAAAAAAAAAAAAAAAAAAAAAAAAAAGAAGAAAGGGGCTGGACAACAAGAGTCAGAGCTGCAGGGACAGCTTATTCTCTAGGACCCTATCCTTGTCCTACCCTTCTTGGAAACTCACCAGAGCGCAAGTTGGTCATGGTGGAGGGTAACTGGAGGTAGGCAGGGTTGTGGGTAGTCACACCAATCTCAATAGAGCCAGCCCATTTGTCCACCATCTTGTCAATGCGCACCTGGAACACCTCTCCATCCCGTAGGGCTCTGCTGCTCAGCACCACTCCATGATTGAAGTCATCAGTAGCACTGAGGACATAGCGAATAGAGATTCAGATGCCAGTACACGCTTTTGAATATGCCAAGGCTTAGCCCAATTAGCCCACCTGCCCATCATCCACTGCCCCAAGCCAACCAACCAGACCTCATAATCCAGGAGGCTTCCCACCTTTCTGTCTAGGACTCCCCAGACCAGATTCCTTCTGCTTCCCACATCACCATCCCACCCCCACCCAATTCCATTACAGCCTCTTCTGCAGGCTTCTCCCCACCCATGGGCCATACTGGGGCCTCAGGGCAGTGCGTCCCTCGTGGGTAATGGCTGCCTTCTGCCCACAATTGGGGTGGAAGAGCAGGCGCTCAGGTTCTGCCTGGGCAGCAGGAGCAGCACGTCGGAGAGCACCCTCAGGAGACAGCGCCCGCAGAATGGCATTGTTCCGGCGGAGTCGGTCAGAGTGGTTGTTATTGTGGACAATGGTGACTTTCACAGCCATCCCGTACAAGTCCACCACACCATACACCACTGGGGGTGTCAATGGGGTAGCCACACCTGTGGCAGAGGAAAACAAGGGCAGAAGAGTCAAACACAGGAAAAGCAAGTACCAGAGAGGCAGGAGGATGAGGTCTGGTTCCCACTGATAGCCATGGGCTGGAAGCCCACTCTGAGCATACCCTTACCCTGGTCAATGCCATTAATGAAGAAGTGTAGGGCAGAGTTGGACTTCCTCGTGAGGCCAATGTGGTCACCCTCCTATTCAAAGCAGAAAAATAACTCAGTATGGAATCTAGCTACAGAACATCTTGGGGCCTTCTCATCTCACTATTCCACAGGAATCAGTTCCCAAAGGTATTCATATGAGTCTCAGTACCCTGGAGGATAGGCAGGGCAGGTCTTGGGTCCCTGTTTTTCAAACATGGCAATTTCAACATTTCCTGAATGCTCAATATAAGTCAAGAACAGAGTTAAACCATTTTACGAACATCAACTTCTGTTATGGTTTAAATATTAAGTGTCCCCCAAAAGTTCATGTATGAGACAGTACAAGAAAGTTTAGAGGTGAAATGATTAAGTCATGAGAACCTTAGTATGTTAATCTCTTGATAGAGATTAACTGAGTAGTGGCTTTAGGCAGGTAGGGTATAGCTGGAGGAGATGAGTAATTGGGGGCATGCCATTTGGGTATATATTTTGTGAGCTGAGCTTAGGCTCTCTCTGCTTCCTAGTGCCAAATTCCTAGCTGCTTTCCTCTGCCACACTCTTCCACCATGATGTTCTACCTCCCCTCTGGCCTGGAGCAATGGAGTAGGCCATCTATGAACTCTGAAACTATGAGCTCCCAAATAAACTTTTCCTCTTCTAAAATTATTGTTGTCAGGTCTTCTGGTCACAGCAGCAATAGCAGCAAAAGAGCTAACTAAAGCAACTTCTTTAAATTTCCCTCCTCATAATAAAGGTTTAAGGGGCTTGGCATGTAGCTCAGTGGTAGAATGCTTTGCCTAGCATCTGTAAAGCCCTGGGTTTGATTCCCATACTGCAAATAAAGAAAAAGGGAAAAAAATGCTACCACCAGGCTTATTTTTAGAGCCTGTTGGGAAACCTTGCCTTTTCAGAAGGAAACTCGTACAAAGACAAAGGGATTTCCTCTAGGCCACAGAAATGATCACTACGTGGTGCCCAGGCAGGGCACACAAAGTACCCAGGCCTCCCCTGGAGTGGCCCGAAGCATTATGTCCCATCCTCACCTGCAGCTCATCCAGACTAAATTCACAGTACTCCCGGCGGGTGCCCTTGCCATTGGTTAGGATCCCACAGCCGCTCATCATGATGGTGCCTGAGCAAAAATGGATACCTGGTTAGGGTATGGGTTTGCTTCACCTCAGTAACCCCAGGCCTCTGTGCCCCATGCTGCCCAGAGCTGGTACCTGACTGGAGGTTGGTCATAGTGGCTGGGTACTCCAGGCTGTTGGGGTTGTGAGTGGTGACACCAATCTCAATGGAGCCTGACCACTTATCTACAAGCTTGTCTATACGGATCTGGGATTGAGTGACGACAGACAGAAAAAGCAGAAAAGTTAAGTGCAGAGAAGGGAACCCCTTGGTTCCCAGACTCCACCCTCTTGGCATCAAGTGTTGAGCCCCATCTTTAGCTCCCAGAGGGTGAGGCACCAGCCAGACCAGGATCTTGCACACCTCAAACAAGTTAAGTGCAGAGAAGGGAACCCCTTGGTTCCCAGACTCCACCCTCTTGGCATCAAGGGTTGAGCCCCATCTTTAGCTCCCAGAGGGTAAGGCACCAGCCAGACCAGGATCTTGCACACCTCAAACATCTCATTGTCCCGAAGTGGTCGGTTTGTCATGACAACTCCATTGTTAAATTCATCCAGGGGCCTCCGGCGCTCAGCTGTCTTATTATTGTTGCTTAGTTTGATAAGGGTCCCACACTTCTCATGAAAGAGCAGAGCGTCGTTCGAAGTGAGGATAGGCGAGGTGGCAGCACCACTAGATCCCAGCCCATCCCCTGAGGGTGGGGAGCTCAGGTTCACATTCAGGAGGCCCCCGTTGTAGGCAGACAGGATGGCGTTGCTCACCACCTCAGAGAGCTCCATGCTGGCAAAGTCTACATCAGGAGGATGGAGAAAGGCTAAAATGAAGCTCTACACTCTCTCTCCCTACCCCTCTCCTGAGGTCCCTCCCTCACTGCCCATTCCCCTTCCCAGAGCCTCCCCAAAGCCCTCACCATTATGCGACTCAAGGCTGTTAGGAAACGTCTCCGGCCGGGCCTGCGCTGGGGACACCATGAAGGCTGGGGACCAGGTAGGATGGGAGGGGAATAAGGGTTCAGCCCTTGCTTCAGGGCCCATAGCCAGGAGACCCTCTCCTCTAGCCCCTGTTCTCACCAGTAACAGACTCAGGGTCTGAATGGCCCTGCCCACACCCAGCCTTGATAACTACTGCACTGGCCCAGCCCTGTAACCACACCACCTGCCTCCACCATAGCCCTGTGTTCTCACCTTCATCCCCAGAGGTCCCTTGTTCTGTCAAGGCAGAATCTTCAGGGGGTGCCAAAGGCTCCAGGGGAGGTGTAGGGATAGGAGTAGGGGGGCTGAAGCCTGGCTCAGGGGGTAGCACGGTGATCTGGGTGCACTTGCCATAAAGGTCCACAACAGCCCATACACGGGCGGGCAGGCCTGTGGCAGCCACACCACAATCCCGCCCATTCACCCAGAGCCGCAACTCCCCAGCAACTGTACGCTCCACACCCACACGGTCCCCTTCGCCAAGCTGGTCCAAGTCCTGGCCATACTCTTCCAGCACAGAGCGCCCATCCCTCAGCACTGAGCAGCCCGACACTACCCATGAGCCCCCCTTCAGCCCTGTAGCGCTGCTTGGGAAATCCAACACACTGGGGTCCAACGATGTCACTCCAATTTCAATGGAGCCGCTCCAAGAGTTGACCTATGATGGGGGTGGTATAGAAAGATTTAAGATGGACCATCACTGGGTCTCCCACTACTAGGAAACAACATTCCACAGGCCACTCTGCTCCCCTCTCACCACCTCCAAGGCACAAATCCAAAGATGAAGACTCACAAGTGATTTTCTGGACCCTGTCTCTAATTATTTGGGCCTGCTCTCTCTTAGCAACTTTACCCTGTACTCAGGTGCTTAGTATAGTAAACACTAAGCAGGTTAAATTTCCCCACCAAGCAGGTCAAATTCTCTGGTTCCAGCTTCCTACATCCTCTAATTTCTCTGGATCTCTATGGCTCTTCAACCACCACATGCTTCCTATGCCCATGCCTTTTGCTCTTGTATATCACTCTCTTCTTCCCGATCTAATTCTCTTCTAGGATCAGGCTCCACCCAGATTCACTCTCTTCCCATATTCTTTCTCTGTAAGTCAAGTAAATCACACACCTCTTTTGGCCCCACCTGAGAATTTTGTCCTTCGGTGGTTTGTTCTTTTCTTGGTATTTCTCCCTCTTCCCATCACATATCTGACATCTCTCCATCATCTACCCACCAAGATATTGGGCCAGGAGACCTGTTCTCCAGCGATTCTAGTAGTTGGGCCCATGTCCCTCTCCTTGCTTCTAAGTCTTAAGGAAACTCAAGCTCTCACCTTGACTCCTCCAGACTGAATGCTTCTGCTTCATGCTCTCTTCCTCCTCATCTTAGTGTCCTACTGTCTGTCAGTTCCCTCTCGGTACCTGGGTATGTGGGCTTTCTGACTGTCCTACCCCATCTTCCCCTGTTCCCCTCCCACACCTCCACATATCGGTTCCGTGGCCCCAGCCCCGCACCTTGCGATCGATGCGGACGGTAAAGACGCGTCCATCACGCAAGGGTTCCCGGCTCAACACCAGCCCGTGGTTAAACTCCTGGCCCGGCTGCTGCCGCCGCGCTGTACGCCCACAGGCCGACAGGCTCACCAAGCGTCCGGTGCGCGGGTGCAGCTCCCCGCCGCTGCCGAGACCCCCGCTGGACCCCGGTCCTGGGCCGCTCCCGCAGGGGCCCCCACCCCCGCCGGGCCCCGGCCCGGGGCCTCCCCCAGAGCCCCCACTCCCACCCGACCCCGCCGCCATCGCCGCTGACACCCGGGCCGCGCGACAGCCGCGCTTGGCGGCACCGTGGCAACCGCGAAGGACAGACACCCTGAGGGAATACGACCGGGGGCTGGGACCAGATACGCTTTACGGCACTACCAGGCAATGAAGCATCCTGCCCTGGAAATTAATGACCATCACAGGGGGGAACAGAAGGACGACGAGGTCGGGGAGCCTCGCTTTACGGCTTTACGGTCGGTGAGATGACGAAGTGAAGAGGGGTGAAGACTAAGACAGGGAGCTTTTGCGACAGTGGAAAAAAGAAATGTCTGCCACAGGCATCTTTGCGACGGAAGGTTGATGGTGCCCAGACGCGCTTTGCGACAGCAGAACTGACGACCCCGCCCTCACCGGGTGAAGCGACACATTGAACTATTCGCTTTACGGCAAGGGGTGGGGGTGTTCTCTACGCTTTTAAAGGCTACAAACGGGGGGCAGAGAAACTGTAGTTTTATAAATTAAAGGTTCTGCCCTCCACACCTTTGAGACCAAAGATGTCGCAGTCTCCCTACTTTGCATCACACTTTTCCTGAGCGGCAACGCGAGACGATTTGGGGCCGGGAGTGGGGATATTTCATGTCAAGCCCAGCATGAACTCCAATTCAATCAAACTCTTAAGACTTTAAATCCATAAATAGGGTCCAAAGACACCTCGACAGTCAGTTTCAAGTTACAGCGCTAACGATCCCAAAAGATTCCGCCAAGCCACTAACAAGTCCCCAGCCCAACTCTCCGAGATCGCTGAGGTCTTCCTCTTGTTAAAGTCAGAGGGCTGTGACGTTACAATTAGGGATTCACGCCCCCTGGTCAAGCCCCCTGGCTACGATTGGCTGATTTGGATAAGGGCGGTGATGGAGAAAGGCGGGAACAAGTTGCAAAGACAAAGATATTGGGTGGCACGAAAAGGGAAAGACGAGCGGAGTGGCTCCCAGCCTGAGATTTCTAAATAGAGTCTTAATTCCATCCACCGCAGCCCTAGGCAGCAGAAGAGGAAGGGACCCGGCCCTGAGCCGGAGCGTTCCCCGCCCACCGCGCAGGGGGCGTGGCCCAGGGGCGGGGCTACGTGGAACTGGGAGGCGGGGCGCGGTAGCTGAGAGTGGCCCCCTGGTGGGGCTATGGAGAGGCAGGGTTCCCTGGGATCTGCTAGAGGCCTCAATGGGGAATCACCTGGAGTGGTTCCCAAGGGAGGAGCCGGAGGGGTCAGAGGAGCCGAGGCAGACACCAGACTGCCCTCTGGAGTAGCCTCGCCTAACGGTTCTGAGCCCCCCTCGCACTCTGGGGGCAACGTGGTTCGCAGTCCTGGTTCAAGCCAGCCCACCGAGCGGGCAGTGGCCCTCACTCCCGGGCTCAGTCAGCAGCCTGGGGAGGTTGAGGGCCACGACCTTGAGTTCTTTACACCCCCTGAGGTAGTCAACATTCCCTGCCCTGGAACCGGCTTACCCAGGGCTTCCTGTGCCGGGCCTGGGGGCTCCAGGGTGTATACCTCGGGCTGCGGTCCGCACTCTGGGTCAACTTGTTTGCACTCTGGTCCCTGTGAAGACCGGCCCCGGAGCATCCTAAAAGACAGCAGCTCCATCCTGATGCAGAGATCCCCCTGTGCGGATAAGTAAGGAGTCTAACTCTGGGGACAGAAAGCCCAGAGACTGGAGGAAGGAGTTCGGGGCACCGGAGCGGGTGGAGCCATGAGGGAAGGGGCGGAGACCTCAGAAATCGGAGTGAGAGTAGGTGAGAGTAGTAGGGTGGGAAATTTGTTTCAGGCCTTTGGGAGAGCAGCAGATGTCCCATAAATCCTGGCCACACTGTACCGTAATTATCTGTGGGTCTCACTCCATCCAAAGCCTGTACAAGAAGGTGTAAAAAAAAAAGTTTTTGAATGACTGGAAGAATGAGGGAAGGCTGTGAGAAGAGAGATCACTAGAAGGTCTGTCTCCTCCTTCTCTTATGTGTACTCACTTCATCCCAGGAAAAAGGCTCAGCGCTGGGATGAGATGAATATCCTGGCCACTTATCACCCTACTGATAAGGACTATGGCTTTATGAAGGTGGATGAGCCCGGCACCCCCTACCACAGGTAACAAGTCCTCAGCCTCAACTTTTCAGTCTACACTCTTTTCTGTTCTAATAAGGGGTGCAGGGGAGGAGGCAGAGAAGCCTCAGGGACTGGATATTGCCTGATACTCCCTCTGCAGGCTGCAGGACAGTGATGAGGATGTATTGGCAGGGTCCTCTGTCAAGGTGACTCCTGAAGTGCTGGAAGAGAGGTGAGAGTCCTTTCAGAGATCCGCTGAGGTGGAGGGTCTTCTACCCCTTCATCCTTGAACTTGGGCCTGAGGCACCTCCACTTTTTGGCCTTCAAAATGGGAGGTACCACAATTCCTATCAGGTCTGACCAAGACTGATCTGGGGGGATCAGCCAGCTTGGTATCATCTACCACATGCCCCCATTGTTGTTCTCTCCCTTCGGTGTCCCCAACTAGTCTCCCTCCCCTTCAGGTTTGCAACAATGGACAATTTCCTCCCCAAGGTCCTCCAGTATGGTGACAATAGAAGCTCAGGAGCTGCAGACAACTTTTCCAAGACACGTGAGATGCAGGGTGGGCACTAAAAGGAAAGGGGAGGTGGAGCAAACCTTCAGCGAGAGCCTGACAGCAAAGCCAAGCTCTCACACTGGCCCACAGACTCCAGTGATTTTGACAAACACCGTAAGACACACTACACTGAAGGGAAGTTCCTCAAGGCTCAGAAAAACCTGCCCTTGGAACATGATGAGGACAGAAGTGGGGGTAGTGCCGGCATCAGCAGTGGTGTTAGAGGTGTGATGATGGACCCAAAGCCCAGGCCTGTAGAGAGAGGCTGGACAGGTGGACTAACAAGAAGAGTCAATGATGAAACTGACATGCTCATCGCAAGGCCCGTCCTAGAAGTCAAGGGTTAGTGATGGGGATTCCAGGGACTCAAGAGTTGTAGTCCAGAGCCTGTTCCAGAACCCATGGTCCTCTTGGACTTTCTGTTCCTCACTTCTCCACCTTATTCTTCCTCAGTGGGCACTGGCTTACAGCCCTGCTGTCTGTCAGGGAAGCAGTGCTGGGTGGTGACCCCAGGGAGGGAAGGAGATAGTTAGAATGGGGTACCCATTCAGGATAGCCCCCATAGAGAGCTGGCTGCTAAAGAATACAAAGTCCAAGAGAACCACGAGGGATGAAAACGTCCCTGAAGGTTTTCTAAAAGAGGGAGTTTGGTAACAAAAGACAATGAGATAAAGAACCTGGGAGTTGAGCTTCTCCCCTCTGATAAGGTCCACCGTGTATACCTGGGAGGCATGGACACACCAAGTGGCCATGACTCAGATTGTTTGGGGTGATTCCTCAGATTCCTCTAGCTGCAGAAATCAGTTCCCCTCAGCTTCGGCCCCCATTCCATTGGAGCAAATTGATCTGCAACGCAGGGAGTATTATAGCCAAGGAAGATACCTGAGGTCTGACTCCCACCCAGAACCTGAAGAGGACATAGAAGATGAGCAGCAGCACCGTGAGAGCTGGTGTGGGAAGCCTGGGGCATGGGTACCCTCATCCCACAACACATTCAGGCTCCATGGACTTGACCTTGGTCATTGAGAATCCCATTAGCACTAAGATCCATCTGTTGGACCACACAGGAGGCTCCTTTAGGGATCACAAGGCCATTATGGGCTCTGTGACCATGACAGTGAAATCATTGCAGTCTGGTGAGGGCACCAGGCCATCATCTCACTGCCCTGCCTCTTGGCAAACTCTCTCAACCTTCCAATCCTTTTAGATCAGTTCATCAGCAATAGGTGGTAAGAGAGGCTCTAAACATGCCAGAGCCCAAGGCCCATATTTGTAGGAAAGGAAACACAGAGGCTCAGAAAAGGTTGGGGACTCCCTGTAGTTTATTATCACCCACTGGCTCCATGCTTCCTTTTCAACTCCTTTTCAACTCCTCTCTGCCATCCCACTCCACTCCAGGAACTACCACATCATCCAAAGGCAGTAGGCCTCCGGTGGCATCTAGTTGGTGTCAGTGGCTGGAGGCTAAGAGGCAGAACTGCCGAAGCCCAGGGATCTCAGAGAGGGAACATAGAAACAGCCAGAACCCTCCAACCCAGAGCGGGCGCAGACGTGAGCCTGGGCAGAGGCAAGGAGGTGGTTGCACTGGGCTGGGAGGCAGAGGGGCTGAGTGGGTAGGTTCTAAGGAGTTTAAGGGTCACATGGGCAAAATCTCATGACTGCTGTAAGAAAGCCACTAAACCCAGATTCTTCTCTCTCCAGATGAAACCCTGCGGCTCCAGTGGACTCAGGAAGAAGATACCAGACAATGGAAAATGTAGCCAACTGGGGATGGGGTGAGGGCAACCTTACCCTGCCCTTACCACCCTAGGGGTAGACAATAAAGAGAAGAAGAGCAAGATTCTGGATACTGTCAATTGGATGCCCAGGCTGGGCTTGCTAGGTCAAGCAGTGGTGGGGTGGGAGGACCATTCAAGAGCAGGAAACCAAGGAAGCACAGCAGAGAGAAGGAAACTGGGAGCCACCCAGGAACTGGATGCAACAAGAATCTAGGATCTCAAGAAGGTTAATGTCAAGCAGCAGCAGGATGGCAATGACTGATGCAATTAATTTAGTTAACCATAAATTCAACCCTCTTTAATTTTTTGAAAATATTTTCTTAGGGCTGGGGTTGTGGCTCAGTGGTAGAGTGCTTGCCTAGCATGTGTGAGGCACTGGGTTCGATTCTCAGCACCACATATAAATTAAAAAATAAAGGTCTATCAACTATAAAAAAATTTTTTAAAATTTCTTAGTTGTAGATGAACACAATACCTTTATTTATTTTATGTGGTGCTGAGGATCGAACCCAGTGCCTCACACGTGTGAGGCAAGCACTCAACCGCTGAGCCACAACCCCAGTCTTTATTTTTTTTAATGATGCTGAAGGGAGGGATTTTCATCTCTATCTTTTTTTTTTTGGTACTGGAGATTGAACTCAGGGGTACTCGACCACTGAGCCACATCCCCACCCCTATTTTGTGTTTTATTTAGAGACAGGGTCTCACTGAGTTGCTTAGCGCCTCGCTGTTGCTGAGGCTGGCTTTGAACTCATGATTCTCCTGTCTCAGTCTCCCTAAGTGCTGGGATCACAGGCTTGCGCCACCGCGCCCAGCTTCACCTCTATCTTTTAATGAGGAAACTGAGGAATCAGAAAACTTGCCCAGGGTCACACAACCTCCAAGTGACAGAGCCAGGATTTGAACCTACATCATCAGGCCCCCCAAACTCAACAACTAACAGAGAAAGAAGGAGAGAGAGAGACCAGGGGCCCCAGGAAGAAGGTGACAGCAGATAGTCTCTAGGGGCGGGGTTGTGGCTTCTCTGATCTCAGGCCCCCCTCCTCCACGCAGGCTCCACCCCTGCCCCTCCCAGCATTGCCTGGAAGTGTTGGGTGAGAGCTCTTCCTAGTACACCCCTTGTCCTTAGGGACAGAATTGCGCCCCCAGGTACAACCCAGCAGAGGACCCCCTCCTCAGGCCATAGGTGGGGCAGGGAGTACCTTGGCCTATATCCCCATCTGCCTGGTCCCGGGGTCCCCTGGCCCCACAGCAATCAAGTGAGATGACCGTCAAGCTGGATTTTGAGGAGTGTCTCAAGGACTCACCCCGCTTCCGGTAAGTATATACAGGTCTGGGGTGGCCCGCCGTAGGGAAGGTCCAAAATGGTCCAACATAACAGCTTGCACCCAGCTTTTCTCAGGCCAGATCAACTTCAGGGTCGAGGCCTCAAGGGGATGAGAGGAGCTGGGTGTGGTGGTACACGCCTGTAATCCCAGTTACTTGGGAGGTTGAAACAGGAGAATCTCAAGTTCAAGGCCAGCCTAGGCAACTTAGTGAGACCCTCTCTCAAAATGAAAAGGACTGGGGATATAGCTCAGAGGTAGAGAGCCCCTGGGTTCAGTCCCCAGTACCACAAAAAGAAAGTGACAGGAGGGAGTTGGTGGGCCAAAGTGGTACCTCTGATATCAAACCAGCGTCCCCCAATGATTTCTACCCTGCCCGCACCTTCTGGTCTCTCTAATCCCCCAGAGCTGATATTCCTTCCTTCCTCTCACTGGGACCCCTGTCCCTCCCCCAACACCTGCTCTGGGGCGGTTAGCAACTTCCTGCCTTGGCCACATCCATCTTCCTCCTCTTGCTGCTCTGGCCTGGCCTGTAGTAGCTTAGACTGTGAAGTAAATAAGCAGCAGCAGCTGGCTGGGTGGCCCTTCTCAACCCAGCAGCTTTTTATGTCTGTCCCCACTGCCCCACAACCTCAACCCCAACCCTGAAGAGGTTTCCAGACCTGATGGACTTGAGATCTCTTCCTGTGACTTCATCCCTCCTTCCCCAGAGCCTCTATCGAGTTGGTGGAAGCTGAAGTGTCAGAATTGGAGACTCGTCTGGAAAAGGTGACTCTTAACATGGAGAGGTAACCCAGGAACCTCCTGGATAAGAGGACTGGGTCAGGGAGAAAGTTAGAGATTGGGAATGAGTCCTGGGGTTATTAAATATTAACTGTGTAGGGTATATATTTTGGGGACTACACAGAAACCAAAAGAGGTGGTTCTGTATTCTCAAGGCACCTAGGATCTTGGAAAACAAGATTCACTTTGTTCAGCTGCTAAATCCTTGCATTGTACCTGGCCCTGGGTATTTAGGAGAGCAAGACTGTTCTAGCTCCCAGATTGGCTATGGAACTCAAACCAGTAAAACATAAACACCAGATGGTAAGACATTCCCTGACTATTTTATAAAATTCCATGACACACACACACACTCCCATTCTCCTCCTCCCTTACTCTCATTTGACTTTATAGCATTTCCTTTTTTTTTTTTTTTTTTTTTTGCAGTACTGGGGATTGAACCAGGGGCACTCTACTACTGAACTAAATCTCCAGCCCTTTAAAGACAGGGTCTCACTAAATTGCTGATGCTGGCCTTGATCCTCCTGCCTCAGCCTCCTGAGTCACTAGAATTACAAGTGAACCAAGCCTAAACCACTATTAGTTTTCTATTGCTATGTAACAAATTATCATAGGAAGTTTGGATATAACTCAGTGGTGGAGCACTTGCCTATCATGCACTAGGCCCTAGGTTCTATCACCAGCAAAACACACACACACAGAAAATCACAAATTTAGTGGTGTGAAACAATACACATTGTTATAGTTTCTGCAAATTAGGAGTCTGGGCATGGTTTAATTACTATTCTGCTTAGGGTCTCCTACCTGAAGTCAAGCTCTAAGCTGAAGTTGCAGTCCTATCTGAAGCTTGGGACTTTCTTCTGAACTCACATAGTGACAGAATTCAGTTCCTTGCTCTTGTGGAACTGAGACCCTCATCTTCTGGAGGCTGCCCACAATTCCCTATCATGTGGCCCTTTCCATAGGCACATCACATAAGTGTTTGCTGCTGTTCCTTGTGTCCTTCAAGGTCAGAAGGAATCTTTTTCTTTTTGGTTCTAGAGATTGAACTCAGGGGCACTCAACCACTGAGCGACATCCCCAGCCCTATTTTGTGTTTTATGTAGAGACAGGGTCTCACTGAGTTGCTTAGCGCCTCGCTGTTGCTGAGGCTGGCTTTGAACTTGTGATTCTCCTGTCTTAGCCTCCCTAAGTTCTGGGATTACAGGCTTGCGCCACTGCACCGGGCTCAGAAGGAGTCTTTCTTGTGTGGGCTAGCAAGGTGGTGCTGACATATATGGTAAGGTAATCACAGGAATGTCATCTATCACCTTTGCTACAGGTATGACCTCACCATGAGAGTGCTGTCCCATGGCCTTTGGCATGTTCTGTTGGTTTGTAGTAAGTCACAGTCATGCTTACACTCAAGGGTGGGGATTATACAAGAATGTATATCATTGTGGTTCACTTTAGTATATATCCATCACACTTGCCTGTTAGTTTCTTTGTATTTTCCCCCACTAGAATGGAAGTGCCATGAGTGACTTTTTTTTTTAATATTTTGTTTAGTTGTAGATGAACACAATATCTTTATTTATTTATTTTTATGTGGTGCTGAGGATCGAACCCAGTGCCTCACGTATGCGAGGCAAGCGCTCAACCGCTGAGCCATAACCCCAGCCCCCCCATGTGTGGCTTTTTAAAAATATTTTTTTAGTTGTTGATGGACCTTTATTTTATTTATTTATATGTGGTGCTGAGAATCAAACCCAGTGCCTCATACATGCTAGGCAAGCGCTCTACCACTGAACTACATCCCCAGCCCCCATGAGTGGCTTTTATGTTAATGTTTGCACAATCCCTAGTTCCCAAGGCCTGAAAGCTAGTAGGGGACCAATTCATTCATATATATGTGTGTGTATGTATGTGTATGTATATGCATGTTATATATTATAAATACACATTATTTTATTTATTTTTTGAGACAACGTCTTGCTATGTTGCTCAGATTCATCTTGAACTGTTGAGCTCAAGCAGTCCTCTTGCTTACTTTGCCAGCATCTGGGACTGTAAGTGCTTGCCATTGTACTCATTTTTTAATTTTTAAATTTAATTACTTTATTTATTTACTTATTTACAGTACTCAGGGGTGCTCTACCACTGAGCTATATCCCCAGCCCTTTTTATTTTTTATTTTGAGATAAGGTCTCACTAAGTTGCCCAGGCTGGCCTCAAACTTGCAGTCTGCCTGCCTCAGCCTCTTAGGTAACTCTCAAGAAGCCATCATACTTGGCTTCTTTGCTTTTTATAATTAAACTTTTTTTTGTACCAGGGATTGAACTCAGGGGTATTCACCCACTGAGCCACATCCCCAGCCCTATTTTGTGTTTTTTATTTAGAGACAGGGTCTCACTGAGCTGCTTAGCACCTCACCATTGCTGAGGCTGGCTTTGAACTCACGATTCTCCTGTCTCAGCCTCCCAAAGTGCTGGGATTACAGGCGTGCGCCACCATGCCCAGCTCTAAACTTTTTGAGTTTATAGACTTGAAAGAATAGCAAGGAGAAGATTTATGTACCCATCACCCAACCTCCCGCAATGGTGACATCTTATATGACTCTACGACATTATCAAAACTAGGAAATTAAAATGGGTACAATACAATTAACAATAAAGCCTACAGACCTTACTCAGATTTTATGTTTTATGTGTACTATTTTATTTGCATGTCTTTGTGTAGACTTCTATGGTACTTTGTCATATATACTCAGAATAACTATCACCATCTTTAAGATATAGAACTTTTGTTACCACAAAGGAACTTCTACATGCCTTCCCTTTATAGTGATACCTCCTCACCCACTTCTCCAATCCGTGGAAATCATTGATTTGTTCTCCATCTCTATACCTTTGTCATTTCCAAAATGTTATATACAAGCTGAGTGCAGGGACATGTGCCTATAGTCCCAGCTACTTGGGAGACTAAGGCAGGAGGATCATGTAATCCCAAGAGTTCTAGACCACTGTGGGCAACATAATGAAACCTTGTCTAAAAAATAGCTGGACATGGTGGCACATGTCTGTAATTCCAGCAACTTGGGAGGGTGAGGCAGGAGGATCACAAGCTAAAGGTCAGCCTCAGCAACTTAGCAAGACCCTGTCACTGGGGATATAACTCAGTGGTAGAGTAACCCTGGGCTCAATCCCCAGTACTTTCCCCCCCAATACTAGAATGTTATATAAATATAATCATGTATTATATGACCTTTAAAAATTGGCACTTTTTAAATCATAATTATGTAGTGATATTGGCCAAATTGTTATATTCTGTATATATATTAATATGTAACAACAAATCCCACCATTATGTACAACTATAATTCATCAATAAAAAATGTGGAGAAAAAAAATAATGCCCTTGAAGCTTATCCGTGTTGTAGCACATATCAATAGTTCCTTTTTATTTCTGAGTACTATTTTATTGTATGATATACTTGTTTGTCACTAGATCACTGTTATGAAAGATCTTCACTAATATCTTTATTCAGTAGGGCTGGAGTAAGAAAAAATCCAATCCTTTGGATCCACACAGTGATCTGTGAGCATCTTTGTCCCTTGTCACAGACTGACAAGATTTGGTCTTGGTCAGTCTCCTGACAATTACTGATCCTGCTAGCCACTTGCATATCAAGCTCTATTTCCCTAAAGCCTCCATAAGCCTCAGAAAAAATTTTTTTTCAGTTTAACAAAAGTGCACTGAACCACCTATGAATGCCAAATTCCTGCTGCCCTGCATTTTGTCACAAAGCCTGCCTGGTGGTCTCCTACCACTCTGGACTGAACTGAAGGGTTCTACTTGCTCCATCTCAGACATGGTGACTGAGACCAAAGTCAAGTGTATTAAGGCTCAGGGGCAGTGGAGTCACAGCCTTGCACAGATAACAAGGTCCAGGGGCCAGGAGACTGACTTGGGGTTCTAGCTTACCCACTTGGTTCTTCTAGGGCCCCTCCTCAGGTCAACCACTTGCCTCCTAGTTTATCAGATCTCTTGCTTATCCATTTTGAGAGGGCTGATAGGATGGGCCCCAGAGCACCCTAGCATCCTACTTGGCCCTGACCCTGTGGCCTAGGTGACCAATTAATATTTAAGGGAATGTTTAGTGAAAATAGAACGGGACAGTCCCCAACAGTAGACTGTAGAATTGAATTCAGCCATTAGAGAATTCAGCCTATAAGCCAGACAATACTGAAGGATGGAGTGTCTAGGGATCCCTTCATCTAAGTAGGTAGGCAAGGCAGGAAGGGGCAAAGAAGAGTGAACAAGGACAGACATTTTGTAGGTAAACCTTACAGAGGCTTTAGCAATAGGCTGAGAGGAACGGGTAGGAATTTTGTATTAAGAACAGAATAAGGGGCTGGAGTCGTGGCTCAGCGGTAGAGCGCTTGCCTAGCATGTGCGAGGCACTGGGTTCGATCCTCAGCACCACATAAAAATAAAGGTATTATGTACACCTATAACTAAAATAAAAATATTTAAAAAAAAAAAAAAAAAAAGAACAGAATAAGCCAGGCGTGGTGGCGCAAGCCTGTAATCCCAGCACTTAGGGAGGCTGAGACAGGAGAATCACGAGTTCAAAGCCAGCCTCAGCAATGGCGAGGCGCTAAGCAACTCAGTGAGACCCTATCTCTACATAAAACACAAGATAGGGCTGGGGGTGTGGCTCAGTGGTCAAGTGCCCCTGAGTTCAATCTCCAGTACCAAAAGAAAAAAGAATAGAATAGTGGGAGTCAAGAAGCTGAGAACACAGCAAGTGTGTGTTAGGAATGGGGCAGAGCAGGACTGGAATGGAGGAAAGGTGAGGCGAGGTCAGAAAGGGGGATGCAGCCCTGGACAAGGGAAAAGAAAATCAGGCAGGGGTGGAGGGTATCGCCTGGTGTGGTGGCTGATGGCACTACTTCCAGCTCTCCTTTTTCCCCAGCTCCTCAAGCTGGGAACTGGCCTTCTGGAAAGTGGGCGCCATTACCTTGCTGCCAGCCGCGCCTTCATTGTTGGCATTTGTGATCTGGCCCACCTGGGTCCACCAGAACCCATGATGGTGGTATGTGGAGAATCTGAATGGGGGTGTACTGGGGTGGAATATGGGGATGCTGTGGAAAAAGAATACTGGTCTGGGGTCTGCAGGTCTCAGGCTAGAGAAGAGCTGGGGCTGCCATACAAGACAGCCATTAATAGGTGGGGTCTAGAGTTGGGAGGGCCCTGCTGCTCTATGCATAGATGGTTTGTGTTCTCTCTCTCTCTCTCTCTCTCTCTCTCTCTCTCTCTCTGTCTCTCGTTCTGTGTCTCTTCTTGCCCAGGAGTGTCTGGAAAAATTTGCTATGAGCCTGAACCACAAGCTGGACAACCATGCAGTGAGTGGGAGAAACCAGGGATGGGAGTCAGGAGACAGGGCAGGGTCATCTGTTGTCCTGATCTCCACCTGCCAACTTACTTCTGCTTCCTTTAGGAGCTTCTTGATGCCACCCAGCACACGCTACAGCAGCAAATCCAGACCCTGGCCAAGGAGTGAGACTGGAGGGAAGGGGACATTTTTCTGTTTCCCAGAAAGCAGCCCTTTAACCCTCTTCCTGTTATCCCAGGGACCTCTTTGACTGAAGGAGTTGTGAGAGTGGGGATTTCTGGTTGCCTGACTTCTACCCTTTTAACCCAAGGATCTCTTTGGATTTCCAACTGTACACAGGCTAACTGAAAGGATGTGGGTGGGCCTTATCCTGGGAATTCTCTGCTGGAGGCAGGTGGGTATATCTGTGATTCTGTGTTATCTTCTCACCCCAGAGGTCTCCGGGACTTCCGAGAGGCTCGCCGGGATTTCTGGCGGGGGGCTGAGAGCCTAGAGGCTGCTCTTACCCACAATGCAGAAGTCCCTCGGCGCCGTGTCCAAGAGGCAGAAGAGGCTGGAGCTGCTCTGAGGACTGCTCGAGCTGGGTACCGGGGACGAGCATTGGATTATGCCCTGCAGGTGCCTGTACCACCCTGTCCTCCCCAGGGTACTAAGGCCTTGGGTGGTACTTCAAGGTTGAGTGTCCTCGGTGTGCAGTGAGAGGGGATACTATGATTTCAAAACTGACCTGAGAGCCCGGTGCGGTGGCACAAGCCTATAATCCCAGCACTTTGGGAGGCTAAGACAGGAGAATCGCGAGTTCAAAGCCAGCCTCAGCAACGGCGAGGTGCTAAGTAATTCAGTGAGACCCTGTCTCTACATAAAACACAAAATAGGGCTGGGGATATGGCTCAGTGGTCAAGCGTCCCTGAGTTCAATCTCCAGTACCAAAAAACAAAAAACAAAACAAAACAAACAAAACTGACCCTAGGTTTTTTTGGGCCCTCAGATCAATGTGATTGAGGACAAGAGGAAATTTGACATCATGGAGTTTGTGAGTTTCATTGGTGGTGAGAAGAAGGTGGAGATGAGCCTGCTGACAGAGACAGGAAGAGAGAGAGAGAGAGGGGTCACTCCTCAGCTCTGCCCTCTACCCACCTTGTCCTCTAGGTGCTACGTTTGGTGGAGGCCCAGGCTACTTATTTCCAGCAGGGCCATGAGGAGCTGAGCCAGCTGGCTCAGTATCGCAAGGATCTGAGTGCCCAGGTAAGACCTAGGCAACAGTTAGGTGATGGAGGGAGGGTAGGGGCTCTGAGATGACTCTCCTGGTCTGGTTGAAGGAGACTTGAATATCTGAGATGATTTGCTATGCCCAGTTGCACCAGTTGGTCTTAAATTCAGCACGAGAGAAGAGGGACATGGAACAGAGACATGTGCTACTGAAACAGAAGGTGAGGACTGGGACTGTGCAGGAGGCAGACGGACCTATAGCTTTGATCTCTACCCATCTCAGTTTCCCTTTGACCCTCTTGTGCCCTCAGGAACTAGGTGGGGAAGAGCCAGAGCCAAGTCTAAAGGAGGGGCCTGGAGGCCTGGTCATGGAAGGACATCTCTTCAAACGGGCCAGCAATGCATTTAAGACCTGGAGCAGGTGAGAGGAGGGCACCCCGATCAGCTAAACCCACCTGACTAAGTATTGTTTGAGTAGTGTTAGTGCATTCAGCACAGCAAGGAAAAACAGACAAGCCCCCCATTACTTACCTCATAGAGTATTCATTCAATCAGCAAAGACAGACCATAAACATAGTAACTAAGTAGGTTGCATGTTACATTAGAAGGTAATAGTGCCATAAGAAAAAAAGAAATAAAATAAGGGACATGGCAAGCTGAAGAGGGAGGATGGTTTTACTTTATTTCTATCCTTTTGTTATTGGTGCATTATAGTTGTACATAACAGTGGGATTTCTTGTTATATGTTAGTACATGCACACAATATAACAATATAATTTGTCTAACATATTTATATGTTTTGTAATGTGGGGGATCCAACTCAGGGCTTCCAAAATACTAAGGCTCCATCACTGAGCTACATCCCCAACCCAGGGTTTGCTATTATTTATTTACTTATATTTATTTATTTTTAAGACCCAGAATTGAACCCAGGGGCCCTTAACCACTGAGCTTGTCCCCAGTCCTTTTCTTTATTTTTTATTTGAGACAGTAAGTTGCTTGGGGCCTTGCTAAGTTTCTGAGGCTGACTTTGAACTGTTATCCTCCTGCTTTAGCCTTCTGAGCTGCTGGGATTACAGGTGTGCACCACTATGCCCAGCTGCAGTTTTAAATAGTAGGTCAGGGTAGGCCTTGTGAGAAGGTGACTTTTGAGTCATGACTTCAAGGATATCTGGGAGAAGAATGTTATAGACAGAAGGAAATCAGCACTACGGCCTTGAGATACATAGGATATTTGAAGAAGTGTGGAGAGACCATGGGCCTGGACAGAGTGAGGGAAAAGGAGAGGTAGGAAATAATGGGGGTGTGAATCATTCTAGGACCTTGGAGACTTTTGTAGGTCCTTGCAGTCTACTCTGAGGGAAATAGGAAGCTCCTATAGGTTTGGAGCAGCACGGTGACAATACCCTGACATAACTGCTTCCCCTTCCAGAGCTACCACTAGCGTGTAAGAGATCTTTGTGAAAATTAGAAAATGGAGTCCCTTTCCCAGGATACTTTCATTTGTCAAAAACTGTAACAAAGCCGGGTGTGGTGGCGCACGCCTGTAATCCCAGCACTTAGGGAGGCTGAGACAGGAGAATCGCGAGTTCAAAGCCAGCCTCAGCAACAGCGAGGCGCTAAGCAACTCAGTGAGACCCTGTCTCTACATAAAACACAAAATAGGGCTGGGGATGTGGCTCAGTGGTCGACTGCCCCTGAGTTCAACCCCCAGTACCCTCCCCAAAAAAAAACAACTGTAGCAATAGTTACAAATGTGAATCTCTTCTGAAAATACCCTCACAGACAGACCTAGAAATAAGGTTTACCACTTGGCTACAACGGGTGGGGCAGGAGGAATTGTAGTAATAAACTTATTTTGTGGGGGTGGGGGAGAGGGAATTTACTGCTGTCTGCTGGAAAATTGTCCTTGTAAATATCTCAAATTTAGTTTGTCCAAGATTGTGAAGAGCACCCTTAGATGTCCACCTTTCTCTAGAATGTTTCATGGGATGGTCAGCTCATTTCTCTCTTCTCAGCAAAATCCTTTTGTTCCTTCCTGAGCCTCATCCCAAGGCTGCCCATATTCATAACTATTTCCACCTTTTGCAGACGCTGGTTCACCATTCAGAGAAACCAACTGGTTTACCAGAAGAAGTACAAGGTGGGCAGGTCCTAGAGGCCCGGGCCCCAGGGAAACTCAACGCTTGCCTATGGCTGGACATCAGCACTCTTTTTTTTTTTTTAATATTTTTTTAGTTGCTAATGGATCTTTATTTTATTTATTTATATGTGGTGCTGAGAATCGAACCCAGTGCCTCACACATGCAAGGCAAGTGCTCTACCACTGAGCCAAACTCCAGCCCCCGACATCAGCACTCTTATCACCTTCTCCTGCCAGGACCCTGTGACAGTGGTTGTGGATGACCTTCGCCTCTGTACAGTGAAACTCTGCCCAGATTCAGAAAGGCGGTTCTGCTTTGAGGTGGTGTCCACCAGCAAGTGAGTGCAGTCCCTAGAAGCAATATTCTAATATGTCTCAATAAGCAACCAGAAAGGCAAGGTGACCACAAGGGAGAACCCCATACAGTTCCAGGCCTTATCTTCTTGGAGACTAGATTGGGAAAGGATTTGAGGGGAGGGGACAAGATGGTGGGGGATATGCAGGAGAATATTACCAATTGGTACAGAAGTACAGGTGGTCCTCTACTTTCAATGGGGTTACATCCCAGTAAGCCCACTCTATGTTAAAAATATCAAAAGTTGAAAATATGTTTATTGAATATACCTCCTGACCATCATAGCTTAGCCTGGCCTATCTTAAATATGCATACTTACATTAGCCTGTAGTTGGGGAAAACAAAGTTTATTTATTTATTTATTTATTTATTTTTGGTACTAGGGATTGAACTCAGGGGTACTCGACCACTGAACCACATCCCCAGCCTTATTTTGTGTTTTATGTAGAGACAAGGTCTCACTGCGTTGCTTAGCGCCTCACCATTGCTGAGGCTGGCTTTGAACTCGCGATCCTCCTGTCTCAGCCTCCCTAAGTGCTGGGATTACAGGCTTGAGCCACCGCGCCCGGCTCAAAGTTTATTTTATTTAAAAAAATGTGTTGACTGTCTCATGTAATTTATTGAATACTCTGCTGAAAGTGGAAATCAGAATGGCTGTATAGGTACACTGCCACACAATAGTAAAGTAAAAAAAACTTAAGTCAAAGCCAGGCATGGGGGCAGACATCTGTAATCCCAGGGACTTGAGAGGTCAAGGTAGGAGGATCTTAAGTTTGAGACTTCAAGTTTAGTTAATTCTACTTATTATTATTTTTTTAGTTGTAGATGGACACAATATCTTTATTTATTTTTATGTGGTGCTGAAGATTGAACCCAGTGCCTCACGGTGCTCTACCACTGAGCTATAACCCCAACCCCTCAAGTTAAGTTAATTTTAAATTGCTTCAGCAACTTAGCGAGACCTTATCTCAAAAAATAAAAAAAAGGACTGCGGATATAGCTCTGGTAAAGCACTCCTGGGTTCAATCCCCAGTACCAAAAAAGAAAAAGTTAAACCATCATAATAAGTCAGGGGCCACCTATATTTTAATACAACTGGAACCAGTTGAATACTAGCTGAATGTGTCCTGCCATATGGCTCCCCTGGCCTCAGGCCCTTCCCCAATCACCCTTAGCCCCTCACTACTTCCACTCAGGTCCTGCTTCCTCCAGGCTGACTCTGAGCGCCTCCTGCAGCTATGGATCAGTGCTGTGCAGAGCAGCATCGCCTCTGCTTTCAGCCAGGCTCGCCTTGATGACAGCCCACGTGGGCTAGGCCAGGTACCTCAATGTGGGCATGTAGGGCCTGGCTGCCCTAGGAAATGGGCTACCCCTTATCCTAGGCCCATTGGTCATCCTTTCTTCTCCTATTTCCCCCAGGGATCAGGACACCTGGCTTTGGGCTCTGCTGCCACACTGGGCTGTGGTGGAATGGCCAGAGGAAAGGAGCCTAGGGGAGTTGGGCATGTGGCAGCCCAGGTACAGAGTGTAGATGGCAACGCTCAGTGCTGTGACTGCCGGGAACCAGCCCCAGAGTGGGCGAGCATCAACCTTGGCGTCACCCTTTGCATTCAGTGCTCTGGCATCCACAGGTCATTCCCCAAGGCCCCAACCATGGGACCCATGCCTTTTGGCTGTGCTGCATACAAGGTGCACCCAGGTGGGCTCAGCCCTCATTGGTGTCCTGGTCTGCCCAGGTTTGGGGAAAACGCAGAGGAATTTATTGGCTTGGTTGGAGGAAGCATGGGTCAGGGCTGCTGAGGGTGGAGAAGCCCCCAAAGCCCAGAGAGAGAAGTTGTGAGGCCTTAGCAAGTCTATAAGGCCCTCACCCCCAGTCAGTCTGGTGTAAGGAGAGGGAAGGCGGATGGCATGGAAAGTGTTGTACAAAGTACCATCAGAGAAGTGAGGTGGCTGGAGTGGATGAGGGTCTTCAAATGAAACATAGGAAAGAAGGAAGGATTGGTGAACAGGCAGTATCCTGCCAGGATACATGGCCCCAGCTGGCCTGCTTACCAGCCCAACTCCTCTGCATGGCCTCCCACGCAGGCCTTCCCTTTGAGTGTTTACTGGACCAGCAGCAGAAGTTTCAGGCCACTGCCCACAGTGGACATGACTCCCTTTCTGGCCCTCCAGGAGCCTTGGTGTTCATTTCTCCAAAGTCCGGTCCCTAACCCTAGACTCGTGGGAGCCAGAACTAGTAAAGGTAACTTGGGATATTGTGAAGATGACAGGTGAGGAGAATGGACCAGATGCTCATCCTATACTTTGTCTCTCTCTGTTTCTGCCTGGCTTTCTGAAGCTTATGTGTGAGCTGGGAAATGTTGTCATGAACCAGATCTATGAGGCCCGTGTGGAGGCCATGGCAGTGAAGAAGCCAGGACCTACCTGCTCCCGGTGAGGTTGGGGTAGAGGTTCCCAAGAATCCCCTCCATGGAGGAAGCAGGAGGAGGGACCTGGGATAGGAAGGGAGCAGAATCTTCTCTCACCCCTCTCCTCCAGGCAGGAGAAGGAAGCCTGGATTCGTGCCAAATACGTGGAGAAGAAGTTCTTGACCAAACTTCCTGAGATTCGAGGCCGAAGAGGTACCAGGGGGCCCCCAAAGGGGCAGCCTCCTGTGCCCCCAAAGCCTTCCATCAGGCCCCGGCCAGGAAGCTTCAGATCCAAGCCAGGTAGAACATTGGTTGGGTATTCATTAAGATCTGCTGTGTGCTCAGCACAGTGCCAGGCCCTATAGGAGGCACAGTATGAGGCCCAGGCCTTCACCTTGAGACTTGGAGGGCCAGGAGAGGTGGTACACACATGTAATCCCAGCAACAGTGACTCTGGAAGCTGAGACAGAAGAATCCTAAGTTCAAGGGCAGCCTCAATAGTTTAGCAAGACCTTGTCTTAAAATAAAATAAAAAGGCCTGAGGATGTAGCTCGGTGGTAGAGGCCCCCAACCTAACCCCCAGGGTTAATCCCCCATACTAGGGGTGAGGAAATAATGTTGCCTATATCTCTGTCAGTATCTCTGTCTCTGAGCATCTTTCTCCCAGAAAGTTACAGTGGGGCATGGTGCTAAGCACAGGAAGAAGTGTGGGGTGGGTAGTGGGCAGGGAGGACTACATCAGGGGTATCTACAGCATGAGAAAAGGCAAGAGTAGGAATGAACTTGGGATCTCCAAAGGCCTGGAAGGAGGTATGAGCTTGGCTGGAGCAGAAGAAGGTGAAAGCTGAGACTATCAGGGAGAGTCAACTTGCCTGCAACATTCAGCCTGTCTGGATGGTCAGGGTAGTTAGACAGGATAAGGTGAATGATGCTGTCTCCCACATCCCAGGGCCCCACACACATACCCACACCCATGTCACTCCATCACACCATAGTCCTGAGTCATGAAGGCCTCCCCACAATTTAGAAGTGATCTATCCTAGGGTGGGGCTAATGTCAGCATCAGGAGACCAGGCTAAGGGTTTTCTTCCCAGACTCACTACTGATTATCCCTAACAAAAATAAATCCCCCTAACAGAGCCCCCCTCTGGTGACTTGGGCCACCTGCACCCTGGGGCCCTGTTGTTTCGTGCAGCTGGGCATCCTCCATCCCTTCCCACCATGGCTGATGCCCTTGCTCATGGAGCTGATGTCAACTGGGTCAATGGAGGTCAGGAAAATGCCACACCGCTGATACAGGCCACATCTGCTGTAAGAACCATGCTGATTTCCCCAACCCACCCTAAGGCTCCTTTTCTGTGACTTCTACTTCAGACTTTAGACCCAGCTCTTTCCCTTTCCCCACTCCCCCAGTGTTCCCTAGGGTTCCCACACCATAGAGAGATATAAGTAATTGAGACTCATTGCTGAGAGTGTGTGATTTAGAGGCAAAAAACCTGAGTTTGAATCCAGGGTCTTGAAGCTTAATGGTAAGACTCTGAGTAAGTTATTAATATTTCTGTGCCTCCATCTCCTCATCTATAAAACAGGGATAGCATATATCTCATAAAGTTGTACTATGGCTTTAATATATGAATACATGTAAAGAGCTAGAGCCAAGCCTGACACTTAGCTGTACCCTCCTGACCCTCGTTTTCCATACCCCACCCTAAAACATCTTTTGACATCCACCTCTAAAGATGCCACTCTCAATCCTCCTTTTTGACTTCTGGATGCAGAATTCTCTTCTGGCCTGTGAGTTTCTTCTCCAGAATGGGGCAAACGTGAACCAAGCAGACAATGCTGGCAGGGGCCCACTTCACCATGCAACCATACTTGGCCATACCGGGTAGGGCAGCAGGAGATGATGACCATGGGGAGGAAGGCTCTGGACAGGATGAAGACCCCAGGGGTGAGATGGCAGGGCTGAACCTGCTGTCCTCTCCAGGCTCGCTTGCTTATTCTTGAAACGAGGAGCTGATCTGGGGGCTCGGGATTCTGAAGGCAGGGATCCTCTGACCATTGCCATGGAAACAGCCAATGCTGACATCGTCACCCTGTGAGAATGCCTGAAGGGTGGGGCTAATGTTAACATGAGAGCTTGCTTGGTGGGTTGTGGAGGGATTGGACCAACTTCTGGTTGGGCCAGACAAAGGATGTGTGGATTGCTGGTGTAGTGGGAAGGTGGGCAGGCAGGGTAAGAGGACGGTTGTTCATCCTGAGAACCATCATTCAAGCACCAACATTGTTGACAGGCATCTTTTAAGCACCGAGCACTGGGAAAATCAATGAAAAACAACCTAGCTTGAAGGATGGAGTTGGGGAGGGGGTGAGAGAATGTTATTTATTCTTAATTCCTTCTCCTTTAGGCTAAGACTGGCAAAGATGAGGGAGGCGGAAGCGGCCCAGGGCCAGACAGGTAAATCCACCTATCCCATCTCTGGAAGCCCATTACCAGAATTCTGAGCTTCTGGCTTTGGTGACTTGTCTCCCTCAAGCCCAACTGCTTTAATTCAACGAACATGTGTTGGCCGCATTCGTTGTGTTGGCAGCTCTGAATAAAAGAGCAGAGAACAGGCCCTGCCGCAGCAATGCTCAGGCAGCACAAGTTCTCTCCACCCACGTTCCAAGTTCTAGGCCCTATGAGGCCGGCCCCAGCTGCCCTATTGTGCACTTCAGTGCTAGGACCCAGCTGTCTGGGCTCCCAGCCTTTCCTCCTTCCCCCTCAGGAGATGAGACATATCTTGACATCTTCCGCGACTTCTCCCTAATGGCATCAGACGACCCGGAGAAGCTGAGTCGGCGTAGTCATGACCTCCATACGCTTTGATCCCAGGCCTTGGGGGCCCTGCACCCCCGCCCCGCGCTCCTCTCCACCGCCATCCCCTTTGCCATTAAACCCTCTGTGCTTTGCTCATCTCTTTGTAGTTCATTTATTGGGCGCCACCTCTGGGCCCCGCAGAGTGTAGGGCGTTACCGCTCCTGGGATGCTGGGAGCGAGTTGGGAGTCATGCAAGAGGGGACTCTTGGGAGAGTGCAGTGGCAGCTAGGGCCCCAAACGGTCGTGAGGGGCGGGGTTCTCGGGCTTAGGCGACGTGGCCAGACTCGTCCAGCCGGAGGGAGGCCGCTGGCTTGGGGTGGGGGCCGGCTTGGGCCACCCCGGCCAGAAGGCATCCCCGGAATGCTGTGGCTCAGCACCCGCCACCTCGGGAATTCCCCATGGGAGTCACTGGGAGGGAACTGGTCCCTTGAACTGGGACGGCCGGACCTCAGTTTTCTCAGAGTGGTGGGATTGGAGACTCCAGCCCCTGCTAGATTGCAGACGTGAGGTCGAGCACACCTGGAAGACCGCGGGGCTGTCGCGGCCACATCCGGGGCTACACGCATGAGTCATCCCACCCCTGCTCGCATCCGCTGGTCCAGCCCGTCTGCCTAGTCTCTCCGGTCCGCAACTTTCAGCTCCCACCTCCATCACAGCCCCGCGAGCCCTGCGGGGGCGGAGGGCGGGGCGCAAATGGGCGGGGTTGTCTCTTAAAGAGCCCGGGGCCGCTGCCCTTAGGCCACTTCCTGGGGGCGGAGAAGATCTCAGTGCGGCGAACCCCGGGAAGGCGGCGGCGCCTGAGTCCCGAGACTCTCGGCTGCTTCCATCAGAGCCCTCGGACACTCCCAGCTCAGACCAAGAGTGCATCGTTGTCCCCTAGTCGATACGGGACGGCTCGCCCTCCGCTCTCATCGGCTCCGCCTCCATCTACTGGGGCTAAAGCCAGGCCAGGCCTCTAACTGATCTCCGGTGCCCTGCGTGGACTCGCCTTCTACCCAAGCGATCTGTCCAGAAACTCGGAAGCTGGGCCCTTCACACTTGGCCCTGTGCTCGCCACCGTCACCTGCTGGTTGGATTCCGGGAAACCCACTGTCGGAAGACCACAGAAAGGAACTGCTGACCAACCCAAATCAGATACGTTTGCACCAAATGCTCTCTTTCCCTCTCTGGCTGCCTTTTGTTATGTTCATCTGTTCTCTCAACTTTTCTGTGCCTTGAAATACCATAACCACCACCAACGTAGCCAGGGTGAGCTACAAACCTTGCTGGCTTGTACTCCAACCTGTGTCTCCAACCCAACGAGTCAGAAGTCCACCAGCCAATTCTGCCCACACCCAGGAAGTTCTGCCTTTCTTCTCCTTCCCGGTCTCTTCTACTACCCAAAATTTCCCCTCCTCCTGTGCCCTCTTCGCCCCCTTCTTTTGGGGGCCCCGTGACCCTGAATGTGGGGGGCACGCTATATTCCACCACTTTGGAGACCCTGACCCGCTTCCCAGACTCCATGCTGGGGGCCATGTTCAGAGATGGCACCCCCATGCCCGCCAACCTCAACCACCAAGGAGGCGGCCACTACTTCATCGACAGAGATGGCAAGGCCTTCCGACACATCCTCAATTTCTTGCGGCTGGGCCGACTGGACCTGCCTCGCGGGTATGGAGAGACAGCTCTTCTCAAGGCAGAGGCTGACTTCTACCAGATCCGGCCCCTTCTGGACGCCTTACGGGAACTGGAGGCCTCTCGTGGGACCCCTGCACCCACAGCTGCCCTGCTCCACGCAGATGTAGACGTCAGCCCGCGCCTGGTGCACTTCTCTGCTCGCCGGGGCCCACACCACTATGAGCTGAGCTCGGTCCAGGTGGACACCTTCCGAGCCAACCTCTTCTGCACTGACCCTGAGTGTCTAGGTGCCATGCGGGCTCGATTTGGTGTGTCCAATGGGGACAGAGTAGAGGGAGGGGCACATTTTCATCTGGAATGGGCGCCCCGCCCCGCGGAACTCCCTGAGGTGGAGTATGGCAGACTGGGGTTGCAGCCTCTGTGGACTGGGGGGCCAGGAGAACGTCGGGAGGTCCTGGGCACGCCGAGCTTCCTGGAGGAGGTGCTTCGGGTGGCTCTGGAACACGGTTTCCGCCTCGACTCCGTCTTCCCTGACCCTGAAGACCTGCTCAATTCCAGATCTCTGCGCTTTGTCCGGCACTAAGGATGCTGTCCTCAGTTTGATGGTGGGGAGGAGGGGGAAAGGGGCAGGCTAAGGGGATAAAAGCTCCCTGAAGCCTCTTTCTAGCTCTATGTGGGAACTATGAGAGTCAGGGGTCCCATTGTACCTGACTGGAGGCCAGATGCAGGCTGGAATTCCCAAACTGAGCCCATCGAGGGCTCATAAGTGGTCCAGAGGGTGGAGACTGGTGCTTTTCCTGGGAGAGCCAGTGGAGGTTCTCTTCTTTTGTTTTTGCCTGAGGCTGGAGACTTATAGCATCTCTTTGATTAGCTCAGTATTCAGCTCAGTATTCAGGGGTCTGGAAAAGTGGGGAACATCTCCATGCCTATGTTAGACCTAGCAGAACTCCTGAGGAACACTGAGGTCTAGGTAGAAGGGGATACTTTGGATTGTCCTAATGCAGTCTCCTGGACTGTGACTTCCCCTCCTGGCACTGGGTGGCTTGGCCTGGCCTGACCAATGAGAGATCAAAACGCTCTGGAACTTGGAAAAGGGGATTCTTTGCTGTGTACCAAGCCACCTACTGGGAGAGACAGACAGGTCACAACCCACCCTAGATTGACATAAGGGAGCTAGGAGAATCCCCATTAGCAAGGGGGCTGGAGCACTCCCTGGAATTCTAAGTGTTTTAAAGGATCCCATATTGTAGATAAGACTGGCTGTGGGGAGGAGGGTGGTATCTTTTTGTGTCCTGGCCTTACTTCCTTTGATGTAATGCATATTAGACAGTGTGTCTGACTAATGCATGGGTCCTTGGAACCCTGGGTCTCATCAGTGTTGCTGACTATGGTGTCTATGTGA
This sequence comes from Xerus rutilus, assembly GCA_028644305.1. Lineage (NCBI taxonomy): Eukaryota > Metazoa > Chordata > Mammalia > Rodentia > Sciuridae > Xerus > Xerus rutilus. The sequence goes on from CM053402.1 coordinate 46,607,538, forward strand.
TTGCCCTTCTCTGGTCTCTGCATGTCCAGGCCTGTTTGGGGTTGCCCAGTAACTGTTCTGGCACAGGTTTATCCATGGTATGTATGTGAGTAAACTGAGATTTAGTTAATCACAGGGTGTGTGTGTATGTGTGTGTACAGGCATTTATGTTTATATGCCCATATCACCACGTAGGCAGGAGGAGCCTGTTTGGGTTTGAGTCACAAGGATCTTCCTGGGAGAAGTAAAAGAAGTCACTGGACTTAGCTGGGCCTCTGGAACCTGTAGGGAACTCTTAGTTGCTGAGGTAACCATGGGCCTGTTGCTAGGAGATAGCTAGGAGAGGCCCAAGGCTGCCCTGGGCAGAAAGAAGAGATGAAGAGTTTGAGAGAGTGGGGGAGGATATGAGAAGGGATGGGATTTCTGGACCCCTGAGTAAATGAGATATATATGTACAACTTCACTGGGGGCATCACTCATTATCACTGATGATTTACAAGAAGAAAAATAAAATAGTTTTTGGAACCACTTGTAAAAGCACTGTCTCCCTTGAAACAGAAGCCCTACTTTCTCTGACCATTGTCTACTAGAAATGTCTTCTTGCTCTCAATTCCTCAGGCCCCAGCTTTACACCTACCAAAGATGGAGCAATGACATTGTTCTGGAACACTTTAGAACTTCCAGCTGTTCTAGAATACTCTAGAACCTCTCCGGTTCACAGAGCATCCTGAAGCCTTCCTAGCCTAGCTGGGACCAACTCCAACCCCATCCCTCAATAGGCCTTATGTGGATACTGGCACTAGGTGGAGTTTTCTTGGCAGCTGCCCAGGCCTGTATATTTTGTCGCCTCCCAGCTCATGACTTGCCTGGTCGTCTGGCTCAGCTCAGTAGCCATGTGAAGGATCAGTGGAAGGAATGGGCTTCCCCAGATTTTTCAGCCTTTGCCTTAGGTAAGACTAGACTTTCAGGGACAGGACCACCAACAGTTCCTGTGCCCCAAGGGAGACAGCATGTGACTTCCCAGCTGAGCCCCTAAGCCACTGTCTCAGTCCACAACCATCTCTGGACACACTGATCTCTCCTGGGAAAACTCCAGATCCCAAGAAAGTAGCCCAGAACCACATCCTGGGCTGGCTGGTGACGGAATGACTGGTTCTTGCCCATCTCCACAGATGAGGTGACCATGAACAAAGTCACAGAGAAGACTCACAGAGTCCTGAGGGTCATGGGTGAGGTCAAAGGGAAAATGAAATCTGGAGGCTTGGGAGGACACAAAGGAGGAGGCTGGGCAGGTGAAGGGAGGGCTGACCAGGAAGGGTGCTGAGTGTGTGTGTGTGTGTGTGTGTGTGTGTGTGTGTTGGGGGGTGTGTTTGAACAGGCACTTCTGAAATCCAGAGCAGTATAGCTGCTCTCTACCTCCTCAGAGATCAAAGGGTCCATCTCCTCATTCCCTTCATATTTGCAATGGCTTCAAAAGACCAAGATCCCCCAGTACACCAGGGAAGGTAAGGATGCTGGAAGGGTAGGATTTTGGGCAATGGGGTATGTGCCTTGAGCGACTTATCCACCACCATCCTCTTCTTGTTATTCATTTCAGCTCTTTGTGCTCCCGCCTGCCGTGAGTAGAAAAGGAAAGGGCTAGCAAGGATGAGAGGCCTACAGCCTAGCGAGAAGAGCCTGGCAACTGGGGAGGAAGTTGGGTAGCTGGAAGGGTGGAGGCCGGGGCTTCCCCTGCCAGCGATGCTCCTTCTGTCTCCTGCAGGGGGCAGCACCATCCTATACAACTGCACCACCTGCGAGGGCCTCGAGGCGTCCTGTTGGCCCCGAAAGCGGTGCCTCCCAGGTCTTTACTCCCACCTCGGCCCTGGCCCGCCCTTATCCCTGAGCCGATAGGCTCCCCCAAAATCCTCGGACGTCATCCCCAAGGTCATCCATGGCCTTCTGGGTTCCCCGCAGGAAGTCACGATCTCTGGGAAGCCAGGATTCTGCTCTTCTCTGTCTTCGGAGCTGTCCTGCTTCTGGGTGCTCTGAGCCTCCTGGTGGAGTGAGTTGCGGGATCAAGGCAGGCAGCTACCTCTCCGCCTTCTGTCCCGTCCAGTATCTTCCACCGCCACCCACCTCCTTCCTCCGAGCCCCCTCCCCTGATTCTTTTTTTTTTTTAATATTTACTTTTTAGTTGTAGGTGGACAGAATATCTTTATTTTATTTTTATGTGGTGCTGAGGACCGAACCCAGTGCCTTATACGTGCTAGGCGGGCACGCTACCACTGCGCCATAACCCCAGCCCCCTCCCCTGATTCTTTCAAGCTTACCATCATCTGTTTTCCCTCAGGTCCCGCCACCTCCAAACAAAAGGTGACTTGTGAAGATGCTTACAGTCTCCCCACCTCCAGCTCTAAGGAATATGTACCCACACCATCCACATCCCTTTTGCGGAGAACCAGCCCACCCGTTAGTGCCAGTGTAAAAGTTTCATTGTTCCAGACCCTGCAACCTAGACATCTTCATGATGAATCCCAACATCAGATGGCCTCCAAGAACCCAGGCACCCACAGCTGGAAAGTTCCTCCCCTCCAGACTTCCACCAATCAGACAGGGCAGTGGACTATGCCAGGAAATTATCTACAGAAGGAAAGAATCCCCTACACACACCACCACTCCCACACCCCCTCTGCCCATTCTGGGAAAGCCAGGGCTGTCTGCCCCCAAAGCTGCTCTGAGCGCTCCTATGACTGATTGGGAATCCGGGAATGAGGGTTCTGGAAAACTCCCTGGCTCTCTGTTGAGACCACATCAGTCAGCCCGCTGGCACACTGTCCCTCCATTGTGTTAATGTTGAGCAGCCCTGATCTCCTTGGAAGGCTTTTCCTCCTGCTGGGCCCAACTAAACCTGTGGTACTATGCCCTCCACTTCTGCCTGGCCTCTGTTTTCAAGGGGGAGGACAGAGAGGGGACCAAGACACTCAGTCTTTACTCAGATTCTATCAGAGTAGTTAGTAACCTCTGGATATTCTTTCTTTTCTTCTGTTTTTTTTGTTTTGTTTTTTTTGTACTGGAGATTGAACTGAGCCACATCCCCAGCCCTATTTTGTGTTTTATGTAGAGACAGGGTCTCATTGAATTGCTTAGGGCCTCGCCATTGCTGAGGCTGGCTTTGAACTCACAATTCTCCTCTCTCAGCCTCCCTAAGTGCTGGGATTACAGGCTTGCGCCACCGCACCCAGATTGTTTCTTTGTTGTTGTTTTTGTTTGTTTGTTTTTGGTACTGGGGATTGAACTCAGGGGTTCTTGACCACTGAGCCACATCCCCAGCCCTATTTTGTGTTTATTTAGAGACAGGGTCTCACTGAGTTGCTTAGCGCCTTGTTGTTGTTGAGGCTGGCTTTGAACTCAACGATTCTCCTGTCTCAGCCTCCCAAAGTGCTGGATTACAAGTGTGCACCATCACACCTGGCTTGGATATTTTTTATTGTTTTGATTGAGGAGAAGTGCTCCTGGTGCATAGTGGGTAGAGACCAGGGGTGCTGCTAAACATCCGACAACGCACAGAAAAGTCCTCACAACAATGGATTATGCTGTCCAAATGTTAATAGTTCGTGGTCAAGAAATCCCAAGCCAGGTATGGTGGCACAAGCCTGTAATCCCAGCACTTAGGGAGGCTGAGACAGGAGAATAACAAGTTCAAAGCCAGCCTCAGCAACGGTGAGGCGCTAAGCAATTCAGTGAGACCCTGTCTCTATACAAAATACAAAATAGGGCTGGGGATGTGGCTCAGTGGTTGCATGCCCCTGAGTTCAATCTCCAGTACGAAAGAAAGAGAGAGAGAGAGAGAGAGAGAGAGAGAGAGAGAGAGAGAGAGAGAGAGAGAGAGAAAGAAAGAAAGAAAGAAAGAAAGAAAGAAAGAAAGAAAGAGAAAGAAGAAATCCTAGTATTGGTCCTCTATCAGGAATTTTTGGTTTAGCAGATGGAAGATGGAACATGGAAAAAAAGGCTTATCACCAACCCCAAGTCCCAATCCAAGCACCTAAGATTGGAATGGATTCCAGCCCTCACTTAGCCTAGTGGTTTTCAAACCAGGTACCTGGCTGGGTGCAGTGGTGCACACTGTAATCCCAGCACTTTGGGAGGCTGAGACAGGAGAATTGCAAGTTCAAAGCCAGCCTCAGCAAAAATGAGGCGCTATATAAAAAAATCTGTCTCTATATAAAAAACACAAAATAGGGCTGGGGATGTGGCTCAGTGGTCGAGAACCCCTGAGTTCAATCCCTGATACCAAAACAGAAAACAAACAAAAAAACTCAAAAGCAGGTACCTGGAGGATTTCTGGCAAGTGTTCTCAACCAGCTGCACATCTGAGTTACCTGAGCAGCTTTAAAACAATTCATGTTGGGCCCCACTTCCAGAGTCTGAATTAAGTGGTCTCAGGTGGGGTCTTGGTTAGTGTAACCTGTAGCCAGGGTTAGAACTGCTGCCCCTAGGGGTACACATTGAGGCCGTGGGGATGGGGAGAGGACTTCCTACCCCTTCCACAAGAGGGCCTTCCTTTTTGCTTTACACATTCTCATCCAATTTCTTTGTTTTACAAATGAAAATATGAGACCCAGAGATCATACAACATGTCCAAGATCATACAACTTATTCATCTGATAAATAGTGAATGCAGCTGCCTTGTACTCTCCCACACTGTCTGTTTTCCAGGCTCAACACTTTGGTGTTGTCCTTGTTTTTGTTTTGTTTTGTTTTTGGTACTGGAGATTGAACTCAAGGGCACTCGACCACTGAGCCACATCCCCAGCCCTATTTTGTGTTTTATGTAGAGACAGGGTCTCACTGAGTTGCTTAGCGCCTCACCATAGCTGAGTCTGGCTTTGAACTCATGATTCCCCTGTCTCAGCCTCCCAAAGTGCTGGGATTACAGGCTTATGCCACTGCACCCAGCTTGTCCTTGTTTTCATACTCAACATTCAGTGTGTCAACTGTCCAGTTCTGCCTATTTGTGTGTGTGTGTGTGTGTTTTACTGGGGATTGAATCCTGGAGTGCTCTACCACTGAGCTGCATCCTCAGTTCTATTTATTTTTTATTTTGAGACAGGGTATCACTAAGTTGCCCAAGGTGGCCTGAAACTTGTGGTCCGCCTGCCTCAACTTCCCAGGTCATTGGGATTACAGGCATGTGCCACTGCACCTGGCTTCAGTCCTGCTCATTTTTTTTTCAAGGGGCAGGTACTGAGGATTGTTATTTTTTATTTTGAGATAGGGTCTCATTAAGTTGTCGAGGGTCTTGCTAAGTTGCTGGGGCTGGTCTTGAACTTCTGATCCTCTTGCCTTAGCCTCCTGAGTCGCTGGGATTATAAGCATGTGCCACCACACCCAGCGGTCCTGCCAATTCTTAAAGAACCTCTGTCCCATTTGTCCCCTTTGTCCACGGTCTCCTGCTCATCCTGAACCCTCTCACAATGAACCCCAATCTCCTAGATGCATCATCTGACTTTTCGTGCTCCCCTCCAATCCATGTCAATGTCAGTGGCCACACTCATCCTCCTAAAACTCCATACTGCTCACAACCTCCTGTCTAGCATCACATAACAGTTAAGAACTTGAGTTTTGGCCAGGCACAGTGGTGCACGCCTGTAATCCCAGCAGCCCGGGAGGCTGAGGATTGTGAGTTCAAAGCCAGCTTCAGCAACTTGGGGAGACTCTAAGCGACTTAGTGAGACCCTGTCTCAAAATAAAAAGGACTGGAGATGTAGCTCACTGGTAAAGGGCCCCTGGGTTCCAATCCCTAGTACCCCCCCCCCCCAAAAAATAACTTGCGTTTTGGAGTTTTAGAGTTAGAGCTCCTTGATTTTATATCATGTCTCTCTAAGGGCACTTGGAGCAAGTTATTTAACCTCTCTGTGCCTGTTTCCTCATTTTTAAAATTAACTAGGAATTGAACCCAGGGCTTTTCAAGATAAGCACTCTACCATTGAGCTACATCATTGGCCCCAGTGTGTGTGTGTGTATGTTTGTGTGTGTGTTTGCAATGCGGGGGACAGAACCCTGGGCTTTGCACATTCTAGGCGAGTGTCCTACTCCCCACTGCCTCTCCTCTTTTTTCCCCCCTAGGGATTGAACCCAAGGGAGATTTACCATTGAGCTACATTCCCAAGACCTTTTAAATTTTTTTATTTTGAGACAGGGTCTCACTAAGTTGCTAGAGTCCTCTCTAAATTTCTGACACTGGCCTCAAACTTGTGATGATCCTGCCTCAGCCTCTGGAGTTGCTGGAATTATAGACATGAGCCATGATACCCAACCCCTCCTCATCTTTTAATGCAGATTTATGTATTTCTTTGATTCCATGGCCTTTTTCTTTTTACATTTTAACATCTCTGAAATCAGAATGCATCTTAAATTGAAGTCATGCCATGACTTAAATGATATGTATTTTTTCTTAGAAATACATTAAAAGTGGTATGTATTACAATTGATAATATCTTATATTCAATGAAATGCAGTAGCACTTATAGGAGTGTCATGAAACCCAAATAAATTTACATAAAACGATTGGGACAGGGCTTGACATATTAAGGACATTCATTACGTATTACCACTATAATCTCTTACTTAAAGATACTCCCTACTTCTTTCTTGCCTACAGAATATAGATTTGGCCTCTCTTAACCACGGTGGTCAAAGCTTTCCATCTGCAGATCCCACTTGCCTAATCTGCTTTTCAGGCCAGAGCTATGCAAACACAGATCTAACTGGAATCTCCACTCCCATTCCCTCCATCCCCGTATCTCAGACTCTACATGTCCAAACACACCTTCCCTCTTGACCCTACTGCCCACTTGTGATTGCTGTCAAGCTAAACGTCAGTGCCAACTGTATTGTGCACAACCTCTTCCTTCTTCTTCCTTGCATGTCCACAAACTCACTTATCAGCAATCAAGTAATCTACCTTTTAGTAATAGTTCGTGGAATCCGGCTCCCTCATGTCCCTGGAACTTTACCTGTCAGCACTGCCCACCCATCCCACCCCCAAAGCCATACTGAATCACTTGTAGTTGCCCAAATACTTTTTTTCCCTTTGTCTTTGCCCAGGCTCGTCTCTCCACCTGGGATACCTTTCTGATATGGCTCAGGCATCACTTCTGCAAAGCTGTCTTGGCTCCTGGGGGGCAGTAGAGTGTCCCTTCTCAGGACATTTCTCTGCTGTAGCACCTGTTACATTGAGGTGATGATGTTTCTTTACTTTCTTCCCTTTAGTCTATGCACTGCCCTATGAAACCACTGCCTAGGGGTTTGTGATCTTTGTTTCCACAGTGCCTGGCACATGGTGGACACCAAGACACATCCCTGACAGTTCTAGGCCCTTCTCTTGCTCTTGTGATGTACATTCATCTCCCCCTCTCAGCCCCTTCTCTCTTTTGGCAATGATGGGAATCAAACCCAGGGCCTCATACATGCTAGGCAAGCACTCTATCACTGAGCCATAATACCCAGCCTGATATACTTTCTCTACTAACCTCTTCATGAGTAGGCAGCATTGGAAGCTAGTTGGGTTTGTTTCTTTTCTACTTTTTAAATTTTACTTTATTTTATTTATTTATTTATTTATTTATTTATTTATTTATTTATTTATTCTTGCAGTATTAAAGATAGAACCCAGGGCCTCTGCTTTGTAGTCAAGTGCCTCTACTACTGAGCTACATATGCATCCATTTATTTGTTTGTTTTTTGAGACAAGGTCTAAGTTGCTAAGGCTGGCCTTGAACTTGCCATCCCTGGCTTCAAACTTGTAATCTTCCTGCCCAAGCAGCTGGGATTACAGGCCTGGGTCACCACACCTGACACTATTTGTGTGTGGTGGGGAGCCATGCTGGGAATCAAACCTGGGGTCGCATGCATGCTAAACAAGCATTCTACCTCCAGGTTACACCCCCAGTTCTTGTGTTTCTTTCTTTCTTTTTTTTTTTTTTTTTTTTGTGCACATAATGCCAACTCACTACAGTATGGCCTGCCAGGGCAGGGCTGGATTTTCTTAATCCTTCGCCAAACAAGGGAGGCCATTATGGGTGTGGCATTTTTTTTAAATGGCCCCCAAATTCTTTGACATGCCTGCTATGGAGAGGTAGGGGTCTGTGTATCCTTCCCTTAAATCTGGGCTCTATGATAGGCTAGTCAATAGAACATCGCCGAAGAGACACCATGCCTCTCACAGGCCTTAAGGAACTGGCACTTTCTATTTTCCATCTTTTGGGATGCTCATTCTGGACCCAGTCACCATTTCTAAGGAAGCCCAGATTTAGGAAGAGTCTACAAGAAAGCATTCCAGACAAAGGCCAGCATCCACAGCCAGACATGTGAATGATGATATAGCCCCCAGATGTCAGATTACCTCCAGACATAATTGAACAGAAATAAACTATCCCCATGTGTCCTGTTAGGATTCCTGACCCATATCTGGGTACAGTGGTACATGCTTATAATTCCAGCTACTCAGGAGTCTGAGGCAGGAGAATTACAAGTTTGAAGCCAGCCTCAGCAACTTAGCAAGACCCTGTTTCAAAATAAAAAATAAAAGAGGCCGGGTGTGGTGTCGCACACCTGTAATCCCAGCACTTTGGGAGGCTGAGACAGGGGAATCACAAGTTCAAAGCCAGCCTCAGCAATGGCAAGGCACTAAGCAACTCAGTGAGACCTTGTCTCTAATGAAACACAAAATATGGCTGGGGAATGTGGCTCAGTGGTCGAGTACCCCTGAGTTCAATCCTCAGTATCAAAAATAAATAATTAAATTTAATTAAATTTAAAAAGGACTAGGGGGGCTGGGATTGTAGCTCAGTGGTAGAGCGCTTGCCTCACATGTGTGAGGCCCTGGGTTCGATCCTCAGCACCACATACAAAGCAATAAAATAAAGACATTGTGTTCATCTACAACTAAAATATATATATATAAAGGACTAGGAATGTAGCTCAGTGGTAAAGCACCTCTGGGTTTAATACCCAGTACCAAAACAAAAAGAATTCCTGACTCACCAACTTCAGGGGCATAATAAAATGGTTGTTTTATGTCATAGTTATTATTATTCCCTAACAATAGATAACTGAAACAGTGAGGTAGAAAAATAAGCCTAGGTCGGGTGCGGTGGCTCACGCTTGTAATCCCAGCACTTTGGGAGGCTGAGATAGGAGAATCGCAAGTTCGAAGCCAGCCTCAGCAACAGCGAGGTGCTAAGCAACTCAGTGAGATCCTGTCTCTACATAAAACACAAAATCGGGCTGAGGATGTGGCTCAGTGGTCAAGTGCCCCTGAGTTCAATCCCTGGTACCAAAAAAAAAAAAAAAAAGAAAGAAAGAAAGAAAAAGAAGCCTAGGACTTGGCATTAAATGTACTGGATTCATTACATGGCAGCCCTGTCACTTCCTAGATGTGTATACCAGGAGCATTATTTTAGCAGCCTGAGTTTCAGTCCCCCTACCTATAAAATGAAATTAATGATGGCTTACTTGTATGGTTATAGTGTCAGACACCATCCAAAGCATTTGGATGTGTATACATAGCTGTGTAACAAGTTATTCAAAAACTTAGTGGCCTAAAACAAAAATCATTCCCTCACAATTTCTGTGGGACAGAAAGTCAAGAGCAACAGGCATCAAAATATATTCTAGTCTTTTTGTTTGTTTGTTTTGTTTTTTTGGTACTGGGGATTGAACTCAGGTGTACTCGACCACTGAGCCACATCCCCAGCCCTATTTTGTGTTTTATGTAGAGACAGAGTTTTACTGAGTTGCTTAGTGCCTTGCCCTTGCTGAGGCTGGCTTTGAACTCACAATTCTCTTGTCTCAGCCTCCCAAAGTGCTGGGATCACAGGCATGCGCCCGGCCATTCTAGTACTTTATAGGACAGTAAGGTAACTATAGTTATCCACAGGTTATTACATATTTTATGAAGAAGGAGGAAAGAGCTGGTTGTGGTACTGCATGCCTGTAATCCCAGGGACTTGGGAAACTGAGGCAAGAGGATTGCAAGTCCAAGGTTAGCCTCAGCAATTTAGCAAGACCCTCAGCAACTTAGTGAGACTTTGTCTCAAAATAAAAAATAGAAATGTGGAGGCTAGACTAGATTGATGCATGCTATGTGCATGTTTTGAAATATTACACTAAACTCCACTATTATGTACAATCTATGCATGTTAATAAAACACTTTATTATTTATACATGGACACAGTGTCTTTATTTTGTTTATTTATTTTTATGTGGTGCTGAGGATCAAACCCAGTGCCTCACAGGTGCAAGGCAAGTGCTCTGCCACCGAACCACAACTTCAGCCCAATAAAATATTTTTTAATAAATAAATAGGCTGGGGATGTAGCTCAGTGGTAAAGCGCCTCTGGGTGAATCCTCAGTACTGCCCTCCCCAAAAAAAGACAAATGTATAAGAGGATAGAAATATTAATAACCTTGATTTGATCATTATCCATTGTATATATATTTCAAATTTTCACACTGTATCCTATAAATATGTATATATGTCATTAAAAGAAAGAAATCTGGGAGCAGCTAAACTTGGTGGCTCTGGCTTAGCGTCCCCAGCTAGGTTGTAGTTGAGACTGCAGAAATCTAAGATCTGACTGGGCCGATCAGCTTCCAAGGTGGCAGTTGCATGCCTGGCCAATTGGTGCTGGGGAGCTGGTGTTGACTATTGGCAGGAGGACTTAGTTCCTTGACATGTGGATCTCTTCAAAGGGACATTTACGTGTCCTTTTAACATGGGGCTGGCTTCTCCCAGAGGAAGAGATCCAAGAGAGCAAGGCAGAAGCTACACTGCCTTTTATGGCTCAGAAGTTAGTCTATCCTCTTTGCCATATCTCATTGAGTACATGGATGAGCCCTATTGGTTGTGGGAAGGGACCATACAACAAGATGAATAACAAAAAGGAACTTTTTTCTTTTCTTTTTTAGTACTGAAGATTGTATTAAGTACTAGGGACACTCTACAACTGAGCTACATCCCTAGCCCTTTCAAATTTTTGAGACAAGACCTTGTGAAGTTGCTGAGCCTGTCCTTGAACTTGAAATCCTCCCGCTTCAGCCTCCCAAGTGACTGAGATTACAGGCTTGCACCACTGCATTCAGCTCCAAGAGGGAACTTTTGTTAAAAGCTCTTTGGGAGGCTGGCTACTACACACACAGACATAATTCTTTAATAATCCCATCAGGTAGATACTTGTAGTAGACTCATCTTGAAGAGGAAGAAACAGAGGTATAGTGATATGAAGTAACTTGCTCGGACTCAGCCTGGTAAGTGGTAAATGTGGAATTCAAACTCAGACCATCAGACTTCAGAGCTGAGATTTAAGCTACTGTCTGATTCATTGTGAGACTGAAAGAATACTGTGGCCTGAAAGAATACTTCCACTTTGGGATGAAGAATAGAAAGTACATACAAGGTGGTGGGCAATGACCCTAAAAATAAATTGGGGAGAGAAGAGACCTCAGTGTCCTGGGGAGTGATGGGGCAATAGACCTAAAGAACCAACCATGTGGGGCCAGGGAGCACTAAACTGGGAGATGGGCAGGGATGGGTTCCCTAGGAGAATGTCTATAGGTAAGGATTGGAAATTCCCCTCTCCACTACTTCCAGCAAAGGAGCTCTTGATTTCAAAATCTCCTCTTCAATGGAATCAAGTGACTCTCCATCTGGTCTGTATCACCAAATGAATACTTTTCTCAGGAGCCAGGCACTGGTCTAGGCATGGCAGACATGGTGATACACAGGCAAGATGAAGCCCTTGTTTACCCAGAACTATCAGGGAGGCAGACGAGTTACTGGCAAATTCTACCAATGATGATGCAGTGACAGGAAAGTCTTGGAGTGCAGGGTCTTAGAGTGCAGAGGAAGACATGTGACCAGTTAAGAATAGGCTTTTTGCACTTGGCAAAGTCAGGCAAGAGTAGATCACACTGGGGAAAACTTCCAATCAGAGGGAACAGCTATGCAGAGGCTCAGAGGAGAGCAGGCCAGGATGCTGACATTGAGGTGCTTTCCCCTACTGAAGGATAGGCTGACATGGATGCGGTGGAAGGAGGACAGCCCAGGGATCCAGGATTAGAGCAGAGGAGAAGCTAATGAAGTTCTAATATGGTTCCTGATAAGTTCAGAGAATGGCTTTTGGGTGGGTCTCAACTCAAGCTGTGCTCCTCCTCCAACCCTCCCCAAGCCAAAGTATGAGGGGCAGTCAGGTGCCCTCTCTGTTTATCTTCCTAACTTTCTGCCCTGTGGAAGAGGACTTGGGCTTGCTGGTGTGAATGTATTCATTCTTCTCAGATGCCCCTGCAGGGCAGGGCAGGGGTTGAAGAAAGACATATGGAGGGTTGGTGCCCAACATGGGCCTCCAGGTCTGAGTATTAACAGAAGGCCCATCCCAGCCTGGAGGAGGAGCTCCCTAAAAGTGATTCGGATGGTCAGGTGGTACACTTCCTATATCCCACTCTTCTTTGTGGGCAAAGGAGGATGGAAGAAGTAAAAAACTCTATGCACAAGAAAGAAAGAAATGGGGAGAAAGAAAGAATCAAAAGGTTTCTAATTCCCTGGATTTTTTTGGAGGGATGGATTGAACAAAGGGCCCTTCTACCATGGAACTCCCTTCCCAGCCCTTTTTATTTTATTTTAAGATAGGTTCTAAGTTGCTCAGTCTGGCCTTGAACTTGTGATTATCCTGCCTCAGCCTCCCCAGTAGCTGGTATTACAAAGGTGCACCACCATATCCAGCTTCCTGGATTTTTGTTTTCCAAGCCAAAGATAGAAGGGGTTGAACCTCTGCCTCTGGTTTCTTGTAGAGGCAAGATAGAATACAGAGGATTTAGGCCATAAGTCCAAGCTACAGTGTCCCCAGTCCTCACTCTCTTTTCCATCTGTGATGTTGTGATACAATAAGAAATGTAAATTTGTGGACTGGGATTGTGGCTCAGTGGTGGAGTGCTTGACTCGCATGCGTGAGGCACTGGGTTCGATCCTCAGCACCACATAAAAATAAATAAAATAAAGATATTGTGTCCATCTACAACTAAAAAATTTTTAAAAAAATGTATATTTTGTCTCTGTCCCAGTTCCTGCCACACAGCTCTTAAAACTCTCAGAATTTTCTGAGTATAGTGATGCCAGGAACATCTGTTGTTATTTGTTATAAACTCCTTTAACCATACTTGAATTCATGCTAGTGAGGAGACTCTGAAGATGGGAGTGCTGAAATGGAATTAAATTATAGGACATCCAATTGGCATTGGCAACGAATTGGAAAATTGCTTTGTGTGGGGGGAATCACACCCATTATTCTGGTGTTAGTAGTGGTGTGTTAAAGGTAAGAGTATAGAAAGACTTTTTTTCTTCTTGGTGCTGGGGATGGAACTCACAGCCTCACACATGCTAAGCAAGTGTCTAATCCTGAGCTACTACACCCCCAACATTTTTTTTTTTTTTTTTTAGCTTTTAGCTTACCATAAACAAGGTTTAGACAGGACCAGCCTCTCTCTCCTGAACCAATGGGAAGAGCCTCTTCACCTCTTCAGTCTGTTCCCCGTTTTTTCTCACATCTTTTCCCAGCCTTACCATCTCAGGCTGATTCTGCCACACCATTATTAAGACACCCTCCTCAGAGCCCCCAGGCAGGTCCCAGTTCCTTTTCACATTCTGTAAGTCTTCTGGAATGAAGGCCTCCATGGTAGGATCTGTCCTTTCTGCTTGTTCCCCAGAACCCCCAGAGAAGAAGCTCGGTGAAAGTTTGTTAGGGGATGAATTGATGCCTCATCTGGTTTCTCCCTCTCTGGCTGCATCTGCCTTCATATATCCCCATGTCATCTACCTTCATGCATTCATTCAACTCCCAGAACACCTCTAATGCCTCCAGATCTGCGAGGACACTGGGTTCACAGAAAACTCAGGTTTCACAAAGCCTTCCCTGAAGAAGCTCATGGAACCAAAATATTTCCCACCAAGAACTTGGACATTGTGTACCCATCCCTTTAGCTTGGAATGCCTTACCAACATCCAACTTGTCAGGACTCAGCTCCAATACTAACTCTTTCATAATCTTCCTTCATAGCTTCACACAGTCCAGTAAGAATGTTGACTCATTTTTCTGCATTCCTAAGGTCCTCTCAATTCTTCCTTTTATGGAACCTACTGCATTCATTCATTCATTCATTCATAATACATGCTGAAAACCTCTACTTCTGGCAATACTGATATTATGTAATAATCTGTGAGCCCATTGCAAGGTGCGGAAGCTGAACTGAGATTCCTGCATTAAAGCTGTTACAAGTTGGTTGCAATTTCTGGTTCCTGGCAGAAGCAGATAAAATTTCTCTCTGGAGAAAAACATTTGGGATTCCTAAAGATTAAGATCAATAATATATGATTTCACAATCATGAATCACTAGATACACAAGTAAACAATCCACCATTAGTGAAAGTCAGAAGAAACAACAACCATAGGTTTAGATCTATAAGGATATAAAAACTGGAATGTAAAAAAAAAACTATGCATGAAATACTTAAGGAAAATTTGGAGTAAAAAATGAAAAAGTAATAGGAAATTATAAAAACTCACCAAAGAGATTTAAGAACCCAAAATGTCTTTGGTTAGAAAAATATAAAGTTAAAAACTCTTAAATAAGATGCAAAAAATGTGCAATATAAAATTTAAAAATCAGTAAATTAGACTCTACTCCTCCATTCAAATGTAGAACTTTTTTTTAATTCCCAAGACAAGATTTAAAAAAATAAATGGGTAGATAGCTGGGCATGAGGGTGCACACCTGTAATCCCAGCAACTCCTGAGGCTGAGACAGGAAGATCTCAAATTCAAAGCCAGCCTGGGAAACTTAGTGACACCCTGTCTCAAAATAAAAATTAAAAAAAGGGCTGTGGCTATAGCTCAGTGAAGGGCATCTCTGTGTTCAATCCCTAGTACCACCTGGCCCCTACGTACACAAAAAAGAAAGGAATAAAGGAAAGGCTGGAGAGAGTAGGAAAAATTATTTTCAAAATACATATCCAATAAAAGACTTATATCTAGGATATAGAAATAGCTTATAATTCAAGAGTAAAAAAAAGAAGTGACTCTGGAGCCTGAGGCAGGAGTATTGCAAGTTTAAGGCAAGCCTCAGCAACTTAGTGAGATCTTTACCTGTGGTGGGGGCAGGTAAAGAACCTTGAGTTCTATCCTTAATAGTGATTTTTAAAAGGCAAGGAGTGGGGACAAAAATAGGCAAAAGAATAGAACAGACACTTCACTCTAAAAAAGATACATGGATGGCAAATTAACACATGAAAAGATACTCAATATGGGTGGGGCTGGGGTTGTGGCTTAGTGGTAGAGCACTTGCCTGGCACGTGTGAGGCACTGGGTTCAATCCTCAGCACCACATAAAAATAAATAAATAAAATAGTTGGGCACGGTGGCACACGCCTGTAATCCCAGCACTTAGGGAGGCTGAGACAGGAGAACTGCTAGTTCAAAGCCAGCCTCAGCAATGGTGAGGTGCTAAGCAACTCAGTGAGACCCTGTCTCTACATAAAACACAAAATAGGGCTGGGGATGTGGCTCAGTGGTTGAGTACCCCTGAGTTCAATCTCTGGTACCAAAAAATAAAGTAAATAAAATAAAGGTATTGTGTTTGTCTACAACTAAAAAACATTTTTTTAAAAAAGCTATTCAATATCATTAATCATTAGGCAAATTCAAATTAAAGCCACAACGAGATATATACATGCACTAGAATGGCTAAAATTTTTAAATGTTGATGAAGATGTAGAGTAACTCAGGTGGGGGATGTAGCTCAGTGGTAGAGTACTTGCCTAACATGTGCAGGGTCCTGGGTTCACTCCCTAGTACCTCAAGAATAAGAAACAAAACAAAAAACCCCAAAAAACCAAAGGTGTATTGTAACTGGAACTCTCATATTCCACCATTAAGACTTTGAAATAGTACAACCACTTCAGAAAATAATTTGTCAGTTTCTAAAAAAAATGAAGTATCTACTATATATTATCCAGATATTCAACTTTAAGTATTTACCTAAGGTCAATGACGACACATGTGCACACAGAGTCTTGAACATGAGTGTTCATAGAAGCTTTATTTGTAATAGCCAAAAACTGGAAACAACCCAGGCAAATAGATAAATAAAACTACTCAGCACGAAAAAGGAATGAATGGCATGGATGAATCTCAAGATCATTCTGCTGAATAAAAGAAGGCAAACAAAAAAGTGTGCATACTGCATGATTCTATTTATATAAAATTCTAGGAAACATGCTGGGTGCATTGGCACATGCCTATAATCCCAGCAACTCAAGAGGATTGCAAATTTAAGGCCAGTCTCAGCAGCTGAGTAAGATCCTGTCTCAAAATAAAAAATTAAAAGGACTCGGGTGCAGCTCAATAATAATCTCTGGGTTTAATCTTCAGTACTGCAAAAATAATTAATTAATTAATTAATTAATTCTAGAAAATGCAAACTGAAGGAAATGGAAACCTGGGGGGGGGGGTTTACTGAGGACTCTTTGACATTTTGCAAATTCCTTTATCTACAACTGTTCCCCTACCCGCCCTCTTGTCATGTCTGTGGGGAGAAGTCTATGGTAGATGGGAGCTTTTGTCATCTAGGAGCCCAGTCCAGAGAGAAAGCAGGAAGGGATAATCAGAAGAGCACGGAAGGAACTCGCACCTGGTCCCTACCTACAGTTGAACCAGTACAACAGGCCCCAGGGATCTACAATTGTTCCCTTACATGCCCTCCTGCCCTGCTCTAATGCCTGCCAAAAGTAACTGACCAACTCCTCCTGTGACCTGGCCCTGTTAACCCCTATAAAACCCAGACCGTTTTTTGGAGCCCACCACCCATTTCCTCTCTGTTGCTTAATAAAGCATCGCTGGTTCATTGCAGTCTGCCTCCACCTTCTTTTTCTTTTTGTATTCTCTTTCATATGCTTTCACAAACTAGTCTAGACAAAACACAGATCAGTGAGCCAGGCATGGTGGCACATGCCTGCAAACCCAGCTACTCAAGAGGCTGAGGCAGAAGAATCTCAAGTTTAAAAACAGCCTGAGCAACTTAGTGAGACCCTGTCTCAAAATAAAAAGAGCTGGATACATGAGGTCATGAGTTCCATCCCAGTACTGAAAACAACAGCAAACAAGAAAAAAGAAAAGCAAAAAAGTAAAAGATAAAAGAAAAGTCTTTTTTTTTTTTTTCGCTACCAGGGATTGAACTCAGGGGTACTCAACCACTGAGCCACATCCCCAGCCCTATTTTGTGTTCTATGTAGAGGCAGGGTCTCACTGAGTTGCTTAGCACCTCACTGTTGCTGAGGCTGGCTTTGAACTTGTGATTCTCCTGTCTCAGTCCCCCAAAGTGCTGGGATTACAGGTGTGCACCACCACACCCTACTAAGAAAAGTCTTTATGATGGTTACAATGTCACTAGGCAATAGGAATTTTTCCAGTTCCATTATCATCTCATGGGACCACCATTGTGTTCTTCACTGACTGAAACATCATTATGTGGTCATGACTGTTTTTGAAGAGATACTGCCTGAGAATTTTCTAAATCTGATGAAAGGTGTGAATTCATAATACAGAAACTACAACATAGCAAAATAAATAGAAAGGAGTTGGTAACTGGATATAATGTAAAACCACAAAACACCAATGATATCGTGTGTGTGTGTGTGTGTGTGTGTGTGTGTGTGTGTGTGTATGTGTGTGTGTTACTGGGAATTAAACCCAGGGGTGCTCTACTATTGAGCTACATCCCCAGCCCCTTCTATTTTATTTTTTATTTAAAAAAATTTTTTTAGCTGAGTGCAGTGGCACATGCCTATAATCCCAGGCAGGAGAATCGTGAGCTCAAACTCAGCCTCAGCAACTTATCAAGGCCCTAAGCAACTCAGAGAGACTCTGTCTCTAATAAAACATAAAAAAGGGCTGGGGATGTGGCTCAGTGGTTAAGTGCGCTGGGTTCAATCCCTGGTACCAAAAAAAAAAAAAAAAATACAATACCTTTATTTTATTTATTTTTATGCGGTGCTGAGGATCAAACCCAGTGCCTCACATGTGCTAGGCAAGTGCTTTACCACTGAACTACACTCCCAGCCCCTTTATTTTACTTTTGAAATACGGTCTCACTAAATTGCAGAGGCTAGCTTTGAACTTACAATCCTCCCTCCTGCTTCAGCCTCTTGAGTTGCTGGGATTCCAGACCATCAATGATATCTTTTTTTTTTTAATTTAGAATTTAACCTTTATTTTTTATTTATTTGGTTTTTTAAAAAAAACTTTTTTAGTTTTAGATGAACACAATAGCTTTATTTATTTATTTTTATGTAGTGCTGAGGGTCGAGCCCAGTGCCTCACACTTGCGAGGCAAGTGCTCTACCACTGAGCTACAGCCCCAGCCCTATTTATTTGGTTTTTTTTTTAATGTTTATTTTTTAGTTGTAGGTGACAGAATATCTTTATTTTATTTTTATGTGGTGCTGAGGATCGAACCCAGTGCTAGGCGAGCCCGCTACCACTGTGCCATAATCCCAGCCCCTATTTATTTGTTTTTTTATGTGGTGCTGAGATTGAACCCACTGCCTCACCCATGCTAGGCAAGGGCTCTACCACTGAGCTACAACTCCAGCCCTAACCAATGATATCTTGAAAAGCAGAAAATAATGACAGATCATCTACAAAGATCATCAGACCTCATTAAACTCAGCAGACTTCTTTACAACCAATATGCACTGTGTGAAGTATATGCTTATACTGTCATAAGCACTTAAAACGCAAAGATAGGGCTGGGGATATAGCTCAGTTGGTAGAGTGCTTGCCTCACATGCACAAGGCCCTGGGTTCAATCCCTAGCACCACGTTGGTGGGGGGAACACACATAAAGATAGCCAGGTTAGGTGGCGCTCACCTGTAATCCTGGCAACTCAGGAG
>CM053402.1:46644163-46764968 GCA_028644305.1 Xerus rutilus
GATTCCATCTCACTCCAGTCAGAATGGTAATTATCAAGAATCCAAGTAACAATAAATGTTAGTGAGGATGTGGGAAAAAAAGATACACTTATATATTGCTGGTGGGACTGAAAATTGGTGCAACTGCTCTGGGAAGCAGTATGAAGATTCCTCAGAAAACTTGAAACCACCATTTGACCCAGTTATCCCACTTTTTGGCATATGCCCAAAGGACTTAAAATCAGCATACTACAGCGATGCAGCCACATCAATGTGTGTAACAGCTCAATTCATAATAGCAAAGCTATGAAACCAACCTACATATGTATACACACGTGTGTATATATGTATATGTATATATATACATAGACACATACACACAATGGAGTATTACTCAGCCATAAAGAAGAATGAAATGATGATATTTGAAGATAAATGGATGGAGCTGGAGAATATCATGCTAAGTGAAATAAACCAGTCCCCCAAAACAAAAGGCTTTTTTTCTCTCTGATATATGGATGCTAACACACAATGCGGGGAAGAGGGATAGAAGTTCATTGGATTAGACAAAGGGGAATGAAGAGAAGGCAATGAATGAATTGGACAAAACTTTCCTATGTTCATATATTAATACACAACCAGTGAAACTCTATATCAGGTAAAACCACAATGGGATCCTAATTAGAATAAGTTGTACTCCATGTATGTATAATATGTCAAAATACACTCTACTGTCATTTATATCTAAAAAGAACAACAACAAAAGAGCAGGCTGTAGGTAGACAAAGGCAGGAGGAAGTTCTTAAATCTAAGGGCAATCTGATAGTGACAGACCAGAGGCCATGGTGACAGCAATGTTAGTGGTGAGAAATGGTCTGATTCTAGATATGCACTTGAGCCCACATAACTGGATGATGGCTTGGACGTAGGATGTAAGAAAAAGAGAATTCCAAGTTGACTCTCACTTGGCTCAGAACAGCTTTCTGCACAGTGCAGATTCTCTGGTCATTTTCTGCTTGCCTACCCAATACTGTACTCCAGGTATACTGTTCTTCCTTTTGATTTATTGCTGATATGACTGTCTCTCTTTTCTAGTTAATTCCTATTCATGCTAAAAACCCAGCAAACAGACTGAGGAATTACCAATCCCCAAAGGCAAAACAGGCCCACTTCAGTATCTACTTGTAACACTGAACACATTGCATCAACACATTGATCTTTTTAAATGTTCCATCTTCACTGCTGAAATCTGAATTTCTTGATATGTAGAAGAACTTTGGGAGCTGGACAGGGAAGAATTTAAATCATAGCTTATCCAGAGCCTACCTGCATACCATAGAAAAGTCACTTCATTTTTCTTAGCTTCCCCTTCCACTAACTTGCAGAGATGTTGAGAAATCTGACACCCTCATTTATATTAATGCTTGGCAGTCACTTTATGTGTATGTGTGTGATGTTGGGGGTTGAACTCAAGACTTGTGCTAGGCAAGTGCTCTACCACTGAGGTACACCCCTAACCCTTGGCATCCATCTGGTTGTGCTGCCCTTGGTCTGTCTCCCTTGACCTATATATTTCAAAGAACTCCCCACCCAGTCCCATTTCTGTGTTCTAGGTAGGTAAGTCCCATACTCTGAACCATGTGACAACCTTACATTGACTTTAGGTCTAGTGAATCCAATGGTATAACTCTTGATTTCCCCATATCTAGTACAGCTCTGTCATAGGAAACCCATGTACATTGGTAATGTTCTGGATCTCAATAAAGGCTTCAGCCTACAAGTTCCTCTCTGTCTCTCTTACTCCCACCTGCTGGTTCAGCATTGTGCATCCTGGATGGCTTCTCCCTTCCTATTGACCCTCTGAGGTATACTGATCTCTTTTCTCTGGGATCTGTAATAATCTTTTCACCATTCTTGTCTGAGTGTCCTTCACTGTGCCAAACCTGACTATAACAAACCTAACTTAAATACTTCACTTAATAAATCACCATAGTAATAATAGGGGTTAATGATCAAGCCTTATTTATCTTGGTTCCCCCAAGAGCCCAGCCACTTGATAGGACCAAAGCTAAGGTATTAGGGACCTCATTACATAAAGGATTGCCATTGCAGATGCCTGGGGTCTCCTCCAGGACATTTCTTCTCTACCGTGGATGCCACCTGAGATGGATGAAAATGGTAGAGCACTGAATTGGGAAGTAGGAGCCTGAGGAGCAGGCTTCACTGTGCCACTAGATCTTTAGCTTACTCTGGAGGTCTCCTCTGAGGCCTTATTGTATCATCTTCAAATGAAGAAATGTGATCCTCTACTAGTATACCTCAAATCATGCCACCTCCCTGGATATAAATGCCCCATTGCGCTCAGGAGAGAGTATAATCTCACATCACAAGACTCTTTACTATTTGGCCTTATTATCCTATCACTTACTCCTGGCTCTCTCACAATCTTTTTTTTTTTTAATTTTTTTTTAGTTGTAGATGGACACAATACCTTTATTTATTTATGTGTGCTGAGATTAGAACCCAGTGCCTCATGCTTGCTAGGCAAATGCTCTACCACTAAGCCACAACCCCAGCCCCATCTCTCACAATCTTTAAGCCAGCCACCAGGAATTCTTTCAGATCTCTAATACACTCTTTTACTCAGGGCTGCCTTAAAAGCTGCTGGTATGGAAGTGTGGTACTCAGTGGAGACTAGGGTAGGAGATAGAAATTCTGGATATAAAAATATGCAGATTATAAGTAAAGATATGGGACTAGATGAGATTACCTAGAAATCCTGTCATTTAGAGAAAGGGTCTACACACTTCACATTTATTTGAATACTTATCTTCAGGAAAATTAAGTATGTACCTTCAAAATATACAAATTATACTTTATCAAATGTACAAAACTACTCAGGAGGCTGAGGCAGGAGGATTACAAGTTAGAGGGCAGCCTGGGCAACTCAGGAAGACCCTATCTTAAAATAAAAAGGGCAGGGATATAGCTCAGGGATAAAACACTTGCCTAACATGTGCAAGTCCCTGCGTTTGACCCCCAGCATGGCAATTTAAAAAAGAAAGAAAAAGATACTTAAAAGGATGACTTAAACCTTTCAGAGACTTACTGTTGTACTGCGATTAGAGTCCAAGCAACTCATCACTGTCTGTATGGCCTGCACCAGCCACCCAGGACCCCTTGGTCCACTACATGGCAGCCACACTGGTCTTATCCTTTCTCTAACCAAATTTTCTTTGTCACAAGGATTTTGAGCTGTTCCTTTCAGCTTGTCTTGCCAACTATTCCTTCTGCCTAGAATACACTTTTCCACTTTGTCCATCATTAGTCCAACTTCAATAGGACCCCCAGGTCTTCCCATCTAAAGGGCAGGAGGTATCTCCTATAGCCCAGTTATCCCACTCTTCTTTTCCCTCAGTACATTGCATAACTGATATATTTGGGTGTTTTGTTGTTTAAAGTCCATTTCTACTGCTAGATGGGAAATTCCACAAAGGAAAGGACATCATCTGGCTTGCTCATGTCTGAACCTTCTTGTAATGTGTGTTTGACACAAGATCAACACTGGTTTACTTAATGCTGTCCCCCAAAACATCTTTCAGTTCTCTCCATGCTATGCCAGTCCACTCTGCCTTGCCACTTTTTCTCACTGCTTTCCTAACTTAGAAACTCAGCACACACTGAAGACTCATATTGTCTCCACACCCTTCCTCTTCCCACCTTGATCTCTTTGTTCATTATATGTCCTCCATACAAGAGAGGTCCTTTAAGGATCATCTCAAGCAGTGTGAAGTATTTTCTGATCCCCAATACATGATATTATTTCTGCTTTGAGATATCTGCTTTGAAAGTAGTTTATAACTGACCTGCCTTGTTTTAACTCTCCACTTCTACAGTAAGTTGGTGAGCAATAAATTTGTAGAATGACAGAGCTGAAAATCACAACCCTACAGTAACCTTCAAATTCTGGTGAACATCAGAACTACATGATAAGCTTTTTAAAATGCAGGCTCTCAGGTGCTAGAAGGCTTCAGAAGGAATTTGCATTTTTTTGAGCATTCCTTATGACTCTGATGCCTGCCCGTGTAAGAACATCAAAACAAGTTAACCTGAACAGAATCCCCAGAACCAAGGCTCAAGGATAAGTGTTAGAAACAGGAAGAAGTTCAAAGGTTGAGTTTTCATGTTCCAAGAGGCTAAACAAACAAAAATTCCACAGTTCTTCATTTGCTTTTCTTTTAATCCTCTTTCTGCCCCACTTCCCCCAAATTACCCAGATACACCAGTAATCAAACAGAAGAGACCTCAAAGAGCCAAGGCAAGCCAGCCTGTGAGTAGTAGGCCCCCTCCCACCGGGCCCAACATCTGGATGCTAGGGTCTCCACTCAGAGCCTGGTAGTAAAAGCTGGTGCAGAATAAGGTGGTTCCAGAGGCTAGCAGCAACCCGGCCTGAAGAAGACAAGAGCAGAATAGAGGTTTGTAAGAACTGCAAGCTAAGAGGGAGTGGAAGGGCTTGGTCAAGGTTAGGCAGAGAGACAGATTACCCAGAGGGGTTTTCTGCAATGGGGTACCCCTAACAGGGCCAGGCTGTGTAAGAAGTGGTGTTTGTTGGCCTTGTCAAAGAGCTGTAAGAAAAAGAGACATGGGGGGACTGACACGCAGGACCAAAATTGGTCCCTTCCACCCACACCCTTCAAGTTCCAGCTTGCCACTCTCCCTTAAGCACCCACGCTACAGGCTTGCAGCCCTTACTGCTTCCAGAGATCCGCGCGCTTCGCCTCCACCCACAACTTTCTTCAGGGACCCCAAACTCTTTGCCTTCATAGACTAGAGAGTAAGGGAGATCCAGAGCAGTTACTTCACCTCCTTCCCGTAGGCGTCCGGGAATTGGGCGCCTGTGAAGAGGAAAGGCAAAGGTTACCAGACCTACTGCCAGAGCCGACTGTCCCCAATCCCTGGGGAGCGGGCAAACCCTCGTGAAAAAGGGCGCCCCCCAGGAAGCTTCTGGTTGGTAGAAACACATATCAGGCAGTACTGGGAAACCAATTAGACCAGCTGAGGGACTTTTAAAGGTTTAGGGCACCGCGGGCTTGTGCGGTCGACGGGAAGCCAGGACTTCTCCTATGCTCCGCCTCTGCACCAGACCCCAGAAGTCACCCCCAGCACAGCCCAGCTGCATCCCCAGCACTCTGACCGTGAGCCCCGTAGGAAGCCAAGCCGAGGGCCCCAGCTCCAGACAAGGCACCAAGACGGCGGAAAGCGGCCCCCACTACGACCATGGCTACGGGTGGTCACGCGCGGGACGTACACCGCCCAGGCCACCCAAGAGGCCAGCCAATCCAGTTTTCCCATGCAAATACAGTCCACAGGTGCCCAATCAGAGCCGTGCTCATTTCAGCGTCCGGGTCCTCACCCGGGTACTTACGCCTTTGTAAAACAGCTGCTGAGTGGCGAAGATGTCTGGCGGGCGGAGAAACTAGAACCAATTAGGAGCGGAGGAGCGCAGCGGTGAGGAGCAGCGTTGAGGGCGGAACTAGAGGATTTGCGTCACGGATTGGCCCACTTTCCAAGTTGATCACCTCCTGGACTCCCCCGCCCCGCACCTCCAGCTAATTTCCGAAGATCCCGGTCCCCACTCAAAGTTCCGCCCCTTTCCCCATAGGCTCCTCCTGTTCAGCTTCAAATCAGACCCACTCCCAAAAAGAGGTGGTCTCACGGACACCCAAGTACCACCCATCGCCGCCAAACCCCACCCACTTTGCAAATGGCCCCGCCTCCATGTCAGTGGACCCCGCCTTCTTCATATGATGCTCCGCCCCCTATAGTTCAGATCTTCTCCCCCTCCCTGGACCGCGAGAGCCCAGAGGGTGGGAGATCCGGGGGAATGTCTCCACCCTGCCCCGGGTGGCTACGTCCATCCGTCCGTCTGTCCACTCCCGCCCTCTTCCACTGTCTCCAATCCCCCCACACTCCAGAGGGCGGGCGGGCAGGCGGTTGCGAGCAAGGGGTGTGCGCCGCTCTCTCGGCAGGGGGCGGGGGAGGCGGCCGCGCGGTGACGCGCGGGGCTGCTGCGGCTGCTCCGCCGGCGGATCATCACTCTCGGGCTGGGATGGACGCGGGGCGGGCGGGCTCTGGCGCGCGGAGCCAAGAGTCCGGGCCTCCCGGCTGCTGAGCGTCCCCCCGAAGACTACTCCCACCCCCGCCTTCCCTCCTAGGAGCCACATCGACCTCTGCCTCGAGGCTCTGGACTCGGCTCCCGCCCTCCTCAGACTCCCCGGACCTCCCCCTTCCGCCCGCCCTCGGGATCGACTAGATCCCTCCCCCTCCCTGAGGACTCCGGCTGGATCCCTGCCCCTGCACCGCGGATCCTGCGCTCCGGGGCCCGGGGCCCCTGGGGATTGCCGTGGACTCCTCCTCCAGCATCCGATCCCTTAGGATCCTCCGCCTGGACCGCTTTCTGGTCCCTCGAAGCGGGCCCTCGGAGCCAGTGGATCTCCAATTCAGCCCTGTCCCGTTGCTCCCTTCTTGCTCTTTCGTCCCCACTGCGGGGTTCCCTGTTCTCGGGCTCCTCCTGATCCCATCCCCTAGCTCTCCTTTTCCCGGGGATCGACTGGATCCCGGCCCCGCCCCCCGGGGCTGGGGCGATCCCCCTCCCCCGCCGGGTGAGGCGCTGCGGGCGGGGGCTGGGCCTGCGGGGCCGCGGGGGCTCAGAGGCCGCCGCCCCCCTCTCGAAGCCCGTCCGCCCCCTACTCGGAGCCCTGGATGGAGGCACCACGGCCCCAGGGCTGAGCCAGGTAGGAGCTAAGCCAGGCTGGGTGGAGGGGGCTGCGTGGCGGTCTGCTGGGGTCTCCCTCTTCCCATCTCCCTCCCTGCGCCTGGTTTCCCACAGCCTGCTCTGTCTGCGTGTCTCCGCCTAGGGATGCTCTCGCCGTGTCTCTGCGTCTTGGTCTCTTTGTCTCTGCCTCTCTCCAGTCTATGAATGATCCTTTGAATGGGCCCACAGACCCCGTGTGTTCCCATCTCCCCCTCCCCCTCCCTCTCCCCTTCCCGGCCAAGCCATTTTCCCCACTGCGGGAAGGGGGGGGGCTGCGGCCTGAGCCCCCGTCTCTCAGCTCTACCCTGTTGGGGGAGTCAGGCCTGGGCTGGAATGGAGAGAGCAAGGCAGAGGGATGGGAAGAAGGAGGGGGAGCAAGATGTAGACAGAGATGGGGAGAGAAAATGGGGGAGACTGAGATAGGGAAAGACAGGAAAGAGAAAGAGGGAGCTTGAGGGGAAAAATTGAGGAAGGAATTTTGAGGAGAGAGAGATGAGAAAAAGCAAGGAGAGATGATGGGGGGAGACCGCGGGGTGAGAGACTGAAGGCAAGAGCTGGAGCAAGCTGGAAGAGGCCAAGGGAAGATGCTCTGAGGGAGCGCTATGGAGAGGAGAGAGATGTTGGGGGAGGGCTCCAGTGGGAGGGAAGAAGGGAGAGAACCTGGTTGGAGGGGAGGAGGACAGGGTCCAAAGTACCCTAAGGGAGAAGGGGTGACAGAGGCAGACTATATTGTGGGGGGAGAAAGAGGGGACAGCAAGCCACAGTGTCTGAGCCTAGCCTGGCATAGGAAAAGGAGATCCTGGAGAAGCCAACCCCAAGTCCCTTCCAGGGGATGGGGGAACAGGGCTTAAGAGGATCTGAAGAGGGGGAGGGCATAGCTGGGTGTGAGTGGTAAGGATTCCTGTGTCCTCATCTCTGGAATAAATTGACACCTGCAGAGAGCCACCCGCGGGCTGGCGCCTGGCTCTGAAAACCCCGCGTCAGCAAACAGCTCTGGCGGCTGGTGGGGGGGCAGGGGGGCTTGCTGAAATGACCTGGGTATCTGCCCCTTGGGTCTGATCTCTTCCCTTGTCCTGTCCCTGGTGCCATGAGTACCCAGGCCTCAGCAGCAATGGTGGGGGTGCTGGCAAGGGGAAGGAAAGGGGAATGGATGGGATGGGATGAGATGAGAATAAAGCTAAGGTTTGCCCCCAGGACATAGGTCAAAATGCTGTGAATAAGGAGGTGTATGGGGTCCAGAGCTGTTCAAGATTGTGGGAGGGGGCAGTCAGTAGGCTCATTTGGTGCCTCCCAAGCCACTTCAGTACCCCTTCTCCCCAGTCAGAGGCCTGGTCACTAAGGCTAAGCTCTGATTGGCTCGCAAGGGGGGGCAAGAGGCGGATCTTTAGGGTTCTCCATGCCCCCAGATTCCCCTTCCCCTCAACATATATACTTCATCTATGCTATGACTGGGGAAAACTAGTCTTTGGACTCACACCTCTGTCCTCCCCATCATGCCCCGAATAGACCCCACAACTAAGCCAGCCCCTTCCCTTCTTCCTCCAGACACCCCCTCTAGGGTTAAAGCTGCAGCCCCGTTGCCGAGGTAACATTGCGGGGCAGCATCCCGTCGCCCGGCAACCGGCTGCAGGATCACGTATCTGTCCCTGGATTTGCCCCTCCAGTATCCCCTCCCTTCTCTAACCCCTGCCTCGAGGTACCCCAACTTCTGAGGAAAGAAAGGGAGCTGGGGAGACGGGAGTCTTAGGGTTGCACAAATCCTTAGGGAATGACATGAAGAAGAAAGAAGGTGCTTGGGTTTGTACAATCCCAAGAAAGGCCCAAGTCTAGCCCAGGGTTGGGGGTTCAGTGCCATGAAATTACAGCTCAGGAGTAATTAACACGTATAAACAAACCCGCCACTTCCTGCTAATTAATGACTTGGTATTTTTATTTTCTCCTCTTTGTCTATCTCATTCCCTCCCAGGGAGGTGGGGACTGGGACTCCTGAGTCCCTGGGGAGAGCTTGCCTGGGAGGGATAAAGAAGCTGGGAAGGGACCTCTGGGTCTGAGGAACTGGCCCCTGGGTCTCCACCGACTTTGTCCAGGACCTTTACCACATCGGACCCCACCTCTAGCTTGGGTCTCTGCTGAAGAGAGAAGGGCTGCTGGAGGGAAGGGGGAGGGACCAGGGGGCCTGTGGGTGGAAGAAGGGTGGCAACTTGGTCTGAAATCCAAGTCACTAACCACTTGTCTCTTCTGTTTCCCCATTCCTTTCTGTCTTCCCCATCCAATTTCCTTTCCCTTCTTCCACCTCTCCTCTGTATTTTTCTGTCTGTCCGTCTGTATGTATCTTGCACACCCTGACCCTCCTGCTCTGCGTCCCGCAGGTCGGGCCTGCCTTCACCTTCTTCCACCTCCTTTCCCTTCCCCACCCCTTGCCCCCTCAATGGAGAGGAACAGACCCCTTCTCTGTCCAGTCTAACCCAGGTCCTTCCCCGCCCCCTTCCTCCCTCCTGTCCCCCGCCCCCTCCTCCCTCCTGGGACGAGGGGGGCCTCCCTCCCTCTCCCCCCCCTTCTCTCTCTCTCCGAGGGGGGGGGGTCCCGGGGAGGGAGGGGGGGTCCCCCGATCAGCATGTGGCTCCTGGCGCTGTGTCTGGTGGGGCTGGCGGGGGCTCAACGGGGGGGAGGGGGTCCCGGCGGCGCCCCAGGTGGCCCGGGCCTGGGCCTCGGCAGCCTCGGGGAGGATCGCTTCCCGGTGGTGAACACAGCCTACGGGCGAGTTCGCGGTGTGCGGCGCGAGCTCAACAACGAGATCCTGGGCCCCGTCGTGCAGTTCTTGGGCGTGCCTTACGCCACACCGCCCCTGGGTGCCCGCCGCTTCCAACCTCCTGAGGCACCCGCCTCCTGGCCCGGGGTGCGCAACGCCACCACCCTGCCGCCCGCCTGCCCGCAGAACCTGCACGGGGCGCTGCCGGCCATCATGCTGCCTGTGTGGTTCACCGACAACTTGGAGGCGGCCGCCACCTACGTGCAGAACCAAAGCGAGGACTGCCTGTATCTCAACCTCTACGTGCCCACTGAGGACGGTAAGGGCGTGGGCACAAGGCCGGGCACCCCATGGACACAGCCCACAAACGCACACACAGACCCTCAGGCACTGGCCCAGCTCCTAGCCCCTGAGTTGGGCCTTAGTGGGGGCAGTGAGAGGCAGTATGTCCCTTTACCTCTGCACACCCTCTGAGAATGTAAGGGTGCCTGCCACGTTGCTCCAGTATCGTCCCACACACAGCCACCCCAAAAGTTCTTTGTGCCCTGGGAGAGCCATGATAAGGATGGCAGGCACTAGGCTAGGCTCATCCACCCTCTCTCCAAAGATCTCAGTGTGGCCACTGGGTGTTCATGTAATCAATCCATCACCTGCTCAGAGCCCACTCCAGCCTTGCTTCACCTCCTACCTCTAGGCCTGGGCTTGGCATACCCACTTTAGCTACATCCACACCTCAAGGACAGTGTAAACTCTTCCTACTCACCCTCCCACCCAGGCAGCCTGAAGAGGTGTCCCTCTATCATGTGGCACCCAGAGTCCCTAACCTGATCTGGTAGTTGCTCTCACACCCTCTTCTGGGAGATTTCTGTCTCATAAAAATTTTTATGTATCCCTGAAGAATCAGGAAAGCTTCTTGCCAAGGGCACCTCCATTCAGCACAGCCCAAACATTCTCCCTGGACCTGCCCAGCTTCTGTTCAGGTTAATGAACTCCTGTCCACTACAGTACTGCTCAGAGTCCCGGCATACACCTCCAGACAGTTCTCCTAGCAACCTGCTGCACACCAAGATTAATCAGAACAACTTCCCACCTGTCTGTGACAGAGGGTAACTGGCAGATTCAAGCTATCCCAACAAACAATCTGCACAAACAGCCCTCACATTACTCTTCTGACGCCCCATCTTGACACTCCAAGATATGCCAGTACCTCCACAGAGCCCATGCACTGTTCAGCCCCCTCCCTGCTGTTTTAAACAACCATATATCCAGGCCGTGGTACCCAAGAACCTGTAACTTACCCCTACACCCTTCACATCATGTCCTCAAGTGTCATAATAGACTGAGTCTCAACTACTTAACACACAGATCATGTTCTCAGCTATCATATACACTCACCATTTATTTCAATACCCCACAGGTCACAATTCCCAATGTATTCACCGAGCATACATGCCTAACACTTCCTTGAAATTGTGTGTCCCATCATTCACACAAGCCTGTGTCCCTGGATATATATAGATCATGGGCTCTAGCAACAGGCACACTTGCCTTATAGTCCTATGACCCTGTACCTGGACCATGTGCTCCAACAGGTTACTTGTGCCACAGTCCCCAACACCCTCAACACTTCTCACAGATTGTTTGCCATACATCCTACCTAGAGATCATCCATACAGTACCTCAGGTGGTAACAACATACCCTGCTCTCAGAGGGTGAGAGCATCTGCATCCAGAATCCTCTCATGCCAATCACAGAACAACTCACACACCTCAACCCATTCACATCCATCCCAATACTTCCCATATAGACAATCCACTCTATACCCTCATTCTGTCTGTGCACCCAACCTCCTAACTACCCTTCTCCATGCAACTGTGCCTCCTAACAACCTATACACACAGTGCACAGAAATATGTACTCTAATCCTTCCAAACTCTAAGTACCCTAGCCAGGCAAGGTAGCATATGCTTATAATCCCATCTACTCAGGAGGTTGAGGCAGGAGGAACTTCAAGTTCAAGGCCAGTCTGGGCAACTTAGTGAGTCTGTGTTTCAAAATTAAAAATAAAAAAGGATTTTGACTAGGGATGTAGCCCCTGGGTTCATTCCTAGTAGCAAAAAAAAAAAAAAAAAACCACACCCTATTCCTTCATAGACCATTTATTTACACCAGCATACTCCACATGTCCTCCCCAGTTCCTCAAAAAGAGGAACCATCTTTCACAAGAGAGCCATCCACCCCATATTCCTCTCCCTCTCATGGACCACTTATTCCAGTGTCCTGTGAGTCCTTCACCCCAAAAACCTCCACATAGACTGTCCATCTCAACACTTCTCACTTGTGGACTCTCCACTCCCACATTTTCACATAGGCTTTCTACCCCATGTCCTTCCTCCAGTCAAAAGTCCTTCTTCAGTACTTTCCACCACTGGACTGTCCACTTCAACACCTCCACACAAATGATCTGGCCCCTGGCCCCCCAACACCCATGCCCACGCCTTCTATATTTTTAACCATTGCTTATTGCAGACCTGCTTGGAGCCTGACACATTCAGGTGATCTCACTGAATATTCACACCAGCTCTGGGAGGAAGAGGTTGACTCAGGCACACACATACACTCACTTCATATTCTCACGTGCATGCATGCCCTGCTGACTTCATCTCCATCCACATCCTCTCTCAAAGAAGAGTCCCTGTTCCCAGTAGGTCTTCATGGGGCCATTATTGCTAGTAAAGGAGAAATCTAGAGCTAGCCTGGGCCTTGCAGACCCTACAATCCATTGAGGAAAGAATCGCCCTGGGGAACCCTCCGAGGCCTCTTGTTCTAGCTCTCCCCTGACCGATCCCCTAATCTGAAATGAGCCTAGTGCCAATCTCTGAGCCCAGTATGGGGCCTTTCCCTGATTCGGGGCACACTTTGTGCCGCCCAGTACCTTCTGCTCCTGGTACCTTGGGAGCTAGGCTGGCTCAGGGCGCTGTGTTTCCTGTTCCCTAATTGTGGGTTTAATCCCTCAAGTGGGGAGGAGGGCTTTTTGGCAATGGAGCAGGGGCTGGGGGTGGTCCTGGTTGGAAGCACTCAACTTTGGTGGGAGGAGAGGAGGCCTGGGTAAGGGATGAGGTTGGTGGGAGTGTGGAGGGCTGAGTTGGAGTGGAGGGCAAGACCTGATGACCCCTTTCCCTGCTTTGTCCACACTGAGGCGATGGGGTGAGAAGCCAGGCCAGAATGTGGATGGAAGAGAAATGCTGGCCGGTGAGGCTGGGTAGGAGGGTGGACAGCCTTAGCTGACCTTCCCATAGCCCTCCAGTGGGAAGCAGAGGGCTTCTGAGGACTGTGAGCTGCAGGGTGGAATGCCCTCCAGCCCCATCCTGCCCTCTGCCCTCCAGAGCTGTCCAGAAGGATACAGAGTCCTTTCTGCGCAGCTTCTCCTCTTTACAGCCTGGGTGGGGCAGCAGGCAGTGCTTGGCTGTCCCTGAAGGGGCCTTGTGAGAGGTGACCTGGGTGGCAAGCTGGCCTTGGTCTCCTGGGGCTTCCCCTCCCCTCCCACCCCCTCTAACATCCGTTTCATTTCCAGCAATTAGCAAACACACCAACAAGCCAAATCCTTTCCAGCTAAGTCAATATGTCTTAAGACAGGCCTCAGCCCACGCAGGCACCCCACCCCCCAAAACCCACCTTTTCTTTGGGGCATGACTTTTTCCGGGGAGGGGAACAAAATTGGGTTGTAGAAACGTTTTTCTCTTTTCTTGGTTTCTTTTTCTTGCAAACAAATTTTGCTTTTTTTGGCTTATTTTTTCTGCCTCCCCCCACCCTCCCCTTTTCTGCTTTCTCTCCTCCCCTCCCCATCCACCACCTCCCCCAACCCCCATCTTTCCCCACAAAATTGTCCTTTTTTCTCTGTTTTGTGTTCCCGGTCTTAGGTCCGCTCACAAAAAAACGTGACGAGGCGACGCTCAATCCGCCAGACACAGGTAGATTTAAAAATCCCGCTGCTGCATGTGGTTGCTTATAAGAGGACATTCATGGCCCTGCCCCTAACTAAATGTTCCCACAGCCCTCAAGGCCCCTCAGTCATTCTCCCAACTAAAAAATGAAAAAGAAAAGAAAAGAAAAATTTTTAACAATTGGAAAAAAGAATTATGAAAACTTCAAACAAAATTTGAACAATGTTGGACCCACTAGAATATCTGCAAGAAAACCTAACCATGGCAAAAATAAGGTGGAAAAAAAAAAGAAATTGGAATGTCAGAGAAACAAAACAAAGAATTGGATAAAATATTTACAGTTTGAAAGAAATTTGAATTATTTTGAAATTTGTGAAATGTGTACTATTTGGAAAAAAACACTTTTAATTTGGAGCAAAATAACATTTGGAAGAAAAATTTTAAGTTGGCAAATTGATGACAGTTGAAATATCAGGAACCTGCTACAATTTCTAAAATCCTGTCAGACACAGAAAACAAAAACAGTCTAAGTGAATCAAAGAATTTGGAAATTTTTGAAAACAGGGCCCAATATCTTGAAGTTTCACCACAAAATTTTGAAAAATAAAATGCAAAGAACTTTTTTTCTTTTTTTCTTTTTTTCCAAAGTGGAGTTTTTTGTTTTTTGTTTTTTGTTTTTGGTTTTTTCTTTTCTTGTTGAATCTGCCCCAAGAGCTTCTTGCTTTTTGGTTGTTGTTTTTTTCTTTCTTTCTTCTTTCTTGATCCTGTTTTTTGTTGTTGGTTTTGAATTCTTGTTGCCCCAGTCCCTCTTCCTGCTCCTTCCCTTTCTGACTCCCCTCCCCACACACTGGGAGAAGGGTGGGAGGAGGGTGGGGGAGAACCAAAGACATTTAGAACAGGACCTTGAAGGGAAGGAGATTCCAGCCTGAAACTACTAGAAAGTCAGAAACAAAGGGAAAAACAGAATTTGGGGACTACACAAAGAGGAAGCTGCCTACCTGGGAGCTCTGGCTGAAGAAGTCCAGAGACTATAGAGAAAGCCTAAGAGACAGGAGGCTAGAAGCTGGCTGGGACAAGTGGAAGAGAATGTCCTAGTGACCTGCAGACTGACTTTTCAGAAAGAAAGTTTTTACCAGGATGAGGAAGATAGTGAGGTGCTGGGGACCAACTGTGGGGTCCTAGGCCTGGCTCCAGTTTGCAGAGCACCCAGGCAAGTGAAGGATGGCAGGTGTTAAGAACCAGGAGGGCCTGTGGGCCAGGGGTGATCCTAGTCCTGGCACAATGTGAATCATGGGGGAGCTGCAGAGGAGAGGACTATATAGTTTGAGGACCTAGCAAGCCCACTCAGACTCCTACTTTCTTCAGGAATTTCTCACCTCTCAGTCCTGTCCAGAGTGTTTCAAGGGCATACTATTGTGGCAATGATTAAGGGATCCTTTGAGGAGGTGGCAAGAAAGAAGTTTAGTACAGGACCCAGGGCTCAGGCCAGTTTATGGATGTCCAAGACTTAGAGCTGCACCCTGGCTTCATTAGGCAGGCTCTTTCCCACCCTGCCTCCTTCTGCCACAGTAATTAGGCTGGGGGTTGCTATGGTAACTAGGGAGGTGACCTAGAAAGGAATTAGGGCGGGGAGGAGACCAAGCCCCCAGGGACCCTAGGGCCTGACACCCCCCCACCCACAGACCAGGGTGCCATGTGGAGCTGAGGCCCAAGGCCTGACTCTAAGGAAATGGCAGGACCCTCCCAGGACTTTCAGCCCTAGTTCTAGCCTCAGAGCGCTCTTTCCAGGTGCAGGAAGATTTGCTGCGTGGGGAGGGGGTTGCTGGAACCAGCATATGCCCTGAGGAGGGCCACTTCCCACCCCCGGCCTCTGTTGGGATTTTTGGAAGGTCTTCCTCGCATTTGAAAAAGTGCTTGGGGACAGCCTGGCCAGGGGTAGTGAGGGACCTTTCTCTAGGGCTAGCTGTGGGGGGAGGGAGGGGAATCCGGTCTTGCCCCCCAGGGATGGGAGTGACAAGTCCCCTGAGCTCCTGGCTGGTCCTTAGCAGACCTGGGAGCTGGGTGGTGCTGCTTCTGGTCTGACTCTGTCCTTATCCCCAATCCCCTGGCCCACCTGCTGCCCCCTCCTCACGCAGATATCCGGGATTCTGGGAAGAAGCCTGTCATGCTGTTTCTGCACGGAGGCTCCTACATGGAGGGCACCGGGAATATGTTTGATGGCTCAGTCCTGGCCGCCTATGGCAATGTCATCGTAGCCACGCTCAACTACCGTCTTGGGGTGCTCGGTGAGGGTGGGCAGCCAACTCTGGGGGGTGGAGTCTGGGAGGCAGGCCTGGTGGGCAATGTTCCTCTAAACCCAGCAGAATTGCTTCTGGGCTGGATTGAGCTGCTTACAAAGCGGGTGAGGATGCTATGACACCTCCAGGGAGCCCCTTTTATTCTTCTACCCTCAGGTTTTCTCAGCACCGGGGATCAGGCTGCAAAAGGCAACTATGGGCTTCTGGACCAGATCCAGGCCCTGCGTTGGCTTAGTGAAAACATTGCCCACTTTGGGGGTGACCCGGAACGCATCACCATCTTTGGGTCTGGAGCAGGGGCCTCCTGTGTCAACCTGCTGATCCTCTCCCACCATTCAGAAGGTACCAGCAGCCTCCCTGACTGCCCTGCTTCCCACAGCTCTGACCCTACCAGATCCCCCTTCTGGTTTTGGCTGTTACAGCATAGCCTGAGGTCATCTTTCTGTCCTGCCAGGACTGTTCCAGAAGGCCATTGCCCAGAGTGGTACTGCCATTTCCAGCTGGTCTGTCAACTACCAGCCACTCAAGTACACACGTCTGCTGGCAGCCAAAGTGGGCTGTGACCGGGAGGACAGTGCTGAAGCTGTGGAGTGTCTGCGCAGGAAGCCTTCTCGGGAGCTGGTGGACCAGGATGTGCAGCCTGCCCGGTATGGGGGTGGGAGAGGGCCAGCTCCAGGCCTTCACTTCTCCTTGCTGGTTCCAAGGAGATTGAGGTGAGAGGCGCCTGTGGGCATTCCACTGGGCAAGGAAAGGTGGGCTTCAGGCCTTTCTACTGGCCTCTTCTTAATAGCCTTTCCTCAATGGAGGTGGCCAAATAGAGTAAGTAAGCACAGGGTACCATGAAATGTTTCTGGAAGACTTCTGGAGAGGCCAAGTGCCCTGAAGGACTCTAGGAGGTCTTCAAGTAGGGGAGAAGGGTTTTCCAGGGAGAGTGAGGCACCCGCATGTGGGCCTAGAGGGCCATGGGGCAAGAGGAGGCCAGTGAGCAGGTGATGAGACCCTGCCCCTTCTCCCTAGCTACCACATTGCCTTTGGGCCCGTGGTGGACGGCGATGTAGTCCCCGATGACCCTGAGATCCTCATGCAGCAGGGAGAATTCCTCAACTACGACATGCTTATCGGTGTCAATCAGGGAGAGGGCCTCAAGTTTGTGGAGGACTCTGCAGAGAGTGAGGATGGTGTGTCCGCCAGCGCCTTTGACTTCACTGTTTCCAACTTCGTGGACAACTTGTATGGCTACCCAGAAGGCAAAGATGTGCTGCGGGAGACGATCAAGTTCATGTACACAGACTGGGCTGACCGGGACAATGGCGAGATGCGAAGAAAGACCCTGCTGGCTCTCTTTACTGACCACCAGTGGGTGGCCCCAGCTGTGGCCACTGCCAAGCTGCACGCTGATTACCAGTCCCCTGTCTACTTTTATACCTTCTACCATCATTGCCAGGCTGAGGGCCGGCCAGAGTGGGCAGATGCAGCCCATGGGGATGAGCTGCCCTATGTCTTTGGTGTGCCCATGGTGGGTGCCACTGACCTCTTCCCCTGCAACTTCTCCAAGAATGACGTCATGCTCAGCGCAGTTGTCATGACCTACTGGACCAACTTCGCCAAGACTGGGTGAGGGCCAAAGGGGCTGGTGGGGTTGGGTGGGGCGCCTCTGTAGGCTGAGGCATCCTCACCATCCATGGTTGGTCCTCTGTCCTTCCTTCCCTCCCTTCTTCACATGGCCATCATTCCTCCAGGAAATCACTTGCTCTTGCTGTCCCTTGCTTAAGGAGACCAATTCAGACACGGCTGGATACCTTATCTGTACCAGGCACTCAGCTGAGGGTTAGAGATTCAGCAGAGTTAAACAGAGGTCCCTGTCCTTTCCGGGGGTGGGCTCTGTTGGTGGCATTAGCTTGGTGTCTGTCTCTCTTCCTCCCTTGGCCTCCTCTAGCCCCCACCCAGTGCTCTGCTCCTGTGCGCACACTCTGGTCTGTGTCTAAGTATGTAAGAGTTTGTGTCTGTCTGTCTCTATGCCTTGTCACTCTCCTGAAATCCATTGACATTTCTCCCTTTCCCTCTGTCCCTCTGTCCTCTTTTTTCTCTTCCTTTGTGATACTGGGATCAAAACCAGGGCCTTGTGCATGCTAGGCAAGCACTCTACCATTAAGCTTTTTTTTTTTTTTTTTTTTTTTTGGTACTGGAGACTGAACTCAGGGCAGTCAACCGCTGAGCCACATCTCCAGCCCTATTTTGTGTTTTATGTAGAGACAGAGTCTCACTGAGTTGCTTAGTGCCTCACCCTTGCTGAGGCTGGCTTTGAACTCACGATTCTCCTGTCTCAGCCTCCCTAAGTGCTGGGATTACAGGCTTGAGCCACTGTGCCCAGCTTTACCATTAAGCTTTATCCCCAACTATTTTACTTTATTTCTTTTGGTACTGGGGATTGAACCCAGGGACACTTTACTGAGCCACTGAGTCACATCACCAGCCCTTTTATTTAATTCAAGGCAAGATCTCACTAAGTTGCTAGGGCCTCACTAAGTTGCTGAGGTGGGCCTTGAACTTGTGGTCCCCCTGCCTCAGCCTCCCAAGTTGCTGGGATTATAGGCATGCATCACTATGCCTAGCTCCCCCAACCCTTTTTAAATTTTATTTTGAGGGCTGGGGACATAGCTTGGTTGGTATAGTGCTTGCCTTGCATGTACAAGGCCCTGGGTTCAATCCCTAGTATCACCAAAAAAAAAAAATTATTTTGAGCCAAGCTCTCAATAAGTTGCCCAGGCAGGCCTCGAACTTGCAATCCTGCCTCAGCCTCCCAAGTACCTGGGATTATATAGGCATGCACTGTAGCACCTGGCTTCTCTTCCTTCTTTGATCTGTTTACTTTTTGCTGTCTCTGACTGCTGGCAGCTTTTACCCTGGCTGTCTCTCATGTTTTTGTCTCTCCCCTTCTTTCTCTGTCTTGGTCTCAGCTTCTGCCTCTCACTTGCTTTCTCTTTGTCTCTGTCCTTCTGACCTTATCTCTGGCTGTCTCTGGTGATCTGTCTTTATCCCTTTTTGTCTCTTTGGCCCTGTCTTTAGCAATTTCTATGTCTCTGTTCACATCCATGTCTGTGTCTCCACCCCTGTGACTTTTTCTCTGGATTTCTCTGGATT
Organism: Xerus rutilus; assembly: GCA_028644305.1. Classification (NCBI taxonomy): domain Eukaryota; kingdom Metazoa; phylum Chordata; class Mammalia; order Rodentia; family Sciuridae; genus Xerus; species Xerus rutilus. The sequence goes on from CM053402.1 coordinate 46,663,089, forward strand.
TTCCCTGTGACTTTTTTTCTGGATTTCTCCCTGTCTCTGTATCTCTGTCCTCTCCCTTCCCCCCTGCAGCCCCACCCTCCTTGGAGCCTGAGCCTCACTCTCACTCCTCCTTTCCTTGCCCTCCTATGCCCACAGCGACCCCAACCAGCCAGTGCCACAGGACACCAAGTTCATTCACACCAAACCCAACCGCTTTGAGGAAGTGGTGTGGAGCAAGTTCAACAGCAAAGAGAAGCAGTACCTACACATTGGTTTGAAGCCACGTGTGCGTGACAACTACCGCGCCAACAAGGTGGCCTTCTGGCTGGAGCTTGTGCCCCACCTGCACAACCTGCACACCGAGCTCTTCACCACCACCACTCGCTTGCCTCCCTATGCCACACGCTGGCCGCCTCGCCCACCTCCTGGCGCCCCTGGCACACGCCGGCCCCCGCCACCTGCAACCCTCCCTCCTGAGCCCGAGCCTGAGCCAGGCCCAAGGGCCTATGACCGCTTCCCTGGGGACTCACGAGACTACTCCACAGAGCTAAGCGTCACTGTGGCTGTGGGTGCCTCCCTCCTCTTCCTCAACATCCTGGCCTTTGCTGCTCTCTACTACAAGCGGGACCGGCGGCAAGAACTGCGATGCAGGCGGCTTAGTCCACCTGGAGGCTCAGGCTCTGGTGTGCCTGGTGGGGGCCCTCTGCTCCCCACTGCTGGCCGGGAGCTGCCCCCAGAGGAGGAGTTGGTATCTCTGCAGTTGAAGCAGGGTGGTGGCGTTGGGGCGGACCCTGCTGAGGCCCTGCGCCCTGCCTGCCCACCCGACTACACCCTGGCCCTGCGCCGGGCACCGGACGATGTGCCTCTCTTGGCCCCCAGGGCCCTAACCCTGCTGCCCAGTGGCCTGGGGCCACCACCACCCCCGCCACCCCCTTCCCTCCATCCCTTTGGGCCCTTTCCGCCACCTCCCTCCACTGCTACCAGCCACAACAACACGCTACCCCATCCCCACTCCACCACCCGGGTATAGGGGGCGGCATGGGGAGGCCACCCTCCCCAGCCCTCCCCAGCCTGGGCCACTCCAAGGCAGGGAGTAGGACTTGGCAACGGGCTTTTCTCCTGTGGAGTTATCACACATCATCGAACAGCGTTATGGTGGACATGGGATTCCCCACTGAGATGCGTGTTCTTCCCATGCAAAGAGGCTCATTCTCTTCTCTGGACCTGGGCCTTTGAACACTGGGGGGTGTTTTTTGCCCTCCTTGGGACACCAGTCTTTGGTGTGTGGAAATGTGGAAGTCTTTTCCCACGTGGAGGTGTGCTTTCTTTATGAGGGGGTATTTTCCCATGTGCAGGGTGAGGTTTTTTTTGCCGCCCTGGACACATGTTGGCCCCCTCAAAGAATTTCTGCGGGGATTTGTACCCCAGAATCCTGTTTCCTCATGCCTTCTCCCACCTCCTCCCCTCCTACCCCCTGGAGACCCTGGAAGTGATGTGTTCTCATACAGTGACCCTTGGCCACCAGACAACACAGGGTGGTGCCTGGGGAGCAGCAAGGAAATCACAGGCCCCCCGCCCCCTCTCCCCACTCCACCCCAGCAAAGCATGTTTCTCCCCTATGGCACAAGTCAGATGAAGCACGTTCTCCCAGGGAGGCTCTCGCCTTCCACAGAGACAGACACAGATTTCCTGCCAGGGGGAAGGGAGATCCATGCATCCCGGTGCTGCCTGGAAACTAATTCTCCCATGGTCCAGAACACATTTCTCTGAGTGGAAACATGTTCTTGCATGTGGATGTGTGTTTTCCCAGGCAGAGGGTCCCTCTCTCCCCAGCACTTCCCTGCATCCCCCGGCCTCAAGCCCAACACTCCTCACATGGCAGGTGGGAACAAACTTAAGACTAACAGAAGCTGAGGGGGATGTACAAACTCTGAGGGAGGGATGAGGACCTCCCTCTCCCAGAGATGCTGAGTTGGTAGACAGAGGATGTGGCATATGCCACCCACAGAGGCCATGCATGTTTGACCAAAGCCCTCATGGGGCCTGAGGACAGCCTTTCCCTCAGTCCTCAGATCATTGCTCATCTGTGCCAAACTGGATAGGTGGGTTTGAGGCAGGGAGAAAGACTCAAAATGTGCCAAGGATTACACAGTCCTAGGCCAGGGCAGGGGAGATGATGGGAGCAGGGGCGATACAGGGTAGGAGGATGTGGCAGCTAAGGAGGCCCCCTGCCTGTGTCTTTCTGATCCCTGTGTCACCCCTCCCTCTTTGCCCCAGTTCTCCATTCTCCATCTCCTTCTCCCTGTTTGAAGCTGTCCCCATCTCAGGGTCAGACCAACCTTTTTCCCTCCCCTTCTTTTACCTGCCCCCCCTCCCTCACTGCCAGGGCCAAAGGAAAAGAGCAGTAGAGGAAGGAGGGGAGGTAATGGAGAAAGGTTTCATGGACAGGTTGGGGAATGAGGTCAGCTGCACTGAGGAACAGATGGAGGGGGCTGTGGGGGACGGGGCTTGGTTAAACACCAGCAGGAAGAATTTGAAAGGGAATATGTGAGGCAACTTCCCAGAGGTCATTGGGTTTGGGCCTCTGGGAAAAAGAACATTGTCTGAAAGGGTTTTCAGGGCTGAGTGCAATGGCATGTGCCTGTAATCCAAGCAACTGAGGAGGCTGAGGCAGGAGGATTGCAAGTTTGAGACCAGCCTCAGCAACTTAGCAAGGCCCTAAGCAACTTGGTGAGACTCCGTCTCAAAAAAAATAAAATGGTCTGGAGATGTGGTTCAGTGGTTAAGCACCCAAGTTCAATCCCTGGTTCCAAAAAAAGAAAGTTTTAAGGGACAACAATAGAGGAGGAGTGAATCCTCAGTCTGCTGTGTGGTTTTTCTGTGGGATGCTAGTGCCAAACTTGAGTAAGGATGAGATGCCATCTTCTACTGACACCCAGGTCCAGGATCCCTGGTTGTGAGTCCCAGAATTTTGCCTCTTGACTGTTCCTTCTCCTCCTACCTCCACCCATGGAAATGTTCTTTTCTGGCCCTTTCCCCTGCCTGGTCTAGCTCCTCTTGGAACAGCCATGCCCTCCAAATGCTAGCGACCTGGGCTCTGAGCCGATAGGCAGATGCCCCCAGAACCAGGGCATGGGAGGGGGGCTGGGGGACCCCATGATTCAGCCACGGACTCCAATGCCCAGCCCCTCTCTCCAGAACAACCCAACAATCCCATGTCCCCACCCCAACCCTTTGCGGCTCTGTACACATTTTTAAACCTGGCAAAAGATGAAGAGAATATTGTAAATATAAAAGTTTAACTGTTGGTTGTGCCTGCTCTTATGTTGGGGTGGGGGGCTCTGAAACAAGCCTTTGGGGTCCAAACCCCTAGGCCTTTTCAGTGAATAGCTCTGGAAAGTTGCCACGATGATAGGATTGCCTGGAGAGGTCAGGACTCAGGTCTATACCTGAGACCAGAGCCTGGTGTAATTCTAGAATGAGAGGTGGGGCATTAGAGGACAGATGCCAAACAGGAGAGAGCGCCAGTGAGCTGATCCAGGTGACTGGCTGCAGAAGAGGCATAAAGATGAAAGATTTGGCCTCTGCCAAGTTCTGGGCTCAAGCTAAGGCTCAACCCTGGGCCAGGGACTCTGAGAGTAGCTCCTTAGCACATTGTGAGAGAGAGTCCCAGCATCATTGTGACCCGCTCACCCTCAGGACAGTTTGGGTAAGGCAGGTGGGCCAGTTGACACTGTGGGCACAGGGGCTGGGTGCCTAAGGGCCCTGGTGGCCCTAGGGACCACCATGGCCATGGCTGAGTGGCCACAGCCTGGGTGGGATTCAGATCAAAACCCCAACAACTGCCAGGACGTGGGCAACTCCATCCTGTTGCTGCTGGGTTTCATCATCTGCATTAACATTGTCATCAATATGGTGACCCTGGTTAGGATGGGGCCAGGTGGGAGGGTGCTGGTAGAGCAGATGGGGGGCAAGCCTGGTGGTAAGGAACTGCCTGGGGTCACCATGTCCTCCTACACCTAGCTCTGGAGCAGACTTCGTGTCATCTTACACCGAGTATTCCATATCATTTGTGAGAAAGGTAAGCAAGGTTGGGAGTTGGGGCATAGAAGGGGCAGAAATAGGTGTTCTAGCCTCAGCCCTAAATTGGCCCCTTGCTGCTCTTCCCTCTCAGACACCACAATGGTGCGGCTAGCTTCTCTCCCCAGGCCCTGTTTCCCTTCACTATGGGAGCAAGCCTCCCCACAAGCCTCCCTCTCCCTGATCCACAGAAGCTGTTAATTCATCCTCACCTGGGAAGCAGCCCCAGCTCTTGAAGAAGCAGAGCTCCCCTGCAGTCCATCTTCGATGCACTATGGACCCTGTGAAAATGACTGTGACCCCCCCACCCACACGTCGATATCGCCGGCGAGCCTCTCCATTGTGTCGAGTCCACCACCCAGTAGCTTGGGCCCCTGACACTGACGATGAGAAACCCCCACATCAGCACCCAGCAATCTGCTCCTATCACTGGGATGGCCCCAAGGACTGGCAAGTCTTCCAAACCACCCAGAGACTCTGGGCTCCCTGGACACATGACACTCTGGAGCCACTTCCCCAGACTATCCGCTTCCAGCCCACTGTAGAGGGAAAGCCCCTCAAAACAGAAATGCGGTCCGAGCTGGGTCTAGAGGCCTATGTGTACCCTGTGAATCCCCCACCGCCCAGCCCAGAGGCTCTGAGCCATAGAAACAGTGGGGCAGGGGGGGAGGCTGAGGTAGAACATTGCCAGCCTGCCCCACCACCCATCCTGGGCCCAGCAAATGTCCCTAATATTCCCCAGCGCCGCTTCTCAGGCCGAATAGCATATGATGCCCGAGATGTGAGGCGGAGGCTTCGGGAACTGACCCGAGAGGTGGAGGCCTTGTCCCACTGCTACCCCTTGGCCTCTGGATCCAGCACTGCGGAGGGGACAGGAAAGGACTGGGTGTATCGTTCCCTGACGGGGAGGTGATGGGGGAAAAAAATAAAAAGGAGAGAGGAGGTGGTTTGTGGTGGTGTGGTGGGGTGGGGGGCAAAGTTTACAAGGCACCCAGAAGCCCTGGTTGCTAAGAGAATGATCTCCCTGGCAGCAGGACCTAGAGAGCACAGGGGACCCTCTCCAACCTCTTGTCTTCACAGACCCTATCCTTGGCCTTTTCCCAGGCCCTCCTTGGTTCCAAGGCTTCCAATTGTTTTATTATTATTATTATTATTATTATTATTATTATTATTATTATTATTATCATTTTGGTACCAGGAATTGAACCAAGGAGCACTGCTTAACCACTGAGCCACATCCCCAGCTCTTTTTTTTTTTTTAAATTTTGAGACAGGGTCTCATTAAGTTGCTTAAGGAACTCACTAAATTGCTAAGGCTGGCTTTGAACTTGTGATCCTCCTGCCTCATCCTCCCAAACTGCTTGGATTACAGGCATGCACCACTGTGCCTGTCCAACTTTATTTTCTTAAGTGTCCAGAGAAGCCCTCAAATCTGGCCCAAAACCCCCAGACAGCCCTGCACTAGAGAGAGACTCCCTATCCCCATAGCCCTAACTCCTTAGAAGTCCAGTTCTTGCCAGGCCAGGTTTAGGCTGCAGCCCCAGGCAAGACATAGTTCCTTATGCCCTAGTTTCCTTGTGTGAGGATGACTAAAAGGGAGGGTCTCTAGGCCCTCACATTTCTCCAGGAAAAACCTGATGCTCCTGTACCCTCCATTATTCTTGGAACAGAAGATTAAATATTATGGATGCTCTCAAGAGGTAACATTACAGTCCTCTGCAACCTCACTCCATGTTGCATGAGGCTCTGAGAGGCTGAGTGACTTAATTAGGGTCACACAGACACCAAGGTTCAAGTTCATGGCCTCAGACATTCCATCCCCCTACTCCTGCAAGTAGATAGATTCCCACTGCCACTGAATCATCTTAGTTCATCAGAATCTCCCACCTGCCTCAGTTTACCATGTGACCTCATCAGAATATTCCATTCACTGGGCAGCAAGGAAACAAAGCCTGGCACACACACACGCACACACAGCTTGGGAACACAGGCTAAAGGAGCTTGATGGTACCTTCCATGCTAGAAGGATTCCTGGATGTGAGCAGATCTGTGAATAGCCCTACTTCTCTGCTCATTTGCATTCAACTAATATTGATCATTTCAAGCTATTTCATTCAGTAGGTACATACTAAGCATCTACCATGTGTTTGGAGGCCTTATTGGAAATGCTCATTGGCCTTTCCTCCATTTCTGCCTGCATAGTTGACAATGTGAACAAATGACTTGCGATCCTCAGGGTACCATTTTCAGAGACTCCAATGATGAATGTAGTTTCCATGGAAGACTCTATTTGTCACATCAACAATAACATCTATGTTGTGTTTTGGTAATGTTCTGTGGTTTTCTTAAGGCGGGAATTAACCAGTTTTTCAACTTAGAGTGGGGATGGGTCAATAAGAGGACAGTTGGTTTGGAAGGAGAAAAACTATGCTTGAGATTGGTCTCTGGCAAGGGCAGCAACCTCAGCAAGATAGAAATCCGTCAGACTCTAGCTGGGTGCGGTGGCTCACGCTTGTAATCCCAGCACTTAGGGAGGCTGAGACAGGAGAATTGCCAGTTCAAAGCCAGCCTCAGCAATGGCGAGGCGTTAAGCAACTCAGTGAGACTCTCTCTCTACATAAAACATAAAATAGGGCTGCGGATGTGGCTCAGTGGTTGAATGCCCCTGAGTTCAATCCCTGGTACCAAAAAAAAAAAAGAAAAGAAAAGAAATCCGTCAGACTCGGAAGTGAAGGAGCCAATGAGCTCAGGGACCACCAGTGCACCAATACCTAGGGCTGCAAACCCTGGACAGGAAGGGTTGGGGTGTGTGCTACGGGAATTATGACAGGAAGGGTTAGCATAGGGAGGAACTGTTATAAACAGGGTAAACCCAGAGTGGACTCTTGCTGTCATTCATCCAGTCAGTCACCCTAGCTGCTGGTCTCAATGTAGCATGGGGTGGGGCACACCAGCAGGCTACATATGTTGCCATTATGTCTCAAATGAGCAGAAACCAAGGGAATTATGCATGATTCAACCCCTGTGGAGACTGTCTTATGACTACAGCTACCATATTTTCAGATCAGGAATGAGGTGTGTGGTTAAGCAAGCCTCATGGAGACAGAGGGATAGACTAACCTCAGGGGCATCTGGGGAGGAAATTCTATCAAGTAGGAGCCAAGGATAGTGGTGGCCATGCAATGGTTAGCAGAGTAAGATCACCACCTCTACATTGTGACTCTCCCTAACTTGCCTCATTATGACCTGGCTCCCTTCCCAGCTGGTAGATAACCCCCGGTGCTGGCATGAATGCAGTGTGGGTCGGGGCCAGGTGGGGGGGGTGGCCCAAGTGGCCCTAGGACCCCCCCACCACCATGGAAAACCAGCTCTGGCGTAACACCATGGGGTGCTGTAATCAACACCAAGAAAGCCCCCAGGATGTTGAAGACATCCTATTCCTGCTGGTGGGACTTATCATTCTTGTCAACATTGGCATCAACGTGGCAACTGTGGTCAGTGACAGTTGTGGACCATCCCCAGGGGTGAAGAGGGCTGAGGGGGAGCCAGCTGCATCTTGCACCTCCACCTGCAGAACGGGTCTTGACTGGGGCTGGGGTGGTGGTGTTAGAGGTGGGGAGTCTGGCCTTCACTCCCATCCCTCCCACCACCCCTAGATGTGGCATGAGCTCCAGAATGCCTTAGACAAGACTGTCTGTTGGATTAATCAGAAAAGTAAGTATGGCAGTTAGACCCCACCAACACCACCACCCTGGCCCTGGAAATCCAGGCCCCCATTATTCCTAATCTGAACTCTTGTGGCAATTGCACCGATCTCATGGACTCTTGCCTCCCCCAGATGAAATCCAGCCTAGTGAATGTTTCCCCAGAGATCCCCTAGCCAAGGCCCAGGACATCCACATCCACTGCGTCCTGGACCCTGTACAGGTGAGGATGACCCAACCCACACGCTACTCCTCTTCCTCCTGTCACTATCTCCATAACCGCCGGAGCCGCCAACAACAACGCCGCCAGTGCCGCCAACGCCGCCAGTGCCGCCGCCGCTGCCGCCGCCCCAGCCACCAGCAGAGGCCACGGAACCACAGAAAATATTCCCACTGTCGCCCAGTCTTTCGTAACCAAGCTCACAACTGCAAGATGTCGCAGCTGCAGTCAATACCCTTTTTTGATCTAGAAGACCGGGACTCCTGCCTGGATGAGGAGGATCTGTCCTTCCCACATCCCCAGAACCCATATGGAGGCTGGGGAGGGCTCTATCAGCGGATGGGTCTGCCCTCCAACATGGGGTTATGGGGCCGCAAAGGTGGAATCCTAGCCAGCTTGCCACCACCTTCTATCTACCTGTCACCAGAACTGCGCCTCTTACCCAAGCGTGTAGAGGCCAAGTCGGAGCTGAGGCTCCGGTCCTCTGGGCCCCATTGCTCACAATCTCGAATTTGGGGTAACATGGAGGCTGAGCAATGGACCTCATCTCCACTACCTCACCGCCGGCTGCCCCCTAACCCCTCCTGGGTCCCTGGGGGGCATAGCCCTTACTCTTCAGGGGGCCAGACACTGTATGATGCCTGGGATCAGCGACGGCGCTGTGTAGATAGCTCTGAACCCCCACCTACCTTGGTGTCCCGGAACCCCCGGCAGGAGGCCCAGGGCTATCGGGAGCACTACTCCCCCCTATCCCACCGAAGGAATCTCCCTGGTCATGCTCACAGCCAGTCTAACCGCAGCCCATACCCATCCATGGGACATTTGGGTTATAGTTCCCGGGATTCTCATGAGGTACGGCGCAGGGCTGCCGACTGGGCCGAGGCTCTCCCTCCTCGCCATCCTCTGACCACCTCCACCTCCCTCACTGTGTTGGGTGAGGCTTCTTATCAACGGGTCCCAGCTGCCAGCTCAGCCCTGCTCCCTCACTCCTCCCAGCCCTTGCCTGAAGTCCAGGCTGTTGATCCTGCCCCAGTCCCAGTCACCTTTGTCCCACTCAGTAGGAATCCAGGGGGCAATGCCAACTACCAGGTGTACGACAGCCTAGAGCTGAAGCGGCAAGTGCAGGAGAATAGAGTGCGGGCCAGCTCACTGCCACCACCTTCCACCTCAACCTCCAGGCCCTCTCTACACAGGAGCCGGACTGGGAAACTTAACTGACCAGCAGGAGAACATGGGTGGCAGGGCAGGTCACGGAGAGAGGAATAAAGAGAAACCGAGTCCAGAAAACATTGTGGTGGTCTGTGGTTTGAAAGTAGCTCTCCTTCTGCCAGACTGAGGCCCTGTCCTTGGATTCCTGAAATAAGAAGTCAGTGTCCCTTTCTTGGTATGAGGCTCCCCTTGGCTCAATGGCCATGTTCCTGCCTACAAGACTGTCCTCAGTCTAGGGCTGGGGCTCAGTGGCAGAGCGTGCCTAGCACACGTGAGGCACTGGGTTTGATCCTTAGCACCACATACAAAAAAAAAAAAAAAGCGAATAAAATAAAGGCATGCTGTCCATCTACAACTACAAAAAAAAAAAAAAAAAAAAAAAGACTGTCCTGGTCCTGTACTACACATTAATGTCTCCCAGATACAGACATCAAACCACAGGTCTCTGAGTACCCACCCTGTTTCTCTGTTCTCCCCATTCCCAAAAGGGGCTCAGAAGTTCCACCCTGCTCATGAAACTCCGATCAGACAGGCATGATGATGCACACTTGTAATCCCAGCTACCCAAAAGGCTGAGGTAGGAGAATCACAAATTTGAGGTCAGCCTAGGCAACTTAGACTCTTGCTCTAAATTAAATACAAAAAGGGCTAGGGATATGGCTCAATGATGGAGCACTTGCCTAGCATGTGCGAGGCCCTGGGTTTCATCTCCTGTACAGACAAAAAAGAGAGAGAGAGAGACAGAGAGAGACAGAGAGTCCAGACCTGGGGTTCCATGTCTAGGCAGATCAAGATCAGTGGCCCAGTGTAGGGCAAGATGAAGCCTAAGGCTCTTGATTCCAGTTAGGGCTCTGAGGCCAAGTTTTTCCCAGTCTCAGGAGAGGTGAAGGATTAAAGGATTCTGGATTTTCTACTGAAACTGCAGGAATAATGGAAAGATGGAATGAGGAGTGTTTGAGGGAGCTGAATGAACAAAATTCAGTGAGGCAATAATTGAGAGAGAGGGAAGGTATGCTAGTCTCCAGGCTCAGGTTACTTGGACCTGGTTACCAGGGAACTCCACCCCAAGCCCTCCTCTTCCACTGCCTCTCTCATTGTGATTCCAACCATCTGCCCCATTATGACTCAGGCCTTCTCCCCTCCCCCGGCAAAGGAGTCTGTCTCTTAGTATGTGGGGGCCAGGGGGCCCAGGTAGTCCTGGGACCCCAGGCCATGGGTGAGCGAGTCTACTATGGAGCCCAGGTGTGCTCTGGCACCAATCCCAGGAAGTGTCAGGACTTAGGAGATTCAATTCTTCTGATTCTGGGCAGCTTCATCTTGCTCAACGTGGGGATCAATGTGGTGATTCTGGTCAGGGCAGGGTCCGGGCAGCAGGGTTGGGGAAGCTCTGGGATCTTGAAGGGACTGAGGTGGTGGAGGTGGGGGCTGCTAGGATATGGTCAGACAAGGACTTCAGGGCTCACCCTACTGCTGGAATCTCTCCTCTCCTGCTTCCCTCAGCTCTGGAGGCATCTGAAGGGCTCCTTGCGGATTCTTTTCCATCATTTTTTTCCCAAAGGTAAGTCTCAGCATGAGCTTGGGGAATGTAGGTTTGTCATACTTTTTCTTACCTCCATGTCCCTGTTCTTAGCCCCTCTGATACCCAGGCCTTGTCCCATCTCTCTTCTCTCTGTAGACAAGCAACATGGTGGTCTAGGCAGCCGGCCCGTGTGTATGCGCTGCACCACAGATCCCAAGACTCTATGCTCAAGAATCTCTTCCCACTTCCATCGTCGCCCTAGCTTCCTGGTTGGTCATGCTAACCACCTTGACTCCTGGATACCAGATACAAATGATGAAAAGGTTTCTGGGTGCTGCTGGATGCCACCTCAATGTGGACATACTGGGCTTCCCATGGAGGCTCAATGGGGATTGTGGAAGGAGGGGATGATGGGAGCTGGGGAGGCCTCTCAAGGCACAGCCTTGAAGACCCAGGCCTCCTTGTTTCCCAGGCCAGAGATTTCCTCTCATTTCCTGAAGATGAGCAAGTTAGACATGGTTCCACTCTGTTTACCCCAAGAGGGCAAGACTAAGGCCCCAGACTATGGCCCAGCCCATACCCCAGCCCAGACTGGGACCCACTCCTCGGCCCGCACCCCTGAGCACATCCCCACCCAGTCCCTGACCCACAACCCAGAGCGTACCCATGCCCAGGCCCAGGGTCTTGAGCATACTTCACCCCATACTCCACCAGTTCATGCCCCAACCTTGATCCCAATTCCTACCCCAGCCCCCAGCCAAGCCCATGCTGCAGCCCCTACCCCATCTCATGCTGCAGCTCCTACCCTATCCCATGCCCCAGCTCCTACCCTATCCCCTGCCCCAGCTCCTACCCTATCCCATGCCCCAGCTCCTATCCCAACCCCTAACCTGGTCCCTACCACATCCCATGTCTTAGCCCGAACCCCAACCCGTACACCACTCCCTACTCCAGTCCGTACCCCAGTCTCTGCCCCACCCAGGGTCCTGGCCCAAAGCCATGTCCACATCTTAGCCCATGCCTCAACCCAGGTCCAGAAACATACCCCAGCCCCTCCCCCAGTCCAGGTCCCAGCCCCTCCCCCAGCCCCACCCCCAGCCCAGGTCCCAGCCCCACCCCCAGCCCAGGTCCCAGCCCAGGTCCCAGCCCAGGTCCCAGCTCCTCCCCCAGCCCAGGTCCCAGCCCCTTCCCCAGCCCAGGTCCCAGCCCCTCCCCCAGCCCAGGTCCCAGCCCAGGTCCCAGCCCCTCCCCTAGCCCAGGTCCCAGCCCAGGCCCAAGCCCAGGCCCAAGCCCAGGCCCAAGCCCACACTTCTGACTATACCCACTCTAAGGCCCACATCCCTGATCACAGCTCAGCCCACATCCCAATCCACATCCCATCTCAGGTGCCTGCATATGCCTCAGCCTATTCCCAGGGTCCCAACCCAGTCCACACCCCAGCCGAGGTTTGGATCCATTCCCAAGCCCAAGTACCTGAGCGCACATCAGTCCAAGCCCCAGCACATACTCCAGCCCATTCTCATCTAATTCAATCCTCTGCCCATACCAGGACGCCTGTTCCAACCCCTGCCCCAGCACCGGTCATGAACCTGAATATCCCTCCAGCCCGTGCTCCTATCCCTACCACCACCCCCACCCCTAACCTAACTCCTATTCCTTCTACCCTGCTTGCCTTCGGCCCTAGCCTCTCCACTGGCCATGTGGTCTATGATGCCCGCAGGGTAAAGCAGAATGTCTTCCATAAGTGCAACCCTCAGAACTCTGGATATTCCAGAAAGAACTTTGGTACCCTCTCAAGGCCCCAAGAAAGGCAGGGCCTGGCAAGTTCTGATACATCTGAGCAGATATTAAAGCAACATGGTGAAGACAGTGCCCAGCCTCCTGCAGGATCCATACTGGGCTACCTGGAGTTGGGGAACATGGAATGGAAGATATCAGATAATGGCAAAGACAAGAAATTCTGCCAGCCCAAGACCTTCCCTTACTGCAGCTTCCATCCTTGCAGTTCTGAGAAGAAAAACACAGATTTCCAGGCACCAATTTACCCCAAGTTCCTGTTCTATACCCAGGATGTTGCCCCTTCTAAACATTGCCTTCATTCTCCAACTAGTGCTCAGAGCTCTCTGTCTACCTTTCCTCCACCATGCACTCTTTCTCTGCCACTTGTTCCTCCCAAAACCTTTGTCTTTTCTCGACCCATCAACCATCAGAAGCCCTCTAACTTAATACAACCACCCACCTTTCTCCCAACCTCTAAGTCTCCTCAATCTATCCCTGCTTCCCACTTCCCCATTCCTCCCCAGTTTTCTACCATTTCTCAATACTTGATCCAAACCCAGTGCCCTGAACCTCATGAGAATGTGAGCCGAACCCAAGATCCTGGCTTCCAGAGGACTCCATGCCTTTCAAAAGACTCCAGAGTTCCCAGAAACCCAGGCCTTATCCCAAATCCAGGCCTCCACAAGTTCCCAGGCCATACTCAAAACTCTTATCTCTGCAAGAATTCAAGCCCTTCTCAAGACGCTGGCCTGCACAAGAATCCAGACATTGCTCAAGATTCTGGACCCCAAAGGAGCCCGGGTATTACTCAAGATACAGGTGTCTTTAGGAGCCCATGTCACACCCAGTCCTCCAGCCTCCACAAGAACATACCATGTACTCAAAATGCTAACCTTCAGAGTTTGGGCTTTATGCAGGACTCTGGTGTCTTTAGGAATGTTGAACTAAACCAAGACACTGTAGACTGCAAAAATCAAGGTCTCTCCCAAACAACTGGCCTCCAAAAGAGGCCAGACCCTTCTCAAGATTCTATGAGTTATAAGAGTTCATGCAATGTCCAAGATTCAGGGGTCTACAAAAGCCTAGGCCAAGGTTCTAGAGCACAGAAGAGTCCCTGCCTTGTCCAAGACCCTGAAGTCAACAAGAGCTCAGGACTTACCCAGGAATCTGGTCCTAACAAGTGTCCAGACCCTGTCCAAACCTCTGGCCTCCATAAGGGCCTCACCCAAGACTCAGGAGACTACAAGAATCTAGGCCTTATCCAGGACTTTGGAGTCTGCAGGGTTTCAGGCCTTACCCAAGATCCCAACTGCCATAAGAGTCCAGGACTTATCCAATCTACAGAAGCGGAAAAAAAATTTATCATTATCCAAGATGTTGGAGTTAATAGGAACCCAGAACAAAGCCAAGATCCTAATCTCCACAAGTTCCCAGGAATTAATCAAGATTCTGGCCTGCATAAGAACCCAACACTTGCGCAAGACTCTGGCCTCCTCAAGACTCCAAGACTTACCCAGGAATCTGGTCTCCACAAGGATTCATGCCATATCCCAGATCCTGGCCTCCACAAGAACCCAAGCCCTGCTCTATGTACTGACTCTGTCCAAGTCTTAGGCCTGCTTCAGTCCCCAAAGCTAACACCATCTTTGAAGAAATCATTAATCTATGAGATGGCTCATCAGAAGGAGGATGCAGAACAGCATGTATCATGGACTTCCATCCCAGTCAATCAAAACTGCCCTTCCAAGATCTCCACTGACCTGCATACCTTCTCAGAAGTACCTGTACTAGTTGAGCTAAAGCCATCGTCCTGGCAAACAGACAGCCAAGAGTGGGTATACCGCCCTTTGGATACAGTTTCTTCAGCTTTCCAGAGCTATCGGCAGATGTCAATGCCTTCCAAAATTAACAGCAGACCCCACTACCCTGGACCAGGCTCCCGGGCAGGGCATGTGGTCTTTGATGCCCGCCAAAGACAGTTATCAGTGGGCAGGGACAAATGTGAAGCTCTGTCTCCCAGGCGCCCCTGCCAAGAGGCACCCAGCCACTCAGGGGAGACTGTCAGAGAGTGGAGATATCAGAATGTGATGAGGACCTCAGACATAGAGGGAGCAAAGGTGCATCAGGAATAAAGAGTCAAAAGAAGTGTTCTGTGGTTGTTTGACAACATCTACTCCAGCCCTAGCCCCAGCCCTAAGATTGACCACCGAGAGACCCATGGGTACCAGAACTATCATGTCCTTGCTCCTCCTCCATACCTATATAGCCGAGTTCATTATCCTCCAGATACTAGAGCTGCATTTCCATTACAGTAACCACTAGCCACATGTGGCTATTAAAATGTCAAAAGCAAATTTTTTCTATCTCATTTTTGTTCAAAAATATGCTTAAAGGAAAAAATTCTGAAAGAGTATATACTTCAGACAATTATCTTGGGTGGAGGTGAGGATTAGATCATAACAATCTTTATATTCTTCATCATAACTTCAGTATTATCTGTTGTGTTCACAGAGCACAACTTTTATTAATTTTTTTGCAGGGCTGGGAATTGAACTCACAGGGCCTTGTACACGCTAGACAAGCACTTACTACTTATACACCCAGAAAAAACTTTGAGATTCCTCATTCCTCATCTACACTTCAAGTGCTCAACAGCTAACTATGGCTGGTGGCTACTGTATTGGACAATACAAATCAAGGACATTTCCACTGCAGAAAATCCTATTCTGTAGAGAGCACTGCTTTAGAGTTTAAAGGACTTCCCTTTGTCACTCACCCCCAACAACAACAACAACAACATCATTGTCATCATCATCATTATTTGGTACTAGGGATTGAAACCAGGGGTGCTTAACCACTGAGCCACATCTCCAGGCCTCCTTTATATTTTATTAGAGACAAGGTCTCACTGAATTGCTTTAGGACCTTGCTAAGTTGCTGAGGCTGCCTTTGAAATCACAATCCTCCTGCCTTAGACTCCCGAGTCACTGGGATTACAGGTATGCACCTGGCCCATCCCCAACATTTTCAAAGCTCTCATAGTGCACAGAGAACTTTGTTCACGAGCAGGTAAGATGTGAGAATGCTCCATGCCTGTTTACCCCAGACTCTGTGAAACAGTATAGACTTTAGTATCCCTGCTGGTTTCTTGGGTCACAATTGGATGTATGGAAATTTATGTCCCCAGATCTGGGCTGTATTTTAGTGTTATTGATTCTCCAGTCCTATTGGCTGAGGAGGAAGAAGTCTCCTTGTCAGTGACTAGGCTGATGTCTAGGCTTCCTAAATTGAGCTCTGGTTTCAGGATTCTCCTCCTTTACAGGCCTCAATTTTCAAGGTGACTGTGCTTATGTTATAGGACTTAGGTCTATCCCACCCTAGAGACAGACTGTGGGCAGAAGGAATGTAAAAAGTCCTGGCCTGACTGGGTGTGGTGGCATACACCTGTAATCCTAGTGACTAAGGGAGGCTGAGGGAGGAGGATTTCAAGTTTGAGACCAGAAACTTAGCGAGGCCCTAAGCAACTTAGCAAGACTCTATCTCAAAATAAAAAATAAAAAAAAGGACTGGGGGTGTGACTCAGTGGTAAAGCACCCCTGGGTTCAATCCCCAGTACCAAAAAAGTCCTTGCCTGGCAACAAATTGGTCTGATTTGTGATATTATTCCTGGTTTCCTATCTTTGTGTCTCATTATCGTGGCTCCTAGTCCCCTCTTGTGCTTAAATTGTGTTCTGGTCCCTTAGTCTGGTCCTTAGTAGCATAGGTTACTGAAAAGCAATTTCCAAACTTTGATTATTTTCCACTGCTCTGCTCCCTTCTGGCTGGGAGTTTCCTCTGGACTTCATTTTTAGTCCTAATAACCTTTCTATATGCACACAACTGTGAAATTCTGAAGTTTTCCCTACCATGACTCTTACATATCTGGCATCATTATTATGTATGTCTTTCCATGAATCAGATGTCCATTCCTGAGTTACCACCTGTATGTTTCTGCCTTAACATTACTACCACTAATTCCAAGAAGATGCCTCTCCACCCAGGGAAACCTGTTCCTGCCTGACTCAGCTCTGACCTTGGACAAGTCATGTGCAATCTTTCTAAGCTGTAATCTCTCCATCCCCACAATGAGGAAGTCAGAATTTTCTGGAAGTGACCAGAGCTGCTGGTATGCAGGGGTCCCTATTTCTCTCCAGGCTCTAGAGTATGTCTATTCATTTTTGCTCTTCAGATCCATCCAATTACCTTTCTACACCAGATCCAAGGAATGCTTGTGTGGCATTGAATAAACACTATCCCCATAGAAAATACAACTTCCAGGTAGGGTGTGGTGGTGGCCCACGCCTGTAAGTAATCCCAGTGATTTGGGAAGCTGAGGCAGGAGAATCTCAAGTTCAAAGCCAGCCTCAGTTCATGATTTTCCACAGTCTATCACCATCTAACTTCACCCCTCACCCATGTCCATTCATCTTTTAGGAAACACAGCGTGATTCTTTTCTTTTTTTTTAAATATTTTTTTTTTAGTTGTAGATGGACACAATGTCTTTATTTTATTGCTTTGTATGTGGTGCTGAGGATCGAACCCAGGGCCTCACGCATGCAAGGCAAGCGCTCTACCGCTGAGCTACAATCCCAGCCCACAGCTTGATTCTTAAAGCTGCTGCTGAGTGAAGAAATAATGAGCTCTGTAGTGCACTTGAAAATACACCAGCACCTAGAAAAGGAGCACTTAGCTCATAGCACTTTAATGAAAATGTCAGGATCACCCTGAAGTATTTAAGACCTGTAAAAGCCAAGGTAAGAGAGGAGTTAAACAATTAAGGTGATAGATGACAATAAGCAAAGCAAAAACGAAGCTGATTATCAGACACAAATCTTCAACACCACCCCTCTTATGCCACAATTTTTTTCCAAATGAATCAATGATAACACCCAAGGTTTTAGTTACCTATAGTTAGCTCAGATGTCACTGGAAAATATTGACAAAACAATGCAAATTTTATAGGAAAAGGGCTGCACAGTCTTGTCTTTTTTGATTTTTCTAGGGCTTTCTGGAAAAGTGGGCAACAAAAAGCACATTCTCCAGCCTTGATAGGAAAAACTCTGGGGCAACAACTCTGTGTGTTGTTCACCAGCGTGTTTTCAGCTCAGTTCAGAGCCTAGCATAAAGTAGATGTTTGACAGATGTTTGTGGAAGTATCAATAAATGTTTTTAGGCTTAAAAAAAAAAAAAAAGCCAGCCTCAGCAGCTTAGCGAGGCCCTAAGCCATTTAGTGAGACCCCATCTCAAAATAAAAAATTAAAAGGTCTGGAACTGGGGTCGTGGCTCAGTGGTTAAGTGTCCCTGGGTTTAATGCCCAGTACCAAAATAAAATAAAATAAAATAAAAAAACAAAACTACAACTTCCATAAGGCACTACTACAGCGGAACAGGAAAAGATGGGGGGCATGGCTCCAATGCCCTGGTAGCTCGGGAAACAAACTACAACTCCCAGGGTAGCGCGAGATCTCAACCCGGTGAATCCAGTGATTGAACTCTTACTAGAGGCGGGACCAAGCCCTAGCCACCCCCACAGGCTACAGAAAAGGCGTGGTCGAAATTTAGGGGCGTGGGCATCCGGAAGAAGATACCTGTTGAATCCTTCTGTCCCGTCTTTTCTCCACCTTTACAGCAATCCCTAAGGGGGAAGGTACAGACCGATAAGCCTCTTTCGGAAAAGAGGTAAAGGGAGATAGAGAAAGGGGTTGCGAAGCCCAGCTATGCAAGCTGTAGGAGGGGCCCAACAGCTACTTTTCACCTGCTGAGTCAGAGGAACCCGCTCGCGAGGGCGGGGACCTGCAAAAGAGAAAAGATCAAGGACAAAAGAGGTATTTTTTTTTGAAGACTAAACTTAGGACTCATCATCTGCAGACCCGTTTGTGGACTGTGCTTAGGGCATTCGCTCGGCATCAGAAGAAGGGAAGAACCAAAGCGACTTTTTGGCAGCAAAAGGAAAGGCCCATCTAGGCTACCCCCTGTGTTTTCCCTATCCGAAAACGATAGAATAGCATGGCTTCAGCTGTCTGGGGGAGTGCCCCCTGGTGGGGCCCGCCGCCCCCATCCCCAGCCCGGCCGCTCACGGACATTGACTTCTGTTCTGGGGCGCAGCTGCAGGAACTAACCCAGCTGATTCAGGAGCTTGGTGTGCAGGAGAGCTGGAGTAACGGGCCAAAGCCGGGAGCCGATCTCCTTCGGGCCAAGGACTTTGTCTTTTCTTTGCTTGGTAAGTAACCCTTCTTGCCTGTGAGAATTCGCAGCCCTCCGCCTCGCCACTCCCCTCCCCTTAGGACGATGCCTCACCATCCGTTCTCTTCCTTTAGGTCTAGTTTACGGCCGGGACCCCCGCTTTCCCCCCCAGGCAGAGCTCTTGCTGCTTCGTGGTGGGATTCGCGAGGGCTCCCTAGATCTGGGGCATGCACCGCTAGGTCCCTACAACCGGGGACCTCACTATGATGCTGGCTTCACACTCCTAGTGCCAGTGTTTTCTCTGGACCTCACTGGGCCAGAGCTGCAACTGGACCTGGAATCTTATTCCGCAAGGCTCCGTCTCCCAAAGCTGGTATGTGGAACCATGGTTCGGGAGGCGTGGCAGGATTGCCTAGGACCCCCAGTCCCAAATGGATATGATTTGATTAACCAAACCAAAAGTTCAGGAAGTCCCAATGACCAGCAAAGCTCTGTGGACCAGCCGCACGGTTACGTCACTGAGCCTCAGCTGCAAGTGTTTATGGAAAAATCACCTAGTGACGTTTCAGGGTCCGAGTCTTCTCGGCATGACGTCACAGATATTGGCCCTCCCGCACCTGTGAAAGTACTGAGTGACGTCACCGAGGCAACCGTCGAATGCCCAGTCCCAAAGCCAGCAGAGACTCCGGAGGCGTGGCCCACATTGTGTCCCGCCCAGGTGGCTGCCTGGTTCTTCTCTACGCTGGGTGCTGTCGCCGAGTCTTTGATCCCAGTCCCCGGCGCTCCGCGCCTGCTGCACGCAGCTCGCCACGCGGGTTTCACCACGGTCCTCCTGGCAACGCCGGGACCCCCGCGCCGCCTTCTACTCTTCGACCTGATCCCCGTGGTGTCCGTGACAGGCTGGCCTGAGGGGGCTCGGAGCCACTCGTGGGCGGGTCCGCTGGCCTCGGAGTCGGCCTCCTTCTACCTGGTGCCCGGAGGTGGCAACCAGCGGCCTGGCGCCTTCGACTGGCAGCTCTGCTTCGCCCGCCAGGAGCTGGCGCTCAAGGCGCGCATACCCGCGCCACTGCTGCAGGCGCACGCGGCGGCCCAAGCGCTGCTGCGCCCGCTGGTGGCTGGGACCCGGGCCGCGGCGCCCTACCTCCTTCGGACGTTGCTGTACTGGGCGTGCGAGCGGCTGCCTGCGCTCTACTTGGCGCGGCCGGAAAATGCGGGCGCCTGCTGCCTGGGGCTACTGGATGAGCTGGTCCGTGTGCTTGAGGCTGGGACGCTGCCTCACTATTTTATCAGCGGCCCAAAGCTCCGTGCAGGAGACAGCACAGCTGCCCTGCTCAGGGCATTGGTCCAACTCCGCGGGGACCCTGTCCGGGCCTTGCGTGAGGCCGTGGAGGAGGCCAAGGTTGCCCGCAAGGGGGGTGGCTTGGTGGGCATTGGAGGCGGAACCCATTAAAGACGCTACTCAGACCCACCTGGAAAGTGTTTCCGTTGGTGATGGGCCGTGGAGAACTGTTCGCCCCTCGCATGGAAGACAGATTGTGCCTGGGCCCAGTATCTCTTCTAGAAGGCCTCCTAGGCGATTCCTCCCCATTCCCCCGCCCCACCTCTGGCCACATCATCCCTTTCTCCAAATCTGACCAGCATGCCTCCTGCCCAGGTGCAATCTCCCGCAACCATTTCTCCCCACTTCTTTTGGTCTTTTCCCTTAGGAGTCAATAGAGATAGGAAGAATATAGTTACTGACAAGGCAGAAAGGACAGAGGTATGGAAAACCGGAAATGTTCAATTTGTCACACAAAAGCATAAGTATTAAAGAGGCTGGATTTCACCCCAGGCTAGATCTCACTGCCCTCTCCCATCTATACAGTTCTTTCCCCGACTTTCCTCATCCAGTACTGTCCTTACTTCCATTCCAGGCAGTAGGGTCCCACTCCATTCTTCCAACTGCTATTCTATCTAAAACCCAACCTCTCCCCCACATCAGTGTTCGGTTCCGAATTCCTAATCTCTCCTTTTCTGAATCCCAACTCCTGTGGCCTGGCTTCGAGTCTGCCTGCTTCTGAGACAGCCCCCACTCCCTGCCTCCCAGGAACCCAAGGGTTCGGTCCACCCAGCTTCACCCCCCTCTTTCCTAGCGTCTCCGCCCCCTGCCCCGCCCCCGGCTCTCGGAGGAGGGGGAGCTGCTGTAGCTGCCGCCGCCTCAGCTTCCCATAGCCTCTGCCGCTGCTGCCACAGCCACTGCCGCTGCTTTGCCTAGTCCAGTCTCCAGGCCCAGCGCTCTGACTTCGCCGGACCGGGGCGCTCTGCAGAGACACCCTCACTCCTTCCCTGGGGTCTGGGACGACCAGCCGGACGTGAGGGGAAGCTCCTCTTGCCCGGGAGA
Organism: Xerus rutilus; assembly: GCA_028644305.1. Lineage (NCBI taxonomy): Eukaryota > Metazoa > Chordata > Mammalia > Rodentia > Sciuridae > Xerus > Xerus rutilus. The sequence continues at coordinate 46,684,182 of CM053402.1, forward strand.
GGGAGGGAGGAGCCTGGAGCCGGAGCCAAAGCCAGCGCCACCAGTCGCCCGGATCAACAGGACAGGACAGGTTGAGGGGCGTCGGGGAAAGGAAAGGGGGTGCTATAGGCAGTGCCGGGGAGGACGAGGAAGCCCTGTCACACGCAGGAAGCTCTGATGCGCTGATTTATAGGGGGCCTGTTCACATTTGGGGACTGGTTGACAACGTGGGTGCACGCCTCTTTCGGGGGGCTGGTTAGATTGGAGGGCGTGGGATCCAAACAGCACCAGCTGTCCCTGAGGAAATTTAAGGGGCAACGGGGAGGGGAAGCTGGATGCTCCTTATTTCCAGGTGACAGGGTCCTTCTGACAACCACCTGGTGTATTCACTAGGAAGGGCGGATTTGGAGGTGACTTCAAAAGGAGTGGAGGGTGACTAGGTGAGGAAAGGGTCTCTACAGCTGGAATCCTGTGCTACTAGAAATAGGGATAGTGGGAAAAGGCATTGTTCAGCTAGAGGTTCTGGGAACCTCTTCTCAATAAACGTGGACAGCCTGGATATTCTGTGATATTTGGATTTCAGTGAAAAGTGGGGGATCTTTTTCATTTAGAGGGTAGCAAAGGAAAAGGCACCAAGGTTGGGTTCCTCCCTGACACTGACAGTGGCCCTGCAGGGGTCGGGTGAGCTAATATCTCCAAAACTAAGGACCTACACCTTTAGATTACAAGAGTGAATCTGGCAGGAGGGCAGCCTGCAAAGTAGGGTGGAAAGAGGCCTGGGGATATTGAGACCACATCTTAGAAATTTGGAGGGCCTTGGCTTTGGGATAGGGGAAGTGGAAACAAAAACACTGGAGAGGAAGGAAGGGGGAGTTTTCAGTAGGGGACAAAATTCGAGGGTGAGGTCAAGTAAGGAGTGCATAGGCTGCTGAATCGGGTGGAGCTAGCACAGGGCCCAAGAGTGGGAGCTGGCCGCTCTGGGGTTTATCCTCAGGTCCTGTGGGTGGGGCGGTGTGTTGGACTTGAGCGTCAAGAGCATGCCCTGGTGAGAGGGCTCCTCCGGAGGAGCCCAGGGCGCTCCTGGCTCCTGCTGTTTTGGGGGTGTCTTCTCCCGGGGCGCCATGGCGGCTCTGGCCAGTAGCCTGATCCGGCAGAAGCGAGAGGTCCGCGAGCCCGGGGGTAGCCGGCCGGTGTCGGCGCAGCGGCGCGTGTGTCCCCGCGGCACAAAGTCTCTTTGCCAGAAGCAGCTCCTCATCCTGCTGTCCAAGGTGCGACTGTGCGGGGGGCGGCCGACGAGGCCCGACCGCGGCCTGGGTGAGTGTGGCTGGGGCGGGGTCTCCCCACGGGGTCTCACCGCCTGAGAGGTTGAGGCCAGGGACTCTGAAGTATGGGGCCTGGTTGAGGGTGGTTCCCAAAAGTGGGAAGGGGCGGAACAGGACGACAAAGTCTACTAGACTGTGCCTCAGTTTCCCTCGTCTTTTGCCCATAACGTTGAGTCTCCTTGCTTTCGAGGGCAAGGGAAAGGGAAAGACTTGCAGGGCTAAGTCTGGGGCCGCAAGCCTCGCAGCTCCTACCCACCCCCGGAGTCCCCACCCCCACAGGCCTCCGCCTACGTGCCGTTTCTCGCGATTCTTTCAAACAAGAGCTCTGGGGGCTGGGGGTTCCGGACGCTGGGGTCACTCAGGGGGTTTCTGCAGCTCCGGCTGCCCCGCCCCCGCCCTGGTTCTCCCGTTCTTCTACACCTTGGCTCGCTTCCTCCGGGTCCAGCTTGCTTGGCTCAGAGCCAATCTCCCCAGCTCTCCCCCGGGTGTCCTTGTAGCTACCTCACCAGCCAGCCCCTCGGTGCGACCTCCTCCCGTGACCTGAACTACCCGAAGGGAACGAGGGAGGGAGGAACCTTCTCCCCATTTCCCCTTGCACGACTCCAAAAACGGGTCCGCAGGCTCAAGGGACCCTGCGCCTGGAAGAACTCAAACACAGTTCAGTTAGAAAAAGGCACTGAGACTTGGGGGTCGTACCACATAGAAGGGGGGACAGGGAAGTCGACAAAGAGCAAGCGACTGGGGAGGAGAGTTACGCGTTAGCTTGTGGTCCCCGTCCAGGTATGACAATCAGGGAGTCCCTATGGCCTGGCTCCAGCCCGTTCCCAGTTCCCCTAGGGGTACCCCCTGTGTCCTCCTCCCCCGCCACCCGCAGTCCATAGTGGTACGGTCCGCAGCCCACCCTCTGAGTGGGAACCGGCCTCCACGTGACTCAGCCTGCCTCTCCTTTTCCACGGCCCCCTCCCCCATTTCCTTGATATGGTACCGGACGTCCCCCAATCCCAGGTGGGTTACCTGGCTGAAGGGGAGAGGCTGAGCCTCTTGGAGAACTAGGCCTCCGCGAGCCAGCAGACTGACAGACAGACAGACAGTCAGATGGGTCAGTGTCAGACAGGCCGGCGCTGGGCCAAGGCGAGGCCCGCGCCAAGCACCGGCAGCCGCAGCAGCAGGTGCTGAGTCAGCGTCAGGCCAGTCTCACCCCCGCTCCTGAGGGGGAGCCCCTTCCCTGTGGTCACCTTGCCGCTTTCCCACCCCCCATTCACAAACACTGTGCCCCTTCAGTACCCCTGCTAGTCTTGCCATGCCCGATGCCTCTTGATGTCTCTCTCTTTTTCTTCGTCTCTCCCCTCCCCCCTTCTGGTTGAGCTGTACAGTAGGAATTAAGCCATTTAAATAAATTTCAATAAATTAAATTGAAAGCTGGTGGTTAGAAGAAACCGAAGGGACCCAAACTCCAGTTTCCCCAGGAGTCAAGAGGTGGGAAAGAGCTTGCTTGTAGGGTAAAAGATCTGCCTCTCTGGGACCCACTTCCTTTCCTCCATTCTCCTTTCTTTCCTGTGATCCCGCCAACTGAAGGAATGTTTCTGGGAAGAGATGTCATTTTCAAAGATGAATGTCTCTCCCTCTCTAGAACCTCAGCTCAAAGGCATCGTCACCAAACTGTTCTGCCGCCAGGGTTTCTACCTCCAGGCGAATCCTGACGGAAGCATCCAGGGCACCCCAGAGGACACCAGCTCCTTCAGTGAGAAGGGGAAGCCAGTTGCTGGGTGGGAAGGAGGAACATGGGGATAGAAGATGACAATCCTATTCCCTCTTCAGATTCTGTTGTTTTTTGACTGTCTCCTAGATTCCAAAGGGAAACAGTGGAGCTGGGATGGAGGGAGCTTAGATAGGGGTTAAGTGCCTAGGTATTATTGATGCTTCCCGTCTATTTCTCCAGCCCACTTCAACTTGATTCCTGTGGGTCTCCGTGTTGTTACCATCCAGAGTGCCAAGCTGGGTCATTACATGGCCATGAACGCCGAGGGACTGCTCTACAGCTCGGTGAGATGATGAGGCTAAGTGGCTTAGGGGTACTGGGGACACCCCCAGCATACAACCTTACGCAGCTATAGACATTTCACATGCAGGACTCCCCCACCTCCACCTTTAGCTTACGGCATATGGTCACTGTTTACCCCAAAGGTTCTCTAGGATGTTTCCAATCCCTGCTCCTTGCACAGCCCTACCCCACGCTCTTTGGGTGTCCAGTGCTTTCAGCCTTTTAGGGTCCTCACTTCTCACCTTGTCTCCAGACTTACTACTCACTTCCCCAGAGTCATTCAGGATAAGTGATGGTGAAAAGTTGGGAGTAGAGAGTAGGGATCTTATTCTAGGGCCCCCACAAGTCTAGTTTATAGCCTTCAGGGGCCTCCTAGGCTCTTCCTCATCCTCTCTCTGCTTTCAGTTCAGAAGTTGCCCCCCTCTTCCCCCAAAAATGTATAGATTATATCCTGGCTTGTTCATCCCAAGGGCTTTCTTCTGCCAGTGATGTGTCTTTCTGTCTCTCTGTGTGTGCCTTTCTGGGTCTTTGTCTCCTCAGCCACATTTCACTGCCGAATGTCGCTTTAAGGAGTGTGTCTTTGAGAATTACTATGTCCTGTATGCTTCTGCTCTCTACCGTCAGCGCCGTTCTGGCCGGGCCTGGTACCTAGGCCTGGATAAAGAGGGCCGGGTTATGAAGGGAAATCGAGTCAAGAAGACCAAGGCAGCCGCCCACTTTGTGCCCAAGCTCCTGGAGGGTGGGTATGGACTCAAGAAAAGGTGGGCCATATGGGAGGGTATTGACCTTGACATGAACATTTAGTGATACACAGCTCAGGTTATGAACATTAAGAGGACATTGTTAGCCAGGTGCGGTGGCGCAAGCCTGTAATCCCAGCACTTAGGGAGTCTCAGACAGGAGAATCACGAGTTCAAAGCTAGCCTCAGCAACAGCGAGGCACTAAGCAACTCAGTGAGACCCTGTCTCTACATAAAACACATAATAGGGCTGGGAATGTGGCTCAGTGGTCGAGTGCCCCTGAGTTCAATCTCCAGTACCAAAAACATAAGTAAATAAAGGACACTGTTAGCCAGGTATGGTGGTGCATGCCTGTAATCCTAGACTGGGAAGGCTGAGGCAGGAGGATTGCAAGTTTGAGGCCAGCCTTGGTAATTTAATAAAAAGGGTTGGGATGTAACTCAGTGGTAGAGCCCCTGGGCTCAATCCCAAGTACCGCAAGAAAAAAAAAAAGATGTTTTATGATAGGTCAAGCTGGGAAGCCTTTGGCCTTTGAGGATTTGGGGGGCTTTCCTCCTTTGGGTTGGGGTTCTTTGGGCAAGTGTAGGGGAAGGGATCCCTCTCAGAGCTCTGGTTTTGCCTTGGTCTCTCTGTGCCTAACTCTCTTTCCCTGCTCCTCTCTCTCTCCCCTCCACAGTGGCCATGTACCGGGAGCCTTCTCTCCACAGTGTCCCTGAGACTTCCCCTTCCAGTCCCCCTGCCACCTGAAATGTAGTCCCTGGACTAGAGGCTCCCTGAATTCCCAGTGAGCCAGCCACCACCACAGCCTGTCTTCCAGCCCTGCTCCTGGCCCTGCTCTCACCCCTGCTGCCACACACATGCCCTGAGCAGCCAGGTCCCACCAGGTGCTCTACACTGAGGGAGCCTAGGGGCTGGCTGGGACTTCCAGGGCTGTTGAGACTCTTAGATCCTTGACTGGGGGTTGGGGGACAGATATCTGAAAATAGTCTGGCTGATCACTTATTTCCATACTCACACTCTTCCCCAAAATCCTTTTCTCAAGATGGCATTAGGGGTTCCAAAACTGACAGAGCCAGGGCATAAACATTCCCTGGCTTAGCCACTTTCTGGAATCCTGTACCCCTTTCATTGCCACTGAGCCATGGGTCCATTGGAGCTCAGGATTAGTTTCCTTCTTTCCCTACTCTACCTTCTGCCTTTTCTGGTCAGGTTCTGAAACACCAAACGCTGCAGCCAGGGCCATTTCTGTACTAGGGCTCTGTATTAGAACTTAGGCATGCTGCCAGGTTCTGTTCTGGATCCATCAAGCTTCTGTCCTTGACCCAGTTGGACCCTTGGCTTTCAAGTAGAGAGACTGGATTTGAACCCTGTCTAGATGTTGACCTTGGCCTGAACTGGGACCAGTCTCAGATCACCACAGGTTTAACTTTCTTATCCCAGAGATACTCAATTCTAGAGCATGGTGTTCTAGACCTTTATGGAGCCATAATTCCTCCTGAATTATAGCTCTAGAACATAAACCATGACTTTTAGCCCTCTTTCCGGGATGGAACTGGGGCCTCTATAGCCATATTAGCTCTAGAGTCTTGAATTCTAGACCCACTTTCTCACTTCTAGTGATACCTATTAAGAATGAGCTCTGTAAAGGACCTGGCTATGATTCATAAAGAACTAAGTAGTTCTGATTGAATCAAGAACCACTTATTTTCATGGATAATTTTCTAAAAAATTTTATTCTTCCATGTAGAATGCTAACCTTATTTTTACATGCAGTTCCAGCCCCTGCAGCCCAGCTGGGGTTCTGCCAGGGAAAAGTCTGAGGAAGGGCAGAAGAAATTTGAAAGGATCTCTGGCCCAGGAAGCTGGGAGGGGAAAGGAGCCAAAAGCCATGGCATAATTGAATCTGTGTCTAGGTTGGGGGGACATGAACACTTAGCTACCTCAGCAGGAATTCCTTCCAGGTCCCCTTTAAAGCTGAGGTTTTTAGGGCAATAGGTCTAGAATTAAAAGGACAAATGTGACACAGCCTGATGCCCCTCCCCACGTGAGGATACTCCAATTCAGCAATAAGTCCCACCCCTCTCCCCTACAGGTCAGGCCAAAGAAGGTGAGGGCCTCTTGAGCTGGAGACCTTATACACCCCCAGAGCTTGTAAGTGAACAGAGCTTGCTTTACCTTACAGCTTATAACCTCAGCTGGGTTTTAGGTACCCAAAAGGGCCTGACTAGATTTTTCTGAAAAACACGGGACAAGGAGGCCTGGAAAAGACTGGGAACCCATTAGTGAACCAGACTCCCAAGCGCCGCAGATCGGGGCGGAATAGACTGAGACCCTAAGCGAAGAGCAAGTGGTCAAAAACAGGCCACTTTTTCTCAGGCTCTTTTACTTCTGGCTTGTCGCAAGAGGGGTAGATTCCCTCCCTCACCCACACAAACCCCGCTCAGGCTCCACCCATCTTCTGACACTCCATCCAGGGGACTGGGTCACCATTCTACGCTTTCTCAATTAAAGACAGTTTATACAACTGAAATATTGTCTGTCATCTGTGAGTGGCGGGCGATGGCAGTTGCTCGGGGCGGAACCAACCCCGGGGGCGGGACGGGTGGGCTGGCAGCTGCCCCCCCACAACAGGTGCACATTCCTGGGCGCCTCGTCATTTCCCCTGCGCTAGTTTCCTCGGCAGCTCTCCGGGCAAACTCACTGAGCGCCGCGACCAGACTATGACCCCAAGGGCGCTGCTGTTGCTTCTGGGGGTCCTGGGGGTGCTGCTTTCCCCAGGTAAGTAAGTCTGGATCCTGAAGAGGCAGTGACTGGGGCAAAGGTCGTGAACAGGCACCAGGGCTTCACTTAATGCTCTTCTTTCATAGGCGCCCGCGGCTCGGAGGCGGAGGGCGAACTTCGCGAGAAACTTTTTTCAAACTATGATAGTTCTGTACGGCCGGCGCGCGAGTTGGGTGACAGCGTTGGAGTCAGCATTGGTCTCACCCTAGCGCAACTCATCAGCCTGGTGAGGGCGCACGCTGGGGGTTGGGGTCTGGTCAGTGGAACGGCGCGGGGTGTGGCTTTATGCGTGACAGGGCCAATGGTCAGTCTGGGGGCGGGGACCTAGGCGTAGCCAGGCCGAGAGATGGACAAGCTTTTAGTGGCGATTGGGTAGAAATTCAACCAATGATTAAGCTTGTGGGCGAGGCTTATGGACCAGCCTAGCGTAGAGACAGGTGGGGCGAAGAACTGGCTTGTGGGCGGATCTTGAAGTGGAGCTGTGGCTGACCTACGGGCAGTGAGGCGGACGCTGATGAGGAGCCGCAGGATTCGCCAGGGTGGGGCGGAGCTTGGTGTTCAGCCGGTCATAAACAGCCGCGGGCGGAAATTCAGGGTTGGGTGGGTTTGGGGCTGTGGGAGGGACCCGGGGCAGATCCGGGGAGGGGGCTTTCGTGGAGTGCGAAGCTGATAGGTAAACGAGCTGAGTGCAGATAACAGGAAAGGGTGTTTCTGAGGTGGAGGCGGGGTTTAAACTAACGCAACTTCTAGGAGGTTGGACTTGGAAAAGGGGATGGAGTTTTCAGAGAGAGGTTAACCCTCATTTCTCTCCAGTTCACTTTGCCTTTACCCTTCAAATTTTTCCCTTCTAGAACGAAAAGGATGAAGAGATGAGCACAAAGGTGTACTTAGACCTGGTATGGAGAACCCATGGAGTGGGAAGGCATCTCGCTGTCTTTATAATTTACTCGAATGACTGGCCAAATAAGATTTTTTTTTGTATATTTTTTTTGAAGCTTTAGAAAACAATACCTATGGGAGTTGCACTCCATGCATTTTTTATTCTAACTTTTTAAAACATTGGTTTGGGACCATTACTTTGAATCCCCATCCTCTAAAGTGTCATGAACTGCACTTTGAAACCCACTGTGCATGTGTGAAGCCCTGGGTTCAATGAGAAGTACCCCCCACACCCCCATCCCCACACACAAAGAAAGGAAAAAAAAGAAAGGAAAGCAAAACAACAACAACAAAGAAAACCCACCATGGTGCAACCTCTTGGTAGTGTAAGTACTTGTTTTTCATTGAACCCAGGGGCGATGTACCAATGATCTACATTCCCAGTCTTTATTTTATTCATTTTATTATTATTTTGAGACTGGTTCTCGTCAAGTTGCCCAGGCTGGCCTCGAATTTGCGATACTCCTGCCTGCCTCAGTTTCCCAAGTAGCTAGGATACAGGCCTGCGATACTGCGCCCCGCTTAACGTCTTCATTTTTACAGACTTCAAACTGGGACCCAGAACTGGGGGAGGAAAATTAGCTGGTGTGAATACCACAGAGTGAAGGCACAGCCGGACACGGTGGCCCAATCCTGTAATCCCAGCACTTAGGAGGCTGAGACAGGAGAATCCCAAGTTCAAAGCCAGCCTCAGCAACAGCGAAGCACTAAGCAACTCAGTGAGACCCTGTCTCTACATAAAACACAAAATAGGGCTGGGGATGTGGCTCAGTGATCGAGTGCCCCTGAGTTCAATCTCCAGTACCAAAAAAAAAAAAAAGAGTGAAGGCAGACCCCAAGTCAGAACCTGACTTCTTGACATGCCGGCACTGCTCTACTCCCTTGTACTCCCTCCCTGTATTTCCAGTCCCAAACAGCCCCTTAGCCTGTGTTTCCCTAGGAGTGGACTGACTACAGGCTGAGCTGGAACCCGGCAGAGCATGATGGCATCGATTTGCTCCGCATCACAGCAGAATCAGTGTGGCTACCTGACGTGGTGTTGATGAACAAGTAGGGTCTTTTCCAAAGCCTGGGAGGTGGGGTGGGACCTCATAGGGGTGAGGCCTCCGGAGGACTGCTGGGATCCCAGACGAGAGGATCCTTTCTCTGCAGCAATGATGGAAATTTTGACGTTGCTCTGGACATTAACGTTGTGGTGTCATCCGATGGCTCAGTCCGCTGGCAACCCCCGGGCATCTATCGCAGCAGCTGCAGCATCCAGGTTTCTGAGCCCCTGCTGGGAAGCTCAAGGCACCCTTAAAAATCCTCCCTCTCTTCAGACGTTCTGACTTTTCAGTGGCTACCATTCCTCCTCCATTATCCCCTATGACCTCATCTCATGACTTTTCACTGTGTCCTTTTCTCTGTACACATTCTTGACTCCTACTCTTTCTCAGTGACCTTCCTCCATTTCCCAAATGGCCCCCTTAGTAGCCCTCCAATTCCTCTTTGACCACACTTCCCTGTGACTTCCCCTGGTGATCCCTAACTCCTTGGTTCCCTAAGGACCTCCCCAATGACCTTCCAAATTCTCTCAGCCCTGACCAATCCTCTGGCAGCTAGAGAGATTCTCCTTTCCATCCAGGTCACCTACTTCCCCTTTGACTGGCAGAACTGCACCATGGTGTTTAGTTCCTACAGCTATGACAGCTCGGAGGTCAGTCTGCACACAGGCATGGGTCCTGATGGGCTGGAGCGGCAGGAAATCTACATTCATGAAGGGACATTCATTGGTGAGTGGGGATGGCTTCCACACCCACAAGCTTTCTGATTTCCATTTCCTAACAGGCAGGTAAATACACTCTGTCAGCAATGCCCAATGTAACCCTGTGGAGTCAGCAAGGTGGTTATGACTTTCAATACTTTACAAATATGGAAATTGAGACTTAGTTAAGCTTATCAGAGATGGCTGCCCACTACAGTGTTGCATACCTGGCACTGACTAGGACAACTCTCAGATTGGTGTCTCCTTCTGCTTCCCTCTCCCTCAGAGAATGGCCAATGGGAGATTATTCACAAGCCCTCTCGGCTAATCCAGCCTCCCGGGGATCCTAGGGAAGGGAGGGAAGGACAACACCAGGAAGTCACCTTCTACCTCATCATCCGCCGGAAGCCTCTCTTCTACCTGGTCAATGTCATTGCTCCTTGCATCCTCATCACTCTCTTGGCCATCTTTGTCTTCTACTTGCCACCAGATGCAGGTAAGGAGGAAGGGGCCCTAGCTCTTCTTATTAGCTCAGCTTCTTTCTCTTCACCCTTAACCCAGACCAGGGTTTTCCAAATCACCATGAATTAGATTCATCAATCCCTGGTTTTCCTTCCCACCAAGTAGACTCAACATCAGGTTCTACATTCCTCTGCTGCTGGCTTCCCTTCACTCAGTGATTTCTGAATTCTTTCCTTTAGAGTCATAGCCACTCATGCACTTTTCTGACCAGCCAAATTCCATGGTGAGCCAATCTCCCCTTCCCTTTCCTCTCCTAGCAATCTTCCACCCCTACTTTTTGTACACTAACACCTTAACTTTTACCTGCCTGGGATATAACAGTCAGCATTTTTCTAGCAGGAAGCAAAATGTAGTAACATTACCTTGGGTAGGTTTCTTAATTTTCATTTGTCTCAGTTTCCTGATCTGGAAATGAAGACAATCATTGTCTCTACTGCATAGGATTATTTTGAGAATCGATTGACTTAGTAAAACTATGCCTGGTACTTAGTATGTTGTATGTGATTAGAAGTGGTGTGTGTGTGTGTGTGTGTGTGTGTGTTTGGTTTGGTTTTTACTTTTTTTTTTGCACCAGGGATTGAACCCAGGGGAGCTTAGCCACTAAACTACATCCCTAATCCTTTAAAAATATTTTGTTTTGGGGCTGGGGTTATGGCGCAGTGGTAGCGTGCTCGCCTAGCATGCGTGAGGCACTGGGTTCGATCCTCAGCACCACATAAAAATAAAATAAAGATATTCTGTCCACCTACAACTAAAAAAATAAATAAATATTTAAAAAAAATATTTTGTTTTTAGGCAGGGTCTCACTAAATTGGTTAGGGCCTCACTAAATTGCTGAGGCTAGCTTTGAACTTGTGGTCCTCCTGCCTCAGCTTCCCAAGACACTGGAATTACAGGTATGCACCACCATGCTCAGCCATTCTTTTTTTTTTTTTTTAACTATTTTTGAGCACATGCTATAAGGTTATACAATTAACATGTTACTTGATTCCAATCTTTACAAGAATACTTCATGATAAGTACAGAATTGTCACTCCCATTTTTTTTTTTTTTTTGGCACTGGAAATTGAACTCAGGGGCACTCGACCACTGAGCCACATCCTCAGCCCTATTTTGTGTTTTATGTAGAGACAGGGTCTCACTGAGTCGCTTAGCGCCTCGCCCTTGCTGAGGCTGGCTTTGAACTTGGAATTCTCCTGTCTCAGCCTCCCTAAGTGCTGGGATTACAAGCTTGTGCCACCGCACCTGGTTTGTCACTCCCATTTTACAGAGGATAAAGAGGCTGAGAGTTTAAGTCATTTATCTGACATCACACAGTGAAAGTGACAGTGTTGGTGTTCCAGCCTTGGTCAGTGCTAGTCTGGTTGAGACACCCAATATCCTTAACTCTGATATTCAAAGCATTTTTTTTTTCTCTCTGGCATCAAGTTCTCTATCTGGAGGGAGAGTGGTGCAGCTCTAGAACATACTTCCAAATATAACCTTTGCTTCTTCTTAGAGCAAGAAAAATCTTGGAACCCAATATTATAGTACTGAAGTAGAATGAACCACAGGGCTATTTATTTCAATACCTTTCATGAAATTTGAATTGTTTCTTGTATGCCATAGGAAGAATTAGCTACTTTTATATCTTTATGTACTGTTTCATTTATAGATTGTTGGAATTATTATATTGTTCCTGAAAAAAGCTACAGAGGTTGGGTCATTTATTTGTGTGATTATATTATTATCTATAATGTGCTAGACACTGGGAATATATCTATAAAAAAGAGAAAAATCCCTGCTGGGCGCAGTGGCACATGCCTGTTAATCCCAGCAGCTCAGGAAGCTGAGACAGGAGGATCGAGAGTTGAAAGCCAGCCTCAGCAAAAACAAGATGCTAAGCAACTCAATGAGACCTTGTCTCTAAATAAAATACAAAAACTGGGCTGGGGATGTGGCTCAGTGGTTGAGTGTCCCTGAGTTCAATCCCTGGTACCCCGACCCTCCCCCAAAAAAAGGATAAAAATCCCTGATCTCATGGAGTATACATCCTAAGGGGAGAGTCAGTCAATAAAAAAATGAGTATATTATACAGTATATTAGTAGGACCAGTCCTAAAGAGCAAAATAAAGTAGAAAAGGGAATTGGGAAGACAAGAATCAAGATAGGTGTTGCAATTTTAAAATAGGATATCAGGACTGGAGGTGCAGCTCAGTAGAAGAGTGCTTGCCTGGCATGAAGATGTGCCTGAGTCACTTAGGGAGGCTGAGACAAGAGAATTGCTAGTTCAAAGCCAGCCTCAGCAAGGACAAGGCGCTAAGCAACTCAGTGAGACCCTGTCTCTACATAAAACACAAAATAGGGCTGAGGATGTGGCTCAGTGGTTGAGTGCCCCTGAGTTCATTCTCCAGTACCAAAATAAATAAATAAATAAATAAATAAATAAAAGAAGATGTGCCTGAGTTTGGTTCCCAGGACCAGAAAATAAGTAAATAAAAACTAAAAATGGAACTGGGCATGGTGGTGTATGCCTGTAATCTCAGCGATTTGGGAGGCTGAGTCAGTAGGACCACAAGTTCAAGGCCAGCCTCAGCAACTTAGTGATACCTTTTCTCCAAATAAAAAATTTAAAAAAAAGGACTGGGGATGTAGCTCAGAGGTAAAGTGCCCCTGGGTTCTATTCCCAGTAGTAGCAATAACAACAATAACAGCAGCAGCAGCAATACATGGGAATGGCCTCATTGAAGAGGGACTGTTGACTTACAGGAGGCAAGAGAATGACTCTGGGAGGTATCTGGGGAAAGAATGTACAGGCAAAGGAAACAGTGAATGCAAAGGTCCTGCAATGGGAGGGTGACGTGTATATTCAAGAAATAGGCAGGAAGGCATTGTAACTAAATGAAGTCAGCTAGAGAGAGAGCAGAAAATGAAGTTAGGGAGCTAATGAGAAAAACTTGAAGACCATAGAAAGAACTTTGCTTTTATACTGAAGGAGATGAGGAGCTACTGGGTGGTTTTGGAAAGAGGAATGATATAATCTGATATATATATTTCAACAAAATTAGTCTGATTGATCTGTTGAGGTAAACAGATGAAGCAGAGATCAGGTAGGATACCTCTACAATAATTCAGACATGAGGAAATGGTGGTTGGAATCAGGGTGGTAGATGTGATAAGTCATCAGTTTTAGGAGATTTTGAAGATGGATGGAATAGTTTGCTATGGAACAGAGAGTGGGGGAGATGGAGAGAGATAGAAAAGGAGGAGAGTTGAGATTGACTCAAAGGAGTTGGGTTTAAGCCACAGGAAAGATGGAGTTGTCACAGGATGGAGAAAATTATGGGAGAGCAGCTTTTTTTTTTTTTAATTTTTTTGGTTGTTGATGGATCTTTATTTATTTTATTTATTTGTATATGTGGTGCTGAGAATCGAACCCAGTGCCTCACGCATGCTAGCCAAGCGCTCTACCACTGAGCCACAACCCCAGCCCGGGAGAGCAGCTTTGGTTGTAAACGAATTAGGTTTTAGACATCCTAAATTTGAGATGTGTATTTGATAATCCCAGTGGAAAGGTTGAGAAAGCATTTAGATGTAAGTCACAAGTGCAGGGGAGAAGTCCAGACTGGAGAAACAAATACAGAAGTGATTTGTATGCAGATTGACCTTCCAAAATCTATCATTGGGTTGGCCGGAAACATGATCACTGATTATGACATAGAGATTTCCTTCTGGCAAAGTCTAATCCTTTTGCTTTCCCCTTTGCCTTCCAAGGAGAGAAGATGGGGCTCTCCATCTTTGCCCTGCTGACCCTTACTGTGTTCCTGCTGCTGCTGGCAGACAAAGTACCTGAGACCTCCCTGTCAGTACCCATCATTATTAAGTATCTCATGTTTACCATGATCCTCGTCACATTCTCAGTCATCCTTAGTGTTGTGGTACTCAACCTTCATCACCGCTCACCTCACACCCACCAAATGCCTCTTTGGGTCCGTCAGGTAAGAGAGATCTCCTCCTCTGGCATATGTTAACTCCTAATCTTAGTATCTGGCTTTTTGTCCGGTTATCACTCCTCCTTCCCACCAATCTCAACTTTAAAAAAACTTTTTAGTTGTACATGGGCACAATACCTTTATTTTATTTATCTTTATGTGGTGCTGAGGATTGAACCCAGTGCCTCATGCATGCGAGGCAAGCGCTCTACCATTGAGCTACATACAATCCTAGCCCTCAACTCCTTTTTTTAAAAATATTTTTTTAGTTGTTGATGGATCTTTATTTTATTCATTTATTATTTATATGTGGTGCTGAGGATCAAACCCAGTGCCTGAGGCATGCTAGGCAAGCGCTCTACCACTGAGCTACCGCCCCAGCCCCTCAACTCCTTTTTATAGACCTTAGGGAAAATGAAGACTGTCTGGCAGAGTGTTGAAATGCCAAAGCCTGTTGGGTATTGAAACATTGCACAATTAATTGTACTTCCCATTCTTATCATTTCATCGATTCCATACTCTCTTCATTAATATTACCTATCGTGAGTCCCTGGGAAACATTGTCATGGATAGGTACAGTCAGGGTGAAAGCCCAGTAACCTCTCAGTTAGGATGCCTTGCATTTCCTTATCTATGGAGCTCCATGGAGTGGTAATGGGCACGTAGAGTGGGGGTGGTTGGCTGCTTCCTTTATAGTAAGCCCTCTCTAATGAGCCTCTTCTACTCTACAGATCTTCATCCACAAGCTCCCTCTCTACCTGGGTCTGAAGAGGCCCAAACCTGAGAGAGACCAGCTGCCAGAGCCCCCTCACTCTTCTTCTCCAGGAAGTGGCTGGGGTCGGGGTACTGATGAATATTTTATCCGGAAGCCGCGGAGTGATTTTCTCTTCCCCAAACCCAACAGGTAGAACCAACACCCAACATCCACATGGAGGGGAGAGGGAGAACTGCAGTTCCCAGAAGACTGTGCTGGAGCTTAGCTTCCCATGCTCTCGAAAGATGCTGTGGTTCAGCATCATGGGAGTTGTAGTATCCCTTTTGCGGCTTGCTTTGAGGGAAGATGGTAAATAAAGCTTGGAGGGGTGGAAGAAGTTGAGGAAGGCTGGAGAGGTCGCCGCTGGCGAGAGGGCTTGAAGGGCTCTTTCAGTTTTTTAGAACTGGCATATTGTTGGAATAGGCAGTTGGAGCTGAACAGGTCACTGGCGATAGCTGTTCTGGCATGGGTGTGGCCGAACATTCACGCCTCTTCCAGATTCCAGCCTGAACTGTCTGCCCAAGACCTGCGGCGATTTACTGATGGTCCAAACCGGGCGATAGGCCTGCCTCCCGAGTTACGGGAGGTGGTTTCCTCGATCAGCTACATCGCTCGACAGCTGCAGGAACAGGAGGACCACGATGCAGTTAAGTCCAATGAGGGTGGAGCAGAGCAGGGCCCGGGTAACCTTGGCTCCGCCCCCACAAATTCAGATTCCGCCCCTAGTATTGACTTCCACTTATAATTGGAGGTTTACCTCATTTGGTCCCGCCCCCTGCTTTCCGAGTGGTTCTTTTCTCGCGGTCTCTATCTCTTGCTGCATTGCTGAGTCTTTTCTCAGACCTCGGGTGGGAAGTCCCCGGCGGGGTCCGAGCTGTGGGGGACAGGCTTCCCTAGGGATCGGAGCCTGGAACTCAGAAGGTTTCCTCTGCCTACCCCCAGCTGAAGGAAGACTGGCAGTTTGTGGCCATGGTAGTGGATCGCCTCTTCCTGTGGACCTTCATCATCTTCACAAGCGTCGGGACCCTGGTCATTTTCCTAGACGCTACGTACCACTTACCTCCTCCCGACCCCTTTCCTTGAAAGACCGAGCCTCAGGTTCTCGGCCAGTTGAAATGAGAGTATTTCCAAGCCTTTTAACCCCCTCTGCTTCAACCCCTTCGCTAGGAATCCAGTCCTCTTACTTGGTTTCTGAGGAGAGCGCTGAAGTGGAACTGAGGGCCCGTCAGGGTGCCTTAGACCCACCTGAAATGCCTATCAGTTTATTCAGTTTTTGGATTCTTGAGGAGGCTCCCTTGGATGTCAATGCCCAGGTCCCCAATGAAGTAGAACAAAGAGCATAAATCAGACTGTAAGCCTTAGGAGGGCAGGAAATGTGTCTTGTTCACTGTAATATTCCCAGCACCTCGTGCTGACGTATAGTAAAGGTTCAACGTTTGTTGAATGAAGAGGGAAGATTCTCTGGAAAGAAGTAACACTAATTAATAGCTCCTACATTTACATGTTGGGACTAATTTGTTTTTTTGTTTTGTTTTTTCCCTGTAATTGAAGAAAATTTCTAAAAGACTAAGGAAAAGAAAAAAAAAAGTGTGTCTTAAAGACCTCTATTCAACGTCTGGCTTTAATGCGTAAATGACTAATTGCTCTATATCATAGTTTCCACAGCTGTAAAATGAAGCTAATAATAGTATATGCCCCATAGTATATACCAACAATATATATCAGTTTGCAAACTGGTATGTTTTGATTGATCTATGTTGTTGGCATGTGCAGTTTGAATTTAATTAGCTCACTACTTTTAAAACTTGGATATTTTGGGCTGGGGCTGTAGCTCAGTGGTAGAGTGCTTGCCTCCCATGTGTGAAGCACTAGGTTCAATCCTCAGCACCACATAAAGATAAATGAACAAAGATGTTGTGTCCATCTACAACTAAAAAAATGATTAAAAGAAAACTTGGATATTTCACAGAGACATTTGGATTTCTGGCTTTGCTTTTTTTCTTTTTCTTTGTGTGTGTGTGTGTGTGTGTGTGTGTGTGTGTGTGTTGAGGGGGAGGTGGGATTTAGCCCAGGGGCAATTTACCACTGAGCTACATTCCTAACTCTTTTAATATTTTGAGACAGGGTCTCACTAAGTTGCTTAGGACCTAAGTTACTCAGGCTGTCCTCGAACTTGCAATCCTCTTGTTTTGGCCTCTTGAGCCTCTGAATTATAGGCATGTGCCACCAGCCTAGGAGTTTCTGGCTTTTCTTGAAAAAAAAAAATTTTTAAGTATGGTAATGCCTGACCATATTTTCCTGTTGATAGAAACTTTCTAGAGCTAATCAGTGGCTGCCCACTCTGGTCAAGGTACTGGTGCCAGAATTCCTCAAAGCCCCTGTCCACCTAACCACCTTCACTCATTTTACCTACCTATCCCTCCATATCAATAGAAAAGATAGGGGAGAGGAGGACAGGCAAGGAGTTGAAGCCAATGGAGGGGCTAGGAGTGGAATGAGGTTTTTTTTTTATGGTCATCACATATTTTGTGCCTCAGTTTACTTTCAGACTGGAAAAAGGGTTGGATCTGGTATGAAGCAAGGCCATTCAGAGACACAGAGATCTTCCACGCAGCAGTTCTGTACAGCAGGCTGTGTGAAATGGACTGAATTAATGTTTCTGCCTGGAGGTCAGACCAAAGTCAGCTGGAGCCTAGTGGCTATAGCAATTACAAAGAAACACCTCAAGCCTCATACCTACCTACTCAGTTGCTGAAAGCTGTTGTCTTAAGAGAGAGAATGGGGCTACAACTTCTAGGATAAGGATCCCTGTGGGACAAGGAGAATATGTCCCTTTCCCCCAAACCCACCAGCCACACAAATAACTGCACCTGGCATCCCACTGTGGAGCACAGTTCTTTTGTCTTGTTGGTTTATTGGCCTAGAGAGTTGGACACACACACAAATGCGGAGATAAATATTGGTCAGTTTTTCTAAATCTGGGTCCTCACTACATATAGAGCTAGAGTCTGTAGAATTCTAAATCTTGCGTGCTGTGGCACAGAACCGGTGGCCTTCCCATTCTGTCATCACCTGCTTCCCAGGGAACATGGGGAAAGAGGGCAAAAACTGACAAAAGTTGATCATTTTCAAATGACAAAATTGCAAAATCCTGAATTTCCAACATCTGAAACTCAATATTCAAATTCCCCAGCTCAAATACATATATTTTAATCTCCCTTTGCTAGTCTTATTCGTTGCCCAGAACCACCAAATTCTGTAAGCTATTTTCCTTAATCACATTAAAAAAAAAAAAAAAGTCTACAATCTCAATTCTTTTGAAACGTCCATGGGTTTTGGAATTTTGACTTATTCTGAAATTCAAATTCCCTGGTCCATCCTCAATCCCTTCCATTCTCCTGTGCCTGTCTGCCTCACAGGAGTGCAAATGAAGGGTATAGGGGGACTATCATCATATCTGTCCCCTGCCTCCAGGCCTTCCTCAGTCTCTCTTGTGGTTCCGCTGTATATATAGATATATATAATTTGTGTGTAGATATATATATGTATTCTTTATTATGTATTTTTTCGCAGTTTTTCTAAAGTGCCAGAAAACAAGATTTGTGGGAATTTTTAGTGATTTTTTTTTTGCATTTTTCCCTGTTTCAAATGTTTTCCCCATTAAAAATTGGAACTTGGTACATTCAGTAGGAAATTCTTCACTCAGACTGTGGCCAAGACCAAGAAAAGTGCAAAGAGACAGAGGAGGAAAGGAGGAGTGACTCCTCCCGGTTAACATTCAGGGAGCCTGTCCAACATCTCCTCCTTCCTATAGGCTGGGAGGGAAAGAGCGGGCAGGAGAATGATCCTGGTGCTCCCCAGATTCGCCTCCCTCTAAAAGCCATGATCTTGCCCTCTAAGCAGTTGCTGAGAGGGCAGCCATCTTGGCCCTAAAAAACAGTAGCTGAGAGAAAAGTTGCTATCTTGATAGCAACTTTTCCCTGTTTTTAAACTGCACTCCTCTAATTCCCATTTCTCAAATTTGCTCCCCAAAACTGGTTCTCCCCTTGTTAGCTGTTTTTTTCCTGGGGGAGAGGGAAGGTAGGGGAGAGAGAAATGTTCTTCCAATCATAGAGCAAGGAGGCCCTGTTTTCAAAGAGAATTAGAAACAAACATTTCAGTCATCTCCCCCACTGGAAGGAAATATAGGGACCCCTGACCAGGGTTAACTAGTGCAAATTAGGGATTAGGGACTATTTAAGATCCCTGTACCCCATCCCTAGGCTGGGATCTTTGGGTGTGGGGAACTGAGTCAAAGATGGGGTGTAAGGTGCTCTTTTGGAGGGAAAGTTGGTGGGGATACCCCAAAGCCCACCAGGAAAGTAGGATGGTCCCCTCAAAACCATCTGGAGTGATTGGTGAGGAGAGCGACACTAGGAAAGATGGGGGTAAAGGTAAGGATGGAAGGTCATGTGCAAATCTTGGGCTTACCCACCCATCCAACCCCCATCGTTTTTCTGGCTATTTGGTCTAGTCTGGGAGAAACCATCAGGAAAGGGGAAAAAATGGGAGAAAGTAGATTCCTTTCTCCATTCCATATGGAGCTCTTTCCTCCTGACCCCCAAATCTGATTTAGCCCAGAAGAGGCCATATGAAAAGGCATGAAGAGGTGTGATCTATTCACATCTTTTGCCTTGGAAGAATCTGGAGCTCACTGGATTTGAGGGTCCAAGGTAAGGCCAAGATTTCCCTGGCCTGGGTTGGAAGAGTACTCAGCCATGGAACAGAGGGTTAATGAAGCCCTCCTGTCAACACCTCCTTGACCTGGATTGGGTGAGGCCGTCTCCAAAGCCTAGGAGTATGGGAAGGAGCATGGAAGATTCAAAGGCATGGAAGCCAAGGAAGGCATGGCATCTCAATGTGAAGGAAATAGGGACTGAGAAACCCACCCTTGGGAAGAACGGAATCCAAAGCCATGCTCCCAGGCAGGTGGGTCAGGTATCACAATGGTCTGGTCCAGGCCCTGGGCCACAAAGAATGGAATGTGCTAGGAAGCATCTGGGGGAGGACTTAGAGAAAGCTTCAGAACAGGTGAGGATCATAAGGTGAGAGAGATGGTTTCCCCCTAGGTTTACGAATTAGGGGAGCAGGTTAGACATTCAGAGCTGGTGGGGGCCATGAGTAGAGATTCAGATAAGTATATTGCTCAGTTGCCCCAAGGGCTGGAGAGGAATGGGAGCTGGCCCTGCCCCTCATGGGGCCATTCCCTGGAGGAAGAGTGAGAGGGGAACTACCAAAGATCCCTTCCCAGGAGATGGGAAAACTACAATCTCACACAAAGCAGCCTGACTCCTGAGCTCCAGGGGCCCCCAAGTCCCTGCACAAGAGTGTGGCGGGGCTCCTAGGGCAGGGAAGCCAGGGAGCTGGTAGTGGTAGAGGGTTCAGGGAGGGTGGCATCTGGTAAAAGGGGGTCCTGGCCCTAGAGCTCACCCCACATCTCCTTTCTGATTTCTCTCAACCCCTGCCCTTTCCCCTTCTCCCTTAGGGGGAACTGATGGAGGAAGAGTTGGGGGAGGTGGAGTTGGGGGAGTAGGGGGTGCTGCTTGAGGATTCACTGTGTAGCCAAAGACCCCTGGTAGGAAAGGAAGGGCTCCCCCACCCTTTTCATCAGGTAGGACCATGTTGAGAGCAACTGGGAGAGCAGCCAAGTTGCTGAAGTTGTAAGGGTAGGCAGCAAGGAGCTGGGGGCCATAGACAAGTGGATAGGGCTCAGGGTAGAAGGTGACTTTGGCAGCCCCCATCCCCTCTATCCGGTCCCCTTCTGAAACACCTACTAGCCCCTCACTCCCAGGTTTTCCTCTGCCTCCACTTGGTTCCCGGCCACTCCCTATCAGAGCCAGTGGAAATTCCTGCACAGGGGGGTAGGCATAGCTGCCTCCTCCTGCTACTGGGGGCTCCTCACCCCCTGAGATGACAGGGTCCTGGAGTGAGGCCATCTCAGAAGCTTCCTCAGCAGCAGCATTCCCACCACCTGCCTCCCCACTGGATGAGGACACTTGCATCTCCTGGGGGGCCTCTTCCTTGACATCCCCAGGCCTGGTGCCAGTGCTGCCCTTAGAATATGCAATGACAGGTGTGGGAGTGCCTCCGGGCCGCTCAGCAGCATGCCTCTGTCCATGGCGGCTCAAAGCAGCTGCTGTCTTGCACACCTTGGAGCAGTGGGGACAGGTGAAGCGGGTGGAAGGCCTCCGCCCAGCTCGAGAGCTGTGGGAGCCCCCACTGTGGGCCTCCTGGTGCTTTCGCAGCTTCCTCAGGGTGGCAAAGGCCTGGGCACAGTCCCCACAGCGGTGCCTCCGCTCACCACGGACACGCCCTACTGGGCTCTCCACTGTGGGGTTCTCCTCCCAGCCCCTCCGTTCTAGCTTCTGCCTCCAGCGTGGTGGCCGTCGTCCTCGGGTTATCCCACTTCCCCCACCACTGCCTCCATTGGCAGCTCCAGCCTTGCGCTTAGGCTTGTATGAATAGTAGGGCCTCCAGAGCTGGTCCTCCCCACCAGCCTTTGATTCCTCCTCCTCATCCTCTTCCTCGTCTTCATCCTCCTCCTCTTCATCCTCCTCCTCACTCTCCTCCATCTCCTCTCCACTCAGCTCTCCAGGACGAAGGTCAGTTTCTGAGATGCGGCGCTTGACAATGGCCTCTTCCCCAATTCGCACAGTGATCTGACACAGTGGAGGTGGAGCCTGTAGCTGAGAGGGGCCCCGGCCAGGCCCTGGGGGGGGACCTCCACCCCCACCAATCCCACCCACTGGCTTGGCTGTATAAGTCAGAGTCCTCCCAGCCCGTGGATTCCGGCCCTTGGCCTCCTCTGTGGCTGTAGCTGGCCCTGCGGCTGTGGCTGGGCTGACCAAGGTGGTGGCTGAACTGGTGGGTGTCACTGTGGGCTCAGGGGGAGGAGGTGGGTACTCTCGTTTCTTAGGGGGCCTTGGGGGAGCAGTGTAAGTGATTACTGAGGCAGCCTGGGACCCTCCTGTGCTGGCTGGCCCACCCCCTGCTCCACCACCGCTACTGCTCCCATGGACAATGACAGAAGGAGCTGGGTGAGCAAAGGTGATGACAGAGGGTGGTGGGCCAGGCTCTGGGGCAGGTGGGGGTCCGGGTGGGGGGCTAGCTGGCATTGCTCCAGGGGCCGGTGTGTGGAGGCTTGGAGAAAGGGAGGCCTCGGGGGCTCCCTGGCTGTAGGTCTTGTAGGGCCGCTTCGCTGCCCGCATGGGGAGCAGGCGGTACAGCTTCAGGGTATTGAGCTTGGGCTTGTAGCCTCCATTGGGTGTCTTCTCACTGGCTAGGAGGCCCGGGCTAATGCCATGGAAGGCTCGCTGGTGGGTCTTCAGATTATAATAGGTGACAAAGGTCTCCCAGCAGAAGATGCACTGGTACCTGGGCCAGGACAGCAGGGAACAGGGCAGGAACAGAGCCACTTGAGTCAAGGGCCCTGAAGCCAGGGTCTCAGCTCCCATGTCCTCTGCAGCCCTCCAACCTATAACTCCCCCAGCCATCTTCTCACCCTCCCTTCATGCTGCTTTGCTTCACCCTGCCGGCCTCAACTGTTCCATCTGTGAACTGGGAATAATCACACATCTTAACTCACAAAGCCTTTTGAAGCATGAATAACAGAATGAGGAAATGACTTAAGAACAAGAACATGCTATGGAACTACACGGCATTGTTCTGAATATTTTAAGTACTGATGAACACGCCTTCTTTCCCATAGTCCTCTTCTGTAAGGGCAATTCACTTTTTCCTTCCTGGCCTTCCCCACAGTGCCAAGCCAGGACACAGGCAGGCAAGATGCTGATAAGCATCAGCTGAAGGAAAGGGCTGCAAGGGGAGAGGGGTGGTGCAGTGAATGAATGCCGGTGAGCAGGGGCCAGGGCATAAATAGACCAGATTCAGGATGACTTTCTAGACCCCACCCTCTATACCTTCCCTCCGTTGTCCAAGGCCTCTGAGTGCTGAGCCTGGGCCCTCCTTCCCAACCCTCCACTCCTGGCCCCACACCACTCACCTGCGCTCCCCAGTATGCCACACCTCGTGCTTGGTGCGGTACTCAGCCAGGGCAAACACCTTCTCACAGTAGCGGCAGGGGTACTTCCTCCGCCACGAGTGCACATTGCTGTGCCGCTTCAGGCTGGACAGGGTCACGTAGGAACGCTCACAGGCGGCACACACGTACAGCACATGGCCACCCACCACCTTCACCACGTGCTCAGGGCCACCTCGGAAGCCCACTGGTGGAGGTAGGGCTGAGGCATCCACTCCTGCAGGACCACCAGGGCCAGAGCCCCCAGCTCCCAGCCCTGTAGACCCCCGAGTGCTGGCCCCCCGTCGACACTGGGCCTCATGGGTCTGTAGCCGCTTAGGATGGATGAAGCTTTTTCCACATCGTGGGCAAGGGAGGGGCCGACGGGGTAGGGTGGTCTGTGAGTCAGAGGCTTGGGCATCAGCCCTGTCACCCTCCCATTCTCCATCTGGCCTAGGCCCAGACCCAAAGCTGTCCTCTTCAGGCTGTGAGGTGGCCATGGGGGCTGGGGTGGGAGGTACCCATGCATCGCCTCCCTCCCCAAGGCCCTGCAGGCGAGAGATTCCCAGACGCCGCCCCAGAGCTCCAATCTCTGCCACAGCTGCCCCGTCCCCTCCACCACCAGGGAGTGCAAGCCGGGCACTATAGATGAAGTTGAGGACATCAGAGAAGGCAGCTGCTGGGACCCCTGGAAGCTCAAGGACCCGGGGTGGGGATGAAGCAGAGGGAGAGGCTGGAGGGGGAGAAGAGGGGGAAGAGGAAGAAGAGGAAGAGGAAGAAGAGGAAGAAGAGGAGGAAGAGGAAGAAGAGGCAGCTGTGGTGGTTGCAGGATTGGGAGCTGAGCCCCCAGTAACTGGTGGGAGGGGCAGTGGGGCTGAAGCTAGCAGGGCCTCTCTGAAGAAGGGACTAGAGGCAGCCAGGACACTGCGGTGCGCGGGGAACTTGGTGTCTCCAGCTATGAGGGTGACGTCACAGAAGAGGCCACGGAGCCGCTGCTCATTGAGCTGGCGCAAGACAGCGGGGGCATGGGATGGGTCCGTCACCTCTGCAGGTGGGGGCATGGCGCCAGCCTAGACATGGGGAAAAGAGGCCAGGGAGAGTCTCAGAGGCTGTGCAGAGGACAGAGGCCTCTAAGACCAGGGAAGTGAACTGGGAAGGGGTCAGACGCTGCTGGTCAGAAATTGGTAGAAGGCTGAGTAACTTCAGGTCACGGAAGTTAACATTCAGCCAACAAATCTAACCAATGTTTAAGACCAGTGTTTCTAGTATCTAGGGCTAGAAGAGAGGCCAGAGATACCATAGGTCATCCTAAAGGTCAAGTCTATGACCTCCAGAGTCACAGACTAGCAAGGTAATCAATGGAAACCCCTCTCATTAAAAGGGTAAGGAAGCTCCCACAACTACTGCCAATCATTTCCCAGAACTCCCAAGCCTGGACAAAATGGCTGCCCTTGCTGGCATGCTACCGTAGGTTTAATTTTTCCTAGCTATAGTCCTCTTGGTACCCTCTCACCTGAGAGCACAGCCAACATGGAGCGGACTTGGGGGTGGCTCAGTGAGTCCCTTCTGCCCAGCCTCTTCCTTCTGTGGAGAAACAGAAACCATGTCAGGAGAACTGAGAGGAGGAGGCAGAAAAGGGTCCTCAGGACAAGAACTGAGAATGAAGGACTTTCGGGAGTGGGCAGTGGTACAGTGGTCAGGGTCAGAGAGCACGTGCACTGCTCTGCAGACCCTGATCCCTTCGAGGAACCTCTGGTCAGGTTATTTGTTTAGCTTCATCCAGTCAGACCTACGAGGTCACAAAGATTATTGCAGAGGCTTTTCCTGCTGGCCTATGGAAGTACAGAAACAAGATAATTCACATTTTTAATTCACCTCTAAACAATAAAGCAGCACAGTCCAATCCTATAGGTTCAGGAAAGCCTGTCAGATCATTTTCAAGTCCCTTTGGTCCAACTGCGAGACTCAAAGGAAATCAAAGATTTGAATGTTGTCTTTTATCAAAATGGGTTTATTTACATATCAAAATAGATTTGTGTGATTTTTTTTTTTTTGTACTGGGGATTGAACCAGGGGTAATTAACCACTGAGCCACATTCCCAGCTCTTTTTATATTTTATTTTGAGACAGGGTCTCACTGAGTTGCTGAGGCTGGCTTTGAGCTCATGATCCTTCTGCCTCAGCCTCCTGAGGCACTGGGATTACAGGTGTGCACCACCACACCCAGTTCTGAGGCTGGTCTTGAACTTGTGATCTTCCTGCCTCAGTCTCCCAAGTTGCTGGGATTACAGGTTTGTGCCACACCAGGCATACTCTGAGCTTTCTTATTGGACCAAGCTACTAGGTATGCAAATTAGGAGAGGGCCTCCTCACATGCCTCCAGCCCTATAAATCTTACAAGGGGTTGCTGGCTTGGGTACCAGGTAACATCTGAAGACCACTGACAAGTGCCTGCTTCTTCCAGTCTCTAAAGGGCACTGGAAAGGCCACCAGACCAGAAGTGGGGAGACTTAGGTCCCACTTATGAGACCTGGTGGCCTAGGGATTTGGGCTTAAAAAGCAGAGGAAATGAAACCCCTACCTCATCTCTTGCTGGAAGCCTCCTCCAAAAGGAATAGCAGGCAACCCAAATTCAAGTTTGGTAGTTGCCAGCTCAGAGAGCAACTCACAGCTGTTTGCCCCCATGGGTACTACAGGCCCTGGAGTTCCCATCTTTTACTTGAATATCTGAGTTTCAGTGCCTTATCCAAAGTCACTGAAGAGTTGGGAATAACAAGTGGGCCTGTCCATAGATTTAGACCTGTTGACCTAAAAGGTCAAGCAGGTTTCTTTCATCTGCCCTCCAGGCAGCCTGGGAACTCCAGCGGCTTTGGCGGAAAGGGAGGCATCCTTCTGAGTGCCCTGCATCACACATATACTCATGCGTGGCCTGCATCAGGAGTTCCTCATGCAATCCTCAACCCCTACAAAATGTTCTTTTCCCATTTATTACCCATACCACCTGGACTAAAAGCCCTTCTCCCCATAATATCTCATTTTCCTGCAAAAGACAGCTCTGATTCCTCTCCTGAACAAGAAGGAAGGTGGTAAACAGAGGTGATATTCAAAAGTTTGTTTGTTTGTTTTGGTTCTGGAGATTGAACTCAGGGGCATGCGACCACTGAGCCACATCCCTAGCCCTATTTTTGTGTTTTATGTAGAGACAGGGTCTCACTGAGTTGCTTAGTGCCTCGCTGTTGCTGAGGCTGGCTTTGAACTCGCAATTCTCCTGTCTCAGCCTCCCTAAGTGCTGGGATTACAGGCTTGCGCCACCATGCCCAGCTTGTTTTTTTTTTTTTTAACCTTTATTTATGAAGATCGAACCCAGTTCGATCTTGCCTCACACGTGCTAGGCAAGCGCTCTACCACTGAGCTATAAGCCCAGCCCCTATTCAAAAGTTTTAACAACCCTAACTGCCAGGTACAGACCACGAACTTATCAAGTGTACTCTGTTCATGCTGTGAATAGGCTGGGAATCCTAGGGAAAAGTCCTCAACCCATTCATGGTCTATGATTAGACTTCCCACTTCTTTCCATGATAGATCCAGCCCACTGAGACCCCAAGAGTAGGCACTTTATTGCATTATTTCACTTGCTTCTCATTGCTAACCTGAAAGGAAGCAGACAGTTTATTAATTTTAAGGTCACAGAGGCTCAGATGATTTGCCCAAGTAAATATATGACCAGTAGCTGGGCTGGGATCTGATCCCAGGAAACTTGGCTTCAAAGTCAGTATTCCTGATGACTTCACCATACCATGATGAAGGACATGTTTACAGCCCCCACTAGGATGCCACTAGTCCACCTGAAGGTTTTGTGTCCTCTTCTTCCAGGTGAGGAGAAGCCAGAGTTTAATTCCAGTCCCCATTCATCTGTGGCTGGCCCTGCTCACCTGCACAACCATCCATGGGAGGCTTGGTGCCTACAGACACACATCTGTGTGCTGACTTCCTTGACACTTGGACAAGGCCCATCAGGGCTTCTTAGAACTGTAGAGACTCAAAGCTGGACTGGCCCTTAGAGACCATCTAGAAACATAGTCATTATGGTCTTTGTAGCTGCCATTTATTAAATACTTATGTGCAAAATATTGTGCCAAACATTTTATCTGCATCATCTCAATACCCAAAATGACCACAGTAAAGAAAGTGTAGAGAATTTCAACACTCTAAACTCATTTCAGGTCCAGGAAATATAGTGATGCAGTGATTTGCCCCTGGTTCTTGTTTTGTTTTGTTTTTGGCAGTGCTAGGAATGGAACCCAGGGCCTTGTGCATACTAAGCACATTTCCTAGAGCTAGCCCCCTATCCCTGGTCTGGTTGCTAACCCAGCTGCGGTTTGGATTCAGCTTTCCTGAGTTCAACTGCCTCATCACTGGCCACTGCCCTGCAAGGGCTTATGAGAGGTGGAAAGGACACTAGCTATGTGAACCTACACAAGTCACTTAAGTCTCTGTATCTAAGTTTCCTTATCTATAAGGCGAAGATGATTAATAGCTCTCACTTGTAGGGTTGTTGAAAAGATTAAATGAATTAATAAGTGACAGATTCAACCAACAGAGGATTGAAAATATTCAGAAAAAAACTATCTATACATGTACAGACTTTATTTTTCTTATCATTATCCCCTAAGTACAGTATAATGACTACTTACATAGCATTTGCATGGTGTTAATATTATGTGTAGAGATAATTTAAAGTACACTTAGGTTAGATACAAATATTATGCCATTTTATGTAAGAGACTTGAGCATCTAAGCTCATCATATCTGTGATGAGCCCTTAAATCATTTTCCTGTGGATACTGAGGTAGACTGTGCCTTGTTTTGGAATTCAGCCCTGGAAGATGGTGGCGGAAATGGTGAAAAAAACAGAGGCAGAAATTGGGCTTCAAGGTAAGTTTGGTGGCTCTTGGGTTTTCACTTTCTTATTCTTACCATGTCGCTACTCTTTTTTCTTTTTTTTTGGTACAAGGGATTGAACTCAGGGGCACTCGACCACTGAGCCACATCCCCAGCCCTATTTTGTGTTTTATGTAGAGACAGGGTCTCACTGAGTTGCTTAGCACCTCGCTGTTGCTGAGGCTGGCTTTGAACTGATGATTGTTCTGTCTCAGCCTCCTTAAGTGCTGGGATTACAGGCTTGTGCCACTGTGCCCGGCTACCATGTCTCTACTCTTGACTGCTTGTGTGACCTTGGAGGTGCCACCGTGGCGGGGATCTGAGCATGGCCACCAGACATGCTCCACCTCTTGTTCCCTCTGCATGGAATATTCTTTCCTCCAGATAGCTTCATACCTCACAGCCTTGACTCAAAAAGTCCCCTTACCCAGGGGCCTTCCCTGGCCTGCTCCCACCTCCCAACACTTCATATCTTCTACCCTACTTTATTTTTCTTCTTGGAACTTAGTAAAACACATTGTTCATTTATCTCTAGAATGTAGACTTCAAGGCTGGCAACAGTAGGAATTTTTGTCCACTTTGCTCATCGTAATATCTACAGGCCTGAGCACAGTGTCTAGCACACAATGTGGGGGTTAAAAAAAATTTTAGGAGCTGAGTGTGCAATTCAGCGGTAGAGTGTTTGTCTAGCATGTATGAGGCCCTGAGTTCAATCCCCAGTAACACACACACACACACACACACACACACATACAATTCTGATAAATGAATAAACTTGCCCTCAAAGTCTGCTTGAAGTCTCTCTATCCTCAGGAAGAAGCCATCCGCAGTGCAAAACTGAGTCAGCTAGGAGGTGGAAATGATGATTATAACTTGACCACTACTAGAGTATGCACAATTTGCCTGATATGCTTCCAGGGGCTTTACCTGCATTACCTCATTTAATCATATCCTTGAAATGGTCACCCACAATAGGTATTTATATTCTCCCAATTTTATAGAAGAGGAACCAGAGACGGATATACCTTGATCAAGGTCACACAGCTTAAAATTAGCAGAGTCACGATTTGAATTCAGGCTGGGCTGACCCCAGATGTTAAATCTTTGCCTCTGTCATTCTGCTGGATCCTGCCCTGAAGGGGCCTATGGCAGGCCAGCTGGTTACATAAATCACCACACAAGGTCTCACGTGCTAAGTGCTAAATGTGTCATGTCTGACTCCACCCTTTTCCTCACTCCCAAATCCAACAGTCACCAAGTCTGGCTGAAACTGCAGCAGAGCCTGGGAATGGCTCTGGAAGTTTTCCTCTTAACCCGCTTTTGGCCCCCAAACAGGTCCTTGTTAACACTTACATGGTCCAAAGCCATGGCCTCCCAGCTATCTCTCCGCCTCTGGGCTTACCTTTCCCATCCAGCTATCCTCCCACTGGGAGTCAGTGTTCCTACTGGCAGTTGAGGTACTAACATTGCTAGGTTCAAAAACTGTCCCTGGTCCCCACTGACTTCAGAATGAAGTTCAAATTCCTCCACCAGGCACTCAAGGGCTCTGGTCCAGCTCTAAGCTCCCCTTGCCTGTGTTATTCTCTCTTCAAATACCCAGTGTGCTCTCCAACCTCCACGTTCCACCTCTCTGCCTTTGCCTCTGCTGGGTCTCCTGCCAGCAATGCCCTTTCAGTAATCTCTTCTCAATATCCCTCCAAAATGTTAAGATCAAATTCAAGTGCTATCTTCTTTTTGGCCCTCCTTGACCCACAGGACAAGGACAACCTTTCTTTCCTCTGACTTACCAACATTTTGTGCCCCTCTGGCCAGCACCCATGTTACATAATAGTAGATCTTTAGGGTCTCAAGCGGTGGGCTGGGATTCCTGAGAGCGCTTCCTAAGCATACTGGTCTCCTGGTGAGATGCTGAGTTCTGCAGAAACTGGGAGAATGTGTGTGTGTGTGTGTGTGTGTGTGTGTGTGTATGTGCGTGTGCACACAGAGAGGTCTACCGAATACTCCAGAAAGGCAGCAGAGTACAGCAATTAAGAGCACAGGATCTGGAACCTTGGGCTCAAATAGTTTTACCTCTTACTAGCTAAGTAACTTCAGGCTAATTACTAACTTCTCTGGGCCTTAGTTGCCTCACCTGAAAAAGGTGTACCTACTGTGAGGACTAGATGAACAACAGTAAGAAAAGGCACTGAGAATGGTGCCTAATAGTGTCAACCAAGTGTTTACAGACATTGCTATTCGTGAAACTGGAAGGGGATTCTCAGTGCTGGCAGAGGGCTGACAGGAGCTGGCATAGGCACAGCCCCCAAACTGAAGCTAACATTCCAGGTCTGTTTCCCAGGTGTCAATGGTAGGTAGGACACATAATTAGAGCAGTTTTACAGATGTGGAGCTGAGGTTCACTTAGGCAAAGTGCCAGTGAGACGCAGAGCCACCAGAACTCTTTAGTTCCAGTGCAGGGCTTCTGTCTTGCACCTGTTGTGCAGGCTTCACACAGCAGCCAGCCCCCTCCCTGCCCCCATACTGAAGGATCCAGCCACAATGCCCTCCTGCCCCCATGTATATATGCCCTCCCACAGGCCAGGAGCAGTACACAGTGTCGTGAACAATTGGAGCATACACGCATGTGCACATACACATGCCCCTACAGAAGGCCCAGGCCCCAAAGGTGAGGAAAACCTGTTCTAAGGAATCTGCCTAGTGAGCAAATTCCGTTCAAGGCCCTTCCACCTTCCTCCAGTCACAGGAGTGGGGCCAGTGTGCGTCACAGATACCCGCAAGGGGGGCAGAGAGAGGGAGAGGGTGAAATAGGAGGAGGAGACTGAAAACTTCATGTTTCTTTTTTCCATTTTAGTGACAAAAGTCGCACCCGGTCTTTACATAAACATGGCCAAGGAGCCACACTGTCTAAGCTCACTTCCCCTGCAGGCGCCAGGGCTCTCCTCTCAATGACCCTGACAGGCTGGGTGAGGGGCAAGCACACAGACCCTACAAAAGAGATGCGCCACCCTGACAACACCCATGCCTCCTGCCTGCTGCCCTTGCTCTGCCCCATATTTATCTCCCTGCCTTCCCATAACATCTTCTCTGCAGCCCCACAACGCCACTTAAGCATACAGAAAGTAGGCACTCACACACAGCTTGCCGCTGGTCTCTTGGGTTTGAGGCCCACATTGCCCTTGTCACGCCACCTCCCTCCCCACAAGTGTTTTCTGACCAGCTTGCCTCCCAGCCCAACAGCCCGGACAGGCTTCCACAAACAACGTCACAAAAGAATCCCGTGGAGAATGTTGCAAACACACAACCTTCCTCTTGCTTGGCTGCCCACAATCCCATAAACACAACTTGCACATCCCACCCAGAACCTTTCACACCAGTGCCAGCTGACCCACAGGCACCAGAGACACACCCTGGGGTTTATCACTCCCCTTGTGATCCATGGGATCTGAGTTCTAGACGTGTAGCCCCCATGCAACTCGCTCAGCACAAACACACAAACCCATCCATCGGTTTGTTCTCACCACAAGTGGACCACACCTTGGCAGGGCCACAGAAATGAGACCCAGATGTGATACCTTAAGTCAAAGGTCCACAACTGCCCCTTCCAAATGGGCACATACACCCTGCATTTTGGGGCTCTCTATAAGAAGTACACTGTGCCAGCTATGCAGAGAACAAGCGTTCAGAAACAGTTCATATGTGCAACACAAGACATACGTGCAAGAAAACACAGGCTGATGGAAAATATACATACAATCTGACAACAAACTCCACACTCAGCGTATTGTGCTCTGCTTAGAATGCCCATCTGTCAGCCAAAGCCATAGGGCCGCATCTGTAAGTAATTCTGCCCCACAGCACTGGACACCCCTTCTGGCCTTCTATCTCTAAGGCCCAGGTAGGGCGCAACCGGGACCCCTGACTGCTAGATGAGCAAACGGTGGTGCCCGGGAGCGGTTTACCTTGCCCCACAACACTGCAGGAGACACAATCTCCAAGACTCACAGCCACAACCCTGCCCCGACGGCGCGGCGGTTCCAGTGCTCCTGCTCGCACTGCGCACCCCGCGCACCCCGCGCACCCCAACTCTGGGGCGCTCAGCGGCCCACCCCTCCCCCTCTCTGCCTGGCTCCTACGCCATCAACCTCCCAGCAGCTTGCAGCGCTAGCCTGGGCTCACACCCGCCCCACCCCACCCCCAACCTGCCCCCCGCGGGGAGGGGGACATTAGGCTGCAGAATTAACCCTTCAAAGGGGGAGTGAGCACGGCCCCTTCCACGGCCCGGGGCAATCGCGTCCCCAGTCCACCGCTCCCTCGGACGCCATACCAGGGCCCCCTTAGTCGCCCCCCAGCGCCCTGCGCGCCCGGGGGCGGGGCCAGGCTCAGTCCTCGACCCTTGAGCCCCCAGGTCAACTCCAAAGGGGAGCGGTAGCGGCTCGGGGCGCGGCTAGGGCCCCCACGGCGCCGGGCAGCGGGGAGGGGGCCCGGCAGTTGGCTCCGGTCCGCCCTGGCCCTGCCCGGTTCGCCTCGGGGCCCACCTGACTGCGATGGCGCCGCGTCCGCCAGGCCCGGCTCATCACCGTGGCCGCCCCCGGCCGCTCCGGTTTCGCCCGCCTCCAGCTCCGGCTCCGGCTCCGGCTCCGGCCCCGGCCCCCCCAGCGCCCGGCCCCGGCCCGGCCCCGCCGCCGCCGCCGCCGCCGCTGACATCATCGGCTCCCCCCGCCCCGGTCCTACCCCCACCCCCACCCCCGGAAACAGTCCCCCCCCAGCGCCGCCGCCGCCGAGAGGAGGCCGGCGCAGCGAAGCAGACACCGACACAAGGCTCCCATGTACGACGGCCTTCGCCCGGCCGATCCCGCGCAGGAAAATGCGCTGCGCCGGGCCACCGGGAGGGTGGACACTCAGAGGGGCGCGGGCCGGGCTGCAAGGTCCCTGCAGGGACACACGGCCACCCACCCCTGCCTTTCCCCAACATGTCCTTCACTAAGGAGTGCAATCGCCTAATAGTATACACACACTCTCTGGGCCACATATATACAACATGGCAGACTCACAGTCTGACGCATGGGGACCCACAGACCCAGCTAGGGTCAGCACACACTCAGGGCAGCCCTAGACACACATACCCCAGACATGTGCAGGGTACACCACCAGGCCCATGGCAAGGAAAACCCCAAGCCCTACAGGACAGACACACATCAGTGACCACCAGTGCAGATGAACTCACAGCTTGGTACTTTGTCTCCACTAGTGGAAATATCCACATCAATATACTTTGTGCATGAATGCACAGGCCCTGGTGTGGGCCTCCTTGGACAGCACCATCAAAACACCAGGTAGAGGCACACGCAGAAGAAACACATTCCTGAAACTCCAGAGGGACAATCCCTGAGACTCCTCCTTAGTGCTGGAAAGAACTCAGGAGACAGAGGAGCCAAACCTCAGAGCTCCTCTCCTTAAAACCTTTGTGAAACAAAGCAAGACATAAACAAATGAATCCAAAGCTAAAGAAGTATCACAGAGCCAAAGAGAGATTACATTCCTGTAATCACAATAATTTGGGAGGCTGAGGCAAAAGGATTACAAATTTGAAGCTAACTTAGGTAATTTAGTGAGACCCTGTCTCAAATATTTAAAAAAGAATAAAAATCTGGGGGTGTAGCTCAATGGTAGAGTGCCCTGGGTTAAATCCTTAGTACCATTATTAACATCATTATTGTTGTTGTTATTATACAGAGAGAAGCTGGGCGCAGTGGCTCATGCCTGTAATCCCAGGAACCTGGGAGGTTGAGGCAGGAGGACTAAAAGTTCAAGACAGCCTTGGCAACTTAGGAAGACCTTTTCTCAAAATAAAAAATAAAAAGGGCTGGGGATATAGCTCAGTGGTTAGAGAGCCCCCAAGTTCAATCCCTAGTACCAAAAGAGAGAGAGAAGGAATCAGACACACTTTGGAGTCATGGAAACAAAGATATGAAACAAGCAGAATTGGAATTCATGAGAAAATAGCCCCTCTCACTCCAGGAAGGTTCCAGAGAAGAACCCCACCCCCACTTCAACCAGGTCACAATGGCTGGAGCTCTGAGGGGCTCAGGCCCCCTGAGCCAGGAGGAGAGGAGGAAGTCCAAGGAAAGATGGTGAGTGTAGGGGCCAGGGGGCATAAGGGGCATAGGGAACACAACATTCTGCTCCTGGTAACTCCTCTTCTTCTCCCCGGAAACTTCCCAGTGGTCCTAGAGACACATACAAATGAAACTCATAACGATGTACTCAGATGTCCTTGGAGCTTGTGACATCACACAGATACATAGCATCTACACAGCATCAGAAGCTGCCTCCCCTTTCTCAAAGAGGAGCATCCCTGAGACCTCCTTTTTCCCCTCTCAAGAGTAACCTACCCAGAGAAATACGGTGCTCCTGGACCACTCACTCCTGACTTCCTGCTTTAGATGCTAAAGGCCCACAGTGTACCACTGCATCCATCTTTCAGGTCGTTTCAGGCTGTTTGAGTTCCTCTTCAGTTCTGCAGAGTCTCAGACCCCAGTCTGGCATTCACCTTGCCTCAAGTCCCCTGAGCTGTGAGTGCCCTCATCCTGGAGCTCCTTTTTCCCTAACAGGCTGGCAGTCACCCCTACTTCAACCTGCCGGACTTCACCCAGCCATCGCCGCCCTCCACTCCACCCAGCCTCCCCTCGCACCAGCGCTGCTGGCCCTCGGATGCAACCAAGGGCCTGCTTGTTGCCCTGCTGGGTGGGGGCCTGCCTGCTGGCTTTGTAGGCCCCTTCTCCCGTATGGCTTACCAGGCTTCCCACTTGCCCTCGCTGGAGCTGCTCATCGGTCGATGCCTCTTCCACCTCCCCATTGCCCTGCTACTTAAGCTGCGTGGTGACCCACTGCTGGGACCTCCTGATGTCCGGGGCCGGGCCTTCCTTCATGCTCTGCTCAACGTCCTCAGCATCGGATGTGCCTACAGTGCCGTGCAAGTGGTGCCTGCTGGCAATGCTGCCACTGTTCGTAAAGGTTCTTCTACTGTGTGCTCTGCTCTCCTCGCCCTCTGCCTTGAGAGTCAGGGTCTCAGTGGCTACGACTGGTGTGGCCTGTTGGGCAGCACCCTGGGATTAATCATCATTGTGGGACCTGGACTAGGGACACTGCAGGAGGGGACCACAGGTCTCTACACTGCCCTGGGCTATGTGCTGGCTTTCTTAGGAGGCCTGGCTCTATCACTGGGGCTTCTGGTCTACCGCTCCCTGCACTTCCCCTCCTGCCTACCAACAGTAGCCTTCCTATTTGGCTTGGTGGGGCTAATGGGCTCTGTGCCAGGCCTCTTTCTGCTACAGACCCCTGTGCTACCCAATGACCCTCTGAGTTGGAGCTGTGTGGGGGCAGTAGGAATCCTTGCTTTGGTCTCCTTTGTGTGTGTGAGCTATGCAGTCACCAAGGCCCACCCTGCCCTGGTGTGTGCTGTCCTGCACTCTGAGGTGGTAGTGGCCCTGATGTTGCAGTATTATGTCCTCTATGAGACTGTGGCACCTTCTGACATCATGGGGGCAGGGGTCGTGTTGGGCAGCATTGCCATCATCACTGCTCAGAACCTCAGCTGTGAGAGGGAAGGGCAGGTGGAGGAATGAGATCAAACTTGAGAGCCTAGGGGTTGGGGGGGGACAGGGGTAAATAGGAGAGACTGGAATACAAACATGGGAGAACAAGTGCCTGGAGAACAACTGGTGTGGGAGAGGGACACCCCTCAGAATCAAAGGTGGAAGGGGATACTTGGAAGACCTGGAACAAGCCTGGGGAACCAAGGGATATGGGTCCTGTGAATCAGGGCACAACTAAGGAGTAAGGTCTCAGATCCAAGGGGCTGATGCAGGCTGGCTGTGGGCCACAGGGAGGATTTCCCTCTGCAGCAGAGAGAATAGCATTGGGGCAGAAGTGTGCCAGCGGCGGGCATTCAGGCTAACAGACAGAGCCAGCAGCTGCACTGGGGGAGGGGAGTGTGCCTTTTTCCCTTAGGCGATGGTTTCCTTTCCTCGTGGTTGTGCCCCCCTCCCAGGGCGGTGACGTGACACTGACATCAAACAAGGATCATTCTGAATGTGGCTATGCAGTTTGTGTCATCTCTGCTTTGGAGGGAGAGTGGAAGTCCTACACCTCTTATTGGAGAATCCCTTGGGATCCCCGCCCCCCATCTTATTTCTGAAATATTCTATAAAGTGGAGGATTTCCTTAATGTTCAGATTCCTTGACCCCCACCGCTCCAAATCCCCCAGGACTTTCGTGTTCTGCCCCATGGTTAATCTGCTTTTCCCGGATTGTTGCGGTCCCGTGATCTCTCCAGAACAGGGGCCAGCCTCCTTCCGGAGCAGGCCTCGGAGCTGAGGCCTCTTCGAGCGGCTCAGCCTGGGGATCCAGGACCAAAGCTGGGTTCAGCGCTCGATTAGAGACCAGGAGATGCCTACTCATCCTTGCAAGCCGCTGGACAAATATCTCCTACTTCCGGACAAACGATTGGACTCGCCATCTTGATCTGTTCATGCATATTCAACGCGAAATTGCATATTCATGACAAGGACGGACCCAGCCCTCCGGGAACCTACTCGGGAGGACCCGACCGGCCCCGCCTCCATTACCGATTCGCGGAACAGACCATTTTCCTGATGGGGGGAATACTAATGAGAGACTTTTGCTGAAGATGAAACCATACTCCAAAGTAGAATTAAAAAGGCCTGATTTTGTCCTCGATCCTTCAAACCTTCAACCTCAGTGCAAGAGGGAGCAGAGAAGGGAGGCGGCGGGATTAGAAAAATTCCCCTCCCCCTGTCATTTCAAAAGGTCTCCCAACCAGAGATCCTGAGAGGGAGGATCAACTACTTCAGCGCGCGCCCCGTGCGGGCCGGCGCAGGCGGCCCCGTAGCGCAAGGGAGGGCGGGAAAGGAAGGGGCGGGGATGCAGGGCGAATCTATAAAGGGCGTCATTCGGCCAGTTCGCTCCTCAGAAGCGCCGAGAGCGCGACCGGGACGGTTGGAGAAGAAGGCGGCTCCCGGAAGGGGGAGAGACAAACTGCCGTAACCTCTGCCGTTCAGGAACCCGGTTACTTATTTATTCGTTTCCCTTTTTCTTCTTCCTCCCCCCAAAACCTTTTCCTTCCCCCCCTTTTTTTTCCTTTTTGGGAGCCGAAAAATCTCCGGAAAGGGGGAGGTTTCCTTTCGCTCCTTTTCATTTCCCCGCCTCCTTCCCTCCCCCACCTTTCCCTCCTCGGACTTTTTACTCCCAACTCGGGGAGGTCCTTCCCTGTGGCCGCCCCGACAGGGTCTGAGCACCTAGGCGGAGGCGGCGCAGGCTTTTTGTAGCGAGGTTTGCGCCTGCGCAGCGCGCCTTCCTCTGCCATGCACGGGGGTGGCCCCCCCTCCGGGGACAGCGCATGCCCGCTGCGCACCATCAAGAGGGTGCAGTTCGGAGTCCTGAGTCCGGATGAGCTGGTAAGCTGCTGTGCCCTGTCGCTCTACTTCCCTTCTGCGCCCGCGGGTCCGACCCAACCATGACTGCGAAAACTCGACGCTCCTCACTGACCACGGGTGACCCGCAGGTCATGGGTTAGCCGTGCTGAGGCCTTTCAGGGTCCAGCCCCGGGGCTCCCAGATAAATTTACAAGCTTGGCGTGTGGGTGAATTACCGATGTTGAACGAGATGAGACGAATCCTAGAGTTTAAAAAATAAGTTTGAATAGGAAACTGACCCCCAGATATTTCCCCCTCCCTTTCTCCAACTATTAATTGAGCACCTGTTAATGTGGCAGACACAACAGATAACTGGGGATACACAGCTAGCTGCACAAGACAGGGACTTGCCTTGAGAGCATATTCTGTCGGAAGGGACAGAGGAGATACACAATAAACATTTGAATAAAGCGAAACGAGAGTATTGATACGGAAAGGCACTGAGTTGGTTCTAAGTCAGATGGGATGGTGTCCGGGTTTGGGAAAGCCTGTTTGAGGAGGTGAAATTGCCCAGATGATGAGAAGCAGCCAGTCACATTAAGCCATAGATTCTGAGGAAAGAGGCGGAGGACCAGAGAGAAATACCTTGGTGTGCCTTGGAGGATGAAAGGCCACCATAGGTGGGGTTTGGTAGGCAGGTAGGAAGAGTGTTACAGAAGTAGATTGGAGAACCATGGGATATTATAAATCATGGTAAGGCGTCAGGATTAAAATCAGTTTTCAGTAGGAAGCCATTGGACAGTTATAAGGATTACAGTGACTCCGTTTACATAAAATATATATATATGTACATATACTGCTATAGTTACCCTGAAGAACCATGGGATAAGGATGGAAGCAAGAGAAATCAGAGAGAAGGATAATCTTAGTAGAGAGCTCTTGGTGACTTGGGCTTCTTCCCTTGTGGAGCTAACAAAAGAGAGCCAGTTACTGGAGAGAATGGAGTTAAATGACTAAATGGAAATGATTTTGTTAGGGAAGAGGGCTCAGTTTTTTCAGGACTGAGAACATACTGACCTCATGCCATACCACAGAATAAATTCCAGATGAAGTTAATATTTAACTTAAAACTCCCCCCCCAAAAAAAATACAAGTGGTTTTTGGGGGTCTGATACAAGAGTCAGAACTTTAATAGTAATGAATTAAATAAAGGAAAATTTTGCCTGACGCATGGCACACACCTGTGTTCCCAGCACTTTGGGAGGCTAAGACAGAAGAATGGCAAGTTCAAGGCCAGCCTCAGCAATGGTGAGGAGCTAAGCAATTCATTGAGACCCTATCTCTAAATAAAACACAAAATAGGGCTGAGGATGTGGCTCAGTGGTCGAGTACGCCTGAGTTCAATCCTCAGTACCAAAAAATAATAATAATAATAAAAATAAAGGAAAATTTTATGGAGAATCTAAAATGAGCTGAGCATTATACATACAAGGAAGAGCAAGGTAGATTTTGTTACATTAAGATGAGAGCCACTTTTATTAGAGGCATAGCATACAAAGCTAAAAATTAGATTGGAAAACAATATTTGTAATATGATGGATAAAGCTAGATTAATACACATACAAGGAATGCTTACATTTAAGGAAAATACATGTCTACTAGAAAAATGGATAAAGGTTTTGAATAGGCAGTTCACAGGAGTACAAATGGCCTACAAAATCACATTCAGCTTACTAATAAAAACATACAAATTAAAATTTTTTCTTTACCTGATTTTTCCTGCAGGTAAAAATACTCTGAAAAAGGGCTGAGATGTAGCTCAGTAGCAAAGCATTTGCCTCACATTCATAAAGCCCTGGGTTCTATTCCCAGTTCCAAAAAAGAAAAAAAGATTAAAAAAAAATACTGGGAGGGCTGGGGCTATAGTTCAGTGGTAGAGCGCTTGCCTAGCATCTGTGAGGCACTGGGTTTGATCCTCAGCACCACATATAAATAATAAATGAATAAAATAAAGGTCCATCGATGACTAAAAAAAAAAATTAAAAAAATACTGGGAAATAGGCATGCTTACATATTAGTAGAAAAATTAGTTGATATAATTTTTTTTGGAGGACAGTGGCAATTTTATCAGTCTTTTGTTGTTATTGTTGTTGCACATGGACAATACTTTTATTTATTTATATGCGCTGAGGATCTAACCCAGTGCCTCAAGCGCTCTACCACTAAGCTACAGCCCCAGGCCCTTTATCATTTTTTTTTTTTGGTACCTGGGGATTGAACTCGGGTATTCTACCATTGAGCCACATCCCCAGCCCTATTTTGTGTTTTATGTAGAGACAGGGTCTCACTGAGTTGCTTAGTGCCTTGCTGTTGCTGAGGCTGGCTTTGAATTCGCAATTCTCCTGTCTCAGCCTCGCAAAGTGCTGGGATTACAGGAGGGCGCCACTGCTCCCAGCTTCAGTCTTTTAATATATAGATTCCTTGACTCACCATTGCCACTTCTAAAACTTTATTCTTAAATAAGAAACTTAATTTCTCCCCTCAAACATGCCCTTCCCCTGTTTTGCCTTGTTCAGTAAATGCCTTCTCCATTTATATAGTTGTTCAGGACAAAAACCTAATAGCCAACTTGGATTCTTTTTTACAGTCTCTACTGACTCCATCTGACATTTTGTCTGTTCTGCCTTTCAAACTATGCCTGGAATCCAGCCATTTATGGCCATCTCTACTATGTTCCACTCTACCATTTTACTCTGGTACTCAAAAGTCCTAGACTCCAGTTGTTTTTCCTTCCTTTTTTTTTGGTACTGGGGATTGAAATCAGGAGTACTTGACCACTGAGCCACATCCCCAGCCCTGTTGTGTAATTATGTAGAGATAGGGTCTCACAGAGTTGCTTAGTGCCTCTTTTTTTGCTGAGGCTAGCTTTGAACTCGCAGTTCTCCTGCCTCAGCCTCCCAAAGTGCTAGGATTACAGGCGTGTGTCACAGCGCCCGGTTATTCTTCCTGCATTTTGCAGAACAGCTAGAACAGACCAGAGAGATCATTTCATCTCATCTTTTCCATTCCCTACATGGAATCCTCTCATGAGGATTCATATTCCTTCCTCTGACCTGTTAGGTCCTGTATTATCTGGCCCCTGCTTGCCTCTCCATCTCATTACCCATCTTCCTCTTTCCTTTTCTTTGATCATTCTGACTTGCTTATCCCTTGACAACTGAAAGCTTATTTCTGCCTCAGGGATTTAATTTTTCATTGTCCCTGCTGCTTGGAACAACATTGCCCAGATGTCCACATGCTAATTCCTTTTATGTCAGTATATTTCTTTACCCTGACCACCCTATTTAAATAGCATCCTCCTACATTCTCTAGCCCTTGCCATTTTCCTTCATAGCTTGTCATTTTTTTTTTTTTGGTACCAGGGATTGAACTCAGGGGCACTCAACCACTGAGCCACACCCCCAGCCCTATTTTGTGTTTTATGTAGAGATAGGGTCTCACTGAGTTGCTTAGTGCCTCGCCATTGCTGAGGCTGGCTTTGAGCTCGTGATTCTCCTGTCCCAGCCTCCCAAAGTGCTAGGAATAGCTTGTCATTCTTGAAAGGATTAGTTCTTGCACCCTTGATAGAATTCTTGTTATTCACCTCTGTTCCCTTGGCATTTCAAATATACCTGGCATATAATAAAAAGTAGTTGGATAAATAAGTGAATGATTGTGCAGAGAGATACACAGAAGAAATTTTATTTTAACTTTGTTTGAAAATGACAATTATATTTAAATATTTACTAATAGGAACTCTGTTGGGTAACTCAGAAACTTAGAGTATGATCTTTTTTTCTTGGTATCCCAGATTGAACTCAGGGGCACTAGACCA
This sequence comes from Xerus rutilus, assembly GCA_028644305.1. Classification (NCBI taxonomy): domain Eukaryota; kingdom Metazoa; phylum Chordata; class Mammalia; order Rodentia; family Sciuridae; genus Xerus; species Xerus rutilus. Next base: position 46,725,281 of record CM053402.1, read on the forward strand.
CTGAGCCACACCTCCAGCCTTATTTTGTGTTTTGTTAGAGACAGGGTCTTACTGAGTTGCTTAGCGCCTCGCTTTGAACTCGCAATTCTCCTGTCTTGGCTTCCCAAAGTGCTAGGATTACAGGTGTGTGCCACCACACCCGGCTCAGAGTATGATCTTAGAACAGAAAAGCACTGTCCCACTAGGTTAAATATCCTGTTCCCAATTGTGGTGGTACACCTGAGGCACATCAGCAAACTCAGTGAGGTATTTTTAATTCTCCAGGAAAGCACCAGGTGCCCGGATTCCAGGTAGTTCAGTTCCATCATTAGATGGCGCTAATTCCCTTTGGATTCTGACATATCTTGGTGAAGCTGGATTTTTAATGGGTGCTAAGGATGGGCAGAAATCAGTTGGAGCAAGAAATAAAAATGGTTCTGTTCAATCTGATTCCAAGGGCTGGGAAATAGGTTGTGCAGTGCTTAACAGATGCTGTTGTAAGAAATTGTGGTTCTATGAGAAAGAAGTAATAATATTCTTGTTTTGGTATATTAATATTTTTCAACTTATATTATTTTTTCAAATGAAATGGCTAGTAAATTGCTAGGACATAAATACTAACTTTGGATTTAGGTACCTAAGTGGCTTTTTTGGTTTAGGGAATGCTGTGAATGTTACTGGGACACTAAGGACACTGATAATGTTAGGAAATCTTCAATTAAATGAAAAAATAATTGAACAGTATACAGAATGAGACCCTATTTATGTTAAAACAGGACCATATTTGCTTTTTTTTTTTAAAGGATGGAACACTGCTTACAAAATTGAGGAAATCTTGGGGTATAGGGTATGGGGGACTTTTTGTTTTGCATGGCTTGCAATTTATGTAGTGTGCTTGTTTTTGAGGGAATAACAGATGGTTCCATTTTGAGGTAGGAGGATGGGTGAGTAAGAGTAAGAGGCCTCTTGTAGAGCAGGTGGTATTTAATGCTATTGTGGTCTCTAAAAGTCATGTGGGGGATTGAGGTACAGAAGACTGAATTGGCTTTATTTTAGAGCTGTTGTCTTTTTTTTTTTTTTTTTTTTTGGTACCAGGGATTGAACTCAGGGGCACTCGACCACTGAGCCATATCCCCAGCCCTGTTTTGTGTTTTATGTAGAGACAGGGTCTCACTGAGTTGCTTAGCGCTTTGCTGTTGCTGGCATGTGCCACCTTGCCCAGCTCCAGAGCTATTGTCTTTGCTGTTATAAGAAAGGTTTGTTGTGTGGGGGAAGGAAACAAGGAAGGTTGGTGCTAGAACTTTTTTTATTTTTGGTGCTAGGGGTTGAACCCTGGGCTTTGCACATGTTAGGCACAGATTACCAATAAGCTACACCTTCAGCCCCTAATATACTCTGTAGGTAGAGTGTGGGCTACAACTGATGAATTAGAAGATTATTCTTTTATGCAAATTATTTATAATCTTTTTTTTCTTTTCATTCTTTTTTTTTTATTAGTTTATTTAATTGCATTTCAAGTCATAGCACATATATAGAGCTCAGTTTTTCCATTTCTCTGGTTGCAAACCAGATAAAGTTACACCAATTGTGTTTTCATACATGCACTATTTATAATCTAATGAAGGTTCTCCTGTACATGCAACAAATGGTTCCTGGGCTCCTACCATGTGCTGGTGACAGCTCAACTTGTCATGAGAATATAAAGATAAATAAAACATGATCTTGGGCTGGAGTCATGGCTCAGCGGTAGAGCACTTGCCTAGCATGTGTTAGGTGCTGGGTTCGATTCTCAGTACCACATAAAAATGAATAAATAAAATAAAGGTATAAAAAAAAACACATGATCTTTGCTCTCTAGGATTGCAGCCCAGTGTGAGTGACAGATGTGTAAGGAAGTAGTTTAAATTTTGCTTAGAACCTTGGATGGTGTAGATGAGGCTACCTCAGAATGAATTAAGATTTCACAAGGAGAGGATATCCGAGCTAAGTCATATGAATAAATGAAGGTTTACTCGCAAAGGGGACATGTCAGCCGGGTGCGGTAGCACATGCCCCTAATCCCAGCACTTTGGGAGGCTGAGACAGGAGAATGAAAGCCAGCCTCAGCAGTGTTGAGGCACTAAGCAACTCCGGAGGCCCTGTCTCTAAATAAAACACAAATAGGGCTGGGGATGTGGCTTAATGGTCAAGTACCCCTGAGTTCAATCCCTGCTACCAAAAAAAGAAAGAAAAAAAAGAGGACATGTGAAGCCAAAGGAATTTTGAGAAATCTATAGTTGGAACATAAATATAGGGGAGGGGGTGGAGAATGTGGTACCAAATAAAGCTGTAGAAATAGAATCCAAGTTGTGAGGACTTGATGTGGTTTGCTGAAGGCAGAGTACAGAAAATATTTACTGAGCTTCTATGCAAGCCTTTTGTTCTGTGACCTCAGAATAAATAGTAAGACCACCCAGCCTACAACTAGCTACCTCTTTATCCTGTAGGTAGTGAGAACTAGTGCTCTGTTGTAGGCTAAAGTAGTACATGTATAATTCCAAATGACACTTTGTTAACCTATGGTGGAGGCATAGTCCTTCCCATTAACCAGAACTATCATGTCTGCTGTCTGGGAGAAGTCCTGGTCCTGTCTCAGAATGTCTGGAAGCAGAATTAGTCATGAGAAGGGTGATTTGACTTAGTGAGCCTGGACTTGGAGCAGAGGGAAGTAGAAAAGTTTTGAGTCATTTCCCTTAGGTCCCTCTATGTAGTGTCTGTTCTGGTGACCATATTTCATGCCTGCTTCTCTGTGTGTGTTTCATTGAAGGTGAGCAGACCCTCTTCTTTGTGTTACCCATGGGACATAAGGTAGTTTTTGAGGTTGCAGCTCTGTGAATTTAGTCACATACCAAACCTGTCTCCCGAGGTGTCCCCAGATTCATGAGAGTTTTGGGAACTCTCCTCAGCCTTGGATTTTAAGAGACCGTTTTGGTCTCTACCCAGCCATGACTAATCAGATCTGTTATGAGGGGGATCACTAGTTTGACTCAAGGGGAAACCACCTCCTTTGTAAGTTCTTTGAGGGCACTTCCTTCCAGTAGAAGGTCCTATGCAGTGTAGTTCATTTTAACAAACTTTTGTTAGAAGCCTGCCTAAGAGGTGTTCACAGTCTGTATGGAAGACAAACCCCCTGTAGGTAACTTCATTGCATTATCAGAAGTGCAGAGAAGCCGGGCACGGTGGCTCAAGCCTGTAATCCCAGCACTTAGGGAGGCTGAGACAGGAGAATCGCGAGTTCAAAGCCAGCCTCAGCAATGGCGAGGCGCTAAGCAACTCAGTGAGACCCTGGCTCTACATAAAACACAAAATAGGGCTGGGGATGTGGCTCAGTGGTCGAGTACCCCTGAGTTCAATCCCCAGTACCAAAAGAAAAAAAAGAAGTGCAGAGATAATAGGGGCTTTAGAAGCACAAAGCTCTCTTATCTTGGGGAGTCTGAAAGGATGCCTGAAGAAAGCAATGCCTGAGGTAAGTCTATAGAGAGGGCCTTCTGAGAGCAGGGAAAGGTACTACTAGCATGTGCGAAGCACCACAGGAGTTTGTTACCCAGTTGTGCTGGGTGATGAGAGAACCACAGGAATTGTTACTGAGGAGTCAGCAGGAAGGTATGGAGCATAGGGAATGAAGAAGGTAGGGACATCATAAAATCCTCTTTGTAAGCTGTCCTGCTGAGTTTGGAATTAATTCCAAAGACAGGAAGGTATGAATGATTAGAATTAAGGAGCACTCCATTGTATAGATAGATTGGAGAGCAACAGGCTGGTGACCCATGAGAATGTTCTACAAAGGAAAGGCCTGGACTAGTACAGTGGTTGTAGGGATAGAGAAGAGGGAGGGGCAAGATTCAAGAAATATTTAGGAATTCAAAATGAAATGTGAGAGTCACACCTGATATGGGAAGTGAAAAAAAAGCAGAGGTTTTTGTGGGGAAGAGAGTTTGCTTTTAGACATGTTGCATTTAACTTAATGGGATGACTGAGGAGTTTTAGTAAATAAACATGATTCCAAAGCCCATAGGAAGGATAGGACTCGGAGGTAAAGATTGTGAGTTATCAGAATATACGGTAGTGAGCTGGCATGGTGGCTCACACCTAAAATCCCAGCACTTTAGGAGGTTGAAACCCAAAAATTGCAAGTTCAAAGCCAGCTTTAGCAATGGGGAGGCACTAAGCAACTCAGTGAGACCCTGTCTAAATAAAACACAAAATAGGGCTGGCGATGTGGCTCTGTGGTCGAGTACCCCTGAGTTCAATCCCTGGTACCAAAAAAAAAAATATATATATATATAATAGTGAAAATCACAGGACAGCATCGAGGGTACAGTGAGAAGCAAGGATGAGCCAAAACCCTGGAGAGTAGCAGAGCAGACCATGGCCCAGGAGCCTCAGAAGGAGAGGAAGCAGCAGCCAGTGGGGGAGTGGTGGTGTTGGAATATAAAGAGAACTTCAAGTAAACAACCTGTTTGTGTCATAGATCAGTAAGTTGAAAACTGAGATGGGTTCTTTGAATGTGGCAGAGTGAGGTCACTGGCTTAGCAGCAGTGGCAGTAGTGAAAGGAGATGTAATCTCAGGAAGATTTCGGGGTCTCAAGTTTTACAATCTTTAGAATGAAGGTAATGGTGCTTATTTTAAATTTTTTTTTTTTATTTTTGTGGTACTGGGGATTGAACTCAGGGGTATTCAACCACTGAGCCACATCCCCAGCCCTATTTTGTGTTTTATGTAGAGACAGGGTCTCACTGAGTTGCTTAGTGCCTCGCCATTGCTGAGGCTGGCTTTGAACTCACGATTCTCCTGTTTCAGCCTCCCTAAGTGCTGGGATTACAGGCTTGAGCCACCGCGCCCGGCTATGGTGCTTATTTTATAAGTTAGTTGTGAAGATAAAAACACATCAACCACGGTACTTGGCATTAAGAGGATGTTTTGTAGCTAGGTATGGTGGTGCATGCTTGTAATCTCAGCTACTCGAGAGCCTGAGCCCAGAGGATCACAAGTTTGAGCTATCTTTTGCAACTAAGGGAGATTCTGTCTTAAAATAAAAGGCTGGGATGTAGTTTAGTGTTTGAGGCCCTTGGTTCAATCCCCAGTACCACAGAAAGATAAAGAAAAAAAATTATATTTTAACGTTTAAATAATTATTATTATTATTATTTTTGGCACTGGAGATTGAACTCAGGGGCACTCGACCACTGAGCCACATCCCGAGCCCTGTTTTGTGTTTATGTAGAGACGGTCTCACTGAGTTGCTCAGCGCCTCACTGTTGCTGAGGCTGGCTTTGAACTTGTGATTCTCCTATCTCAGCCTCCCTAAGTGCTGGGATTACAGGCTTGCACCACCGTGCCCGGCTTAAATAATTATTTCTGCTGAAGCACAGGAGAGTACAGTGATCCTGTTTGGCACCAGAAGGGGTTGAGTATGACTTCTGCTAGCTCCTTGAGACTGAGGCCTTGAGTAAATAACTTCATGCAGTATCAAATTTCTAGAGATAGGAATTCCTGGGAGATCAGAGGTTAGGATTAAAGAAACATTGTTTGGGATTACAGAAAAAGGTTGGTACCTGGCTCAAGGTTAAATAGAAACTTTTTTTTTTTTTTTTAAATAGATGGACACAATGTCTTTATTTTATTGGTTTGTATGTGGTGCTGAGGATCGAACCCAGGGCCTCGCATGCGAGGCAAGTGCTCTACCGCTGAGCTACAATCCCAGCCCTAAATAGAAACTTTTAATAAATTCCTTGAACTTCATCCCTCTGGAAGTTTAGTGAACCAAAGAGCTTAAACTAATATAAAAGTCTTGAGGTTTTTAAAATATTTTTAGTTATAAACGAACACAATACCCTTATTTTGTTTTTTTAATGTGGTGCTGAGGATCAAGTTTCATACATATTAGGCAAGCACTCTACCACTGAGCTACAACCCTAGCACCTAAAAGTCTTAACGTTTTTATTGTATGAAAGGATGCTAAAGATTGCCTCACCCACCTCTAATCCAGGGCAGAAATGTCTTCTCCAACTCATAACTACTTGTGAGTTCCTCCATCTCCCCACTTTTCCTTCTCTGAATTGCCCCATTGAGTCCTGGTTCTACCTTTCTGGGGAATCTCAGCTATTTATTTTTATTCCACCAACCAGTCCTAGCACCTAGGTCTGTGATACGATAAAATCTTCATCTGAATGTGGAATGGTTCAGGCAATTCAGGTCTTTGAGAAGGAGGGAGTGACAAAGATGGAGGTAAAGAGGAGAATGGTATCTCCAGGTCTCTTGTGTCTCTTCAGGAGCCAAAGTTAAGAGTTGGTGGGGCAGGCTGGGGTTGTGGCTCAGTGATAGAATGCTTGCCTAGCATGTGTGAGGCACTGGGTTCGATTCTCAGTACCATATATAAATGAATAAATACATAATGATCCATTGACAACTAAAAAAAATATTAAAAAAAAAAGTTGGTGGGGCATGTCTTTGGGACTCTCCTCCTGGGGTATAAGATTTGGTTATAGGTTCAGAGTTAGGTTCTCAGATTCATGGGCTTAATTTCAGAGGGGGAAGTAATAATACATTTGTTTTTACTTCCTTTGAAGGAACTTTTATTTCTTTTTGTAGTTAAATCTTAACTACAATGTCAGTGACTTAGATGTCAGTGACTTAGAATTAAGCCCAGAGGAGCCAGGCAGGGTGGTACACGCCTATTATCTCAGTGGCTTAGGAGGCTGAGGCAGGAGGATTGAGAGTTCAAACCAGCCGCAGCAAAAGCAAGGCGCTGAGCAACTCAGTGAGACCTTTTCTCTAAATAAAATACAAAATAGGGCTGGGAGTGTGGCTCAATGGTCGAATGCTTCTGAGTTCAATCCCCAGTACCCACCCCTCAAAAAAAAAAAACAGAGAAATGGCTGGGGTTCATGTTCTAGAGATGAGTGATTTGTATGGAACCCAAGGTCCACTACAGTCTAGTATGAGTTTATTCCTGCCCCCAACAGAGTTGGAACTAGCTTTTGACTTGTGATATTCATCTTTGGCATTTCCAGAGGTGTGCCCTCCCCCCATCTCCTCATCCCAGGTTAAATGTGATTCTTTGGTAAGTGGTTTGGAGTTTCCTCAGGTCTTGGTATAGGGCTATCCAGCCAAGAAGGCTAGAAACTAAGAATCCTATATGGTTGTTATTGGCCTGCCTTTCTTTTCTGCAGAAGCGGATGTCTGTAACAGAGGGTGGTATCAAATACCCAGAGACGACTGAGGGAGGCCGCCCCAAGCTTGGAGGACTAATGGATCCAAGGCAGGGGGTGATTGAAAGGACTGGCCGCTGTCAAACCTGTGCAGGTAAGTGGTGAGGGATTCCAAAGAAAAGAAAAGAAGCTCAGGTCCTTAAAAAAGCCAGGACTCGGGTGGACACCTGAAGACCTGGTCTCTGAAGTTAGTGGGAGCTGGAGGAAAGTATCATATGCTTGTTCACACAGGAAACATGACAGAGTGTCCTGGCCACTTTGGTCATATCGAACTGGCCAAGCCTGTGTTTCACGTGGGCTTCCTGGTGAAGACAATGAAGGTTTTGCGCTGTGTCTGCTTCTTTTGCTCCAAACTGCTTGTGGACTCTGTGAGTTGGGGACAGGCCCTGGCCTGGGAGGGGGACTGTTGGATGGGAGGCTAGGGTCAACTCCAGTTTACCCTATTCTGTTTTTGCTCCAGAACAACCCAAAGATCAAGGACATCCTGGCCAAATCCAAGGGGCAGCCCAAGAAGAGGCTCACACATGTCTACGACCTATGCAAGGGCAAAAACATCTGTGAGGGCGGGGAAGAGATGGACAACAAGTTTGGTGTGGAGCAGCCTGAAGGCGATGAGGATCTAACCAAAGAGAAGGTGGCTGGGGCTGGCAGAGACTGTGGGGAAGAAGTGGTCAGGCGGAGGTCATAGAGGCCTAGAAGGAAGACAGGAAGAGCCTGCAAAAATATCAGAGGAACTATAAGGACATGGAGGAGTGGGAAGGGCTGGCCTGGTGTGGAAATGGCCCGCCTCCAGGTTCTGATGGCTCTTCTCTCTCCTCTAAAGGGCCATGGTGGCTGTGGGCGGTATCAGCCCCGGATCCGTCGCTCAGGCTTGGAGCTGTATGCAGAATGGAAACATGTTAACGAGGACTCTCAGGAGAAGAAGATCCTGCTGAGTCCAGAACGAGTGCATGAGATCTTCAAACGCATCTCAGATGAGGAGTGCTTTGTGCTGGGCATGGAACCCCGCTATGCCAGGCCTGAGTGGATGATCGTCACAGTGCTGCCTGTCCCCCCACTCTCTGTGCGGCCTGCTGTAGTGATGCAAGGCTCTGCCCGCAACCAGGTCTGTGGCTCCAGGACTCTGCTGCTTGGGTGAATGGCCAAGTGTCTGAGAGGGAGGAGCCCTGTAGGTGTGGCATGTGCACAGGGCCAGATAGACACATCTGAGTTAGAAAATATCTCCTGCTCTCTAGCTATGTGATCTTTAAGGGGTCTTTAAATGGAGTTAAAGGTCATCAAGGTTCTTTTGTAGCTTTTTTTTTTTTGGTACTGGGGATGGAACTCAGGGGCACTCGACCACTGAGCCACATCCCCAGCCCTATTTTGTGTTATATGTAGAGACAGGGTCTCACTGAGTTGCTTAGCACCTCGCCATGGCTGAGGCTGGCTTTGAACTCATGATTCTCCCGTCTCAGCCTCCCTAAGTGCTGGGATTACAGGCTTGTGCCACTGCGCCTGGCTTCCTTTGTATCTTAAAATGAGAGAGAGTAGACCTGCCTCTGCCTCCTACAGTGAAGCAGAGCTTTGCTGTTTGCCTGGCATGTATGTGCTGAGTGCCTAGTCTTTGGCAGCTGGATTTTGATGATGTTAACTTCCCCCTCAGGATGATTTGACTCACAAACTGGCTGACATTGTGAAGATTAACAATCAGCTACGGAGGAATGAACAGAATGGTGCAGCAGCCCATGTCATTGCAGAGGATGTGAAGCTCCTTCAGTTTCATGTGGCCACCATGGTGGACAATGAGCTGCCTGGCTTGCCTCGTGTGCGTCTGCATATTCCCCGGCCCCTATGGACTGGAGCAGGGTGGGGGCTAGCAGAGATCTGGAGGAGGGTCCAGACTGATTGCTGGGTTGCTCCCTCTTCATGTTTTCTCACAGGCCATGCAGAAGTCTGGGCGTCCCCTCAAGTCCTTGAAGCAGCGCTTGAAGGGCAAGGAAGGCCGGGTGCGAGGGAACTTGATGGGCAAGCGAGTGGACTTCTCAGCCCGCACTGTCATCACCCCTGACCCCAACCTATCCATTGACCAGGTTGGCGTGCCCCGCTCCATTGCTGCCAACATGACCTTTGCAGAGATTGTCACGCCCTTCAACATTGACAGGTGTGCCTCAGTCTAGAAACCCTTCCTGGAGTGGCCAGGGTAATGGGCCTCAGTGGTGAGGATTTGAGAAATGGGAGTTGTGCTCCCCCAACCTGGGGGAGGGGGCTCAGAGTAAGGAGGGAAAACATTGATGTTTAGATGCTTAGACTTTGTTTAGCTTCCACTGGAGGCTTTAGAGTGAAGGTGGTTGCTGGAGCTTTTTGGGAAGCATTTTGTTTACTCTACTTTTTTCCTTCCTAGACTTCAGGAACTAGTACGCAGGGGAAATAGCCAGTACCCAGGAGCCAAATACATCATTCGAGACAATGGTGATCGCATTGACTTGCGTTTCCACCCCAAGCCCAGTGACCTTCACCTGCAGACTGGCTATAAGGCATGTAATAGGCTAGGCCTCTCTTAACCACATGAACAGGAGGCTTTCTGGAATGGGGGCTGGCTGGAATAGGCCATCTGAGACAATCCTGTTCCTTAGGATCCAGACTTGTTGGCAATCTTCTTAAAAGGCTACTAGTGTTGCAGGCATGTTTGTAGCTGCCAACCATTTACATACAGGATGGGAATTGGATTACCCAGGGGCAGCATATTCAGAAAAAAGAAATCCATAAGGGAATAATGCAGAGGGCTTTGTGTTCATTTTCTCCTAGTTTTCTCCCTAGACTGAGTTCCTTGAGATTGGACACTATATTTTGTTATTCCTAATAACCTGGTGTCTGGCTCAGGGGCTGGTACAAAGTAGGTATTTGATAAGTGTTTCAAGTGAATCATACCACAGCATCATTTCTTTTCATTTACAAAGGTCACTTCTAGGTCACTTGTCATTTCATCCTTAGCATGCCTCCTTCGCTGAATCCTTTTCTATACCTTACCTCCCTAGGTGGAACGGCACATGTGTGATGGGGACATCGTCATCTTCAATCGGCAGCCAACTTTGCACAAAATGTCCATGATGGGTCATCGGGTTCGCATCCTCCCTTGGTCTACTTTTCGCTTGAATCTTAGGTCAGTTCAACTGAATGGAAACAGGCTGGGATGGGAGTGTGGGCTGGGCTACTTCTTTAGTTTTTTTCTGAAGACGTCTCCTGGCTAATGACTTTCTTTCACTTCAGTGTAACAACTCCGTACAATGCAGACTTTGATGGGGATGAGATGAACTTGCACCTGCCACAGTCTCTGGAGACTAGGGCGGAGATCCAGGAACTGGCCATGGTGCCTCGCATGATTGTCACCCCTCAGAGCAATCGACCTGTCATGGGCATCGTGCAGGATACGCTCACTGCAGTGCGCAAATTCACTAAGAGAGATGTCTTCCTGGAGCGGGTGTGTGGTCCAAGTGGAAACCAGGCTTGGGCAGGCAGAAGGGGATCTAGGGGAGGTGAGAAGGTAGCCAGGAAGGAAGAACTGCAGTGGTTTATTTTTACTTTTACTTATATCCTAATTATTGTAAGAAATTGTATTATTTAAACAAACATAAAAATAAGTCCTATTACAGTGATTTTTTTTTTAATTAAAAATTTGGAAGGCAGGGTCAGGGTTGTGGCTCAGTGGTAGAGCACTTGCCTAGCACTTGAGACACGCTAGGTTCAATTCTCAGCTCCACATAAAAATAAATAAATAAAATAAAGATACTGTGTCCATCTTTAAAAAAACAAAAAACAAAAAAACTGGACCAGGCATGGTGGCGCAAGCCTGTAATCCCAGCACTTTGGGAGGCTGAGACAGGAGAATCACGAGTTCAAAGACTTAGCAACGGTGAGGCACTAAGCAACTCAGTGAGACCCTGTCTCTAAATAAAACACAAAATAGGGCTAAGATGTGGCTCAGTCATTCAGTACCTCTGAGTTCAATCCCCAGTACAAAAAAAGAAAAAGAAAAAAATTGGCAGTTTTCTTGGCATCTTTTTACCTCCAAATTATGACTTTCTTCCTGGGGTAGGGAAGCCTCCCTGACATTTCTGAGATTTGAGGCCTGCATTCTCACTGTGTCTGTCTTGATATTTGTCTCACAGGGTGAAGTAATGAACCTCCTAATGTTCCTATCCACGTGGGATGGCAAGGTCCCACAGCCAGCCATCCTCAAGCCCCGGCCCCTATGGACGGGCAAACAGATCTTCTCTCTCATCATACCTGGTCATATCAATTGTATTCGTACCCATAGCACTCATCCTGATGATGAGGACAGTGGCCCTTACAAGCATATATCTCCTGGGGACACCAAGGTAGGGCCTGGCTTTTGGATATGTGGGGCCAGGATTTGGAAGTGGGAACCAGAACAGAGGCCTTCAGTGGGTGCTTGTCTACAGGTGGTAGTGGAAAATGGGGAGCTGATCATGGGCATTCTGTGTAAGAAGTCTCTGGGCACCTCAGCTGGCTCCTTGGTCCACATCTCCTACCTAGAGATGGGTCATGACATTACTCGCCTCTTCTACTCCAACATTCAGACTGTCATTAACAACTGGCTGCTCATTGAGGGTAAGTATAGCGGTCTCTACACCCTCACTTTGAACTGTTCTTTCTCCTTTCTCATGTTCTTCCTCTTTTGTTCTTATAAGACTTCAATGTAATAAAACCTTCTTATAAGCCTCTTAAAATACCCCCCTATTGCACAGGAGTCCAAAAAACAATGTCACTCATGCTGCTTTTTATTTCTAGGTCATACCATTGGCATTGGGGACTCTATTGCTGATTCTAAGACTTACCAGGACATTCAGAACACTATTAAGAAGGCCAAACAGGATGTAATAGAGGTGAGAGGAAAAGCTGGACAGAGGGAATAAGTGGCTTTCAGGGAGTTTGACTTGGACATCAGCAAGAACAACATGGGTATAAGAAGTATCGGGAAGGGGAATGGAGTATTGCTTGGTGTCTCACTGAGAACTCTGCTTCCAGGTCATCGAGAAGGCTCATAATAATGAGCTGGAGCCCACCCCAGGGAACACGTTGCGTCAGACCTTTGAAAACCAAGTGAATCGCATTCTCAATGATGCTCGAGACAAGACTGGCTCCTCAGCCCAGAAATCTCTGTCTGAATACAACAACTTCAAGTCTATGGTGGTGTCAGGAGCTAAAGGTTCCAAGATTAACATCTCCCAGGTGAGGAGTCTTGTATTTCCAGTTAGGGCATTACACTGAAGAATGAAGGAGGAAGGAAGATGAGTGTATGTTTTAAGGTAAAGGAAGTTAGGGAAAATATTGGGAACTCAATATTGTTGTTATTGCAGTACTGGAAATTGAACTTAATACATTCACAGCCCTGTTTGCTTTATATTTTTAGACAAGGTCTTATTAAGTTGCTCAGGCTAGGCTTGAACTTACGATCCTCCTTCCTCAGCCTCCCAAGTAACTGGAGTTGCAGACATATGCCACTGTGCCTGGCTTGAGAACTCTTATTATTAAGGCAAGGGGATTCAGAGGCAGCCCGCCTTTTTTGTTTCCTAGGTTATTGCTGTTGTCGGGCAGCAGAACGTAGAGGGAAAGCGGATCCCATTTGGATTCAAGCACCGGACTTTGCCTCATTTCATCAAGGATGATTATGGACCTGAGAGCCGTGGCTTTGTGGAAAACTCCTACCTAGCTGGCCTCACACCAACTGAGTTCTTCTTTCATGCTATGGGGGGTCGAGAGGGACTCATCGACACAGCTGTCAAGACTGCTGAGACTGGTGAGGTCTTCAGGGCACTTCCAGAAAGTACTGCCTGCTAAGAAACCCTGGTGGGTGGGGAATTGGGATTCTCAGGCTAAAGGCTTCTGTTTCAGTTGTTGGAATTTTGGCCTTCATGGAAAGAACAGAGATTGAAACTGAAGAGTTATAAAGGGCTAAGGGTGGGCGTGGTGGCACACACCTGTAATCCCTGTGGCTTGGGGGCCTGAGATAGGAGGATTGCAAGTTCAAAGCCACCCTTAGCAAAAGTGAGGTGCTAAGCAATTCAGTGAGACTCCGACTTAAAAAAAAATACAAAATAGGGCTGGGGATGTGGCTCAGTGGTTGAGTGCCCCTGAGTTCAATCCTGGGTACCAAAAAAAAGGAGGGGCTGAGAGTGCGGTTTAGTGGTAGAAAGCTTGCCTGTTATTTATGAGGCTCTGGCTTCCAACCCCAACATAGTTAAAAAAAAAAAAAAAAAAAATTCCAGGCTGCAGGGCTGGAGCCTTGGACTCTGCTTCTGGCCTAGCACATTAGAGATGGTTGTTAGGGGACTCTACCGGGTGTTCAGTCCATTTGATGATAGATGTGGCTTTTGTCAGAAGACTTTGGGAGGGATTTGGGGTGTACCTTGGTTGTAAGCACTTGCCTAACATTTGTGAGGCCCTGGGTTAATTTCCTAGCACTACAAAAAAGGTGACAGACCTTAGGAATGAGGGGTACCAGCTGGTAATCTGGTGAATTGAGACCCCAGACAGGGTCTTTTGGCTTTGTCATCCTCTTTCCTTGGGTCCTTCAGTTGTTTTCTTCCCCTCAGGGTATATCCAGCGGCGGCTAATCAAGTCCATGGAGTCAGTGATGGTGAAGTACGATGCAACTGTGCGGAACTCCATCAACCAGGTGGTGCAGCTGCGCTATGGCGAGGATGGCCTGGCGGGGGAGAGTGTTGAATTCCAGAACCTGGCTACGCTGAAGCCTTCTAACAAGGCTTTTGAGAAGAAGTGAGGAGGCGGGAAAGTGGGTGGTTCATGCCCCTGAATTCAGGGCCTGAGTTGTAGGATTTCCACTCCCTCAGAGAAATGGCCTGAACAATGTCTTTGAGTGGGCCTTATCTTTCAGCACCTTTTCTCCATCCATCTGAAATAGCTACTTGATGGGGAAGAGGATGAATGGAGGCAGATTTGAGATTTGTCCCTACTTTTTCCTTGGTGATGTTACAAAAGGGCACAGGGGCAGGTACACGTTCAAATCCTAGCACCCTTGAGCCTTAATCTATGTGCATCTGCCCAGGAATCTTGCTTTCAAATCCCTGTTCCTGGTGAGCTATATACTTTTGAGAGCCTCACACTGCTCCTTGTACAGCTAATAATTCAGAGCCCACCTGTCCTCTGAATCCACTGTCTTGCCACCTCAGGTTCCGCTTTGATTATACCAATGAGAGGGCCCTACGGCGAACTCTGCAGGAGGATCTGGTAAAGGATGTGCTGAGCAATGCACATATACAGAACGAGCTGGAACGGGAATTTGAAAGGATGCGCGAGGATCGGGAAGTGCTTAGGGTCATCTTCCCTACTGGTGACAGCAAGGTATGTATGGTTAGGAAGTGTGAGGCTAGGGAGGTTCTGCTACTGGATGGCAGTCCTTGACTTGAAATCCTCCCTCTGTTCCCTGCTTTCTCAGGTTGTTCTCCCCTGTAATCTTCTGCGAATGATCTGGAATGCTCAGAAAATCTTCCACATCAACCCTCGCCTTCCCTCTGATTTGCACCCCATCAAAGTGGTAGAGGGTGAGTAGCTGCTTAGGGGTTTCCAGGCCAGGCTGGGGGATAGGAGTCTGTTTGGCCTTGGTCTGATGATCTCTTCACCCTTCTTTGGCCCCAGGAGTCAAGGAATTGAGCAAGAAGCTGGTGATTGTGAATGGGGATGACCCACTAAGCCGACAGGCTCAGGAGAATGCCACACTGCTCTTCAACATCCACCTGCGATCCACACTATGCTCCCGCCGCATGGCTGAGGAGTTTCGGCTCAGTGGAGAGGCCTTTGACTGGCTGCTTGGGGAGATTGAGTCCAAGTTCAACCAGGCCATTGTGAGTATTGGCTTTTCATCTTGGCCTTATTTTTCTCTTTTTGCTTATTGGCTTCTCTAGTTTCCAAGAACAGTCTGCTTATGTTCCCAGTCACTCTCATTCATTGAAAGAGTGCTGTGTACTAAGACCCATGTTTGGTGCATTATGCCTTTATATCATAACAACCTTAAAGTGACCCTAGTAGGGGAGAGATTGCTAGTTCTATATGGCAGAGACAAAACAGGTTTAGACAGTGACTACATTTTATGATGGTCATATAGAAAGCAAGTGGCATGACTGGGAATATGAAATAGCCTTGTTCTTTATTTTCCTAAAATGCCTGTTATGTGCAGAATTCTAATTTAGGTAGAAACAGGGAATTGGAGGGAGTAGAAAAGAGATTTATAGATACTGGAACATGCTTTCATTATATTTAAGGGGTTTATAGGATCATGGAAGGAGGGAAAAGCATTACAATTATAGGCATGCCTCTGAATCTGATTCATGTAAATGAATCTTATAAATTAGGTATCAGTTTTAAAAATTAGGTGTCTGGGTGTTGTGGTACATGCCTATAATTTTATCTACTTGGGAGGCCAAGGCATGAGGATTCCAAGTTCAAGGCCAATATGGGTACTTTAGACTGTCTCAGAATAAAAATAAAAAGGCTTGGAAGGCTGAGGCAGGAGGATCACAAGTTTGAGACTAGCCTTAGCGGTTTAGCAAGACGCTGTCTCAAAAAATAAAGGACTGGCGATGTAGTTGAGTGGTACAGCACCCCTGGCGTTTATTCCCTAGTACCAAAAAAATAAAAAGGGCCAGGGATGTAGCTTAGTAAGGTAGAACATTTCCGTAGCACACAGGAGTCCCTGGGTTTAATCCCTGGCACTGCAATAAACAGATAGATAGATAAGGGAATTAGAAATGCCTTAGGAAATACTGTGAAATACCATTGAAAAAAGAAATGAAAAGACATCATCCCATGTTCATGGACCGGAATGCTTAATATTGTTTGTGTGTGTGGAGGGGGGGTTTGGTACCAGGGATTGAACTCAGCAGCACTTGACCACTGAGCCACATCACCAGCCCTGTTTTGTGTTTTATGTGAAGACAGGGTCTCACTGAGTTGCTTAGCGCCTCACCATTGCTGAGACTGGCTTTGAACTCGCGATTCTCCTGTCTCAGCCTCCCTAAGTGCTGGGATTACAAGCGTGAGCCACCGCGCCCGGCTGCTAAGGCTGGCTTTGAACTTGCGATTCTCCTATCTCAGCCTCCCAAAGTGCTGGGATTGCAGGCGTGTGCCACCATGCCCGGCTTGGAATGCTTAATATTATTAAATAAACTGCTACCCAAAGTGATCTACAGATTCCACACAATCCCTATCAAAATCTCAGCTGTGTGGGCTGGGATTGTAGCTCAGTGGTAGAGCGCTTGCCTCGCATGCGTGAGGCCCTGGGTTCGATCCTCAGCACCACATACAGAGCAATAAAATAAAGACATTGTGTCCATCTACAACCAAAAAAATATTTAAAAAAAAAAAAAAAAAAAAAAATCTCAGCTGTGTGTTGGGCAGAAATTTATGAGCTGATTGTGAAATTCATATGGAAATGCAAGGGAACCAGAAGTGCCAAAACAATCTTAAAAAACAACAAAGTTGGAAAACTCATACTCACTGATTTCAAAACTTAATAAGACCTATTGTAATCAAGAGAGTATGTTACTGGCATAGGATGTTTATAGATCAGTAGAATAGAATCAAGGGTTCAGAATTAAAACCCTCACATTTATGGTCACTTGATTTCTTTTTTATTTTAAGTGGCAAGTCAATTAAATGGGGAAAGAACAGTATTTACAGCAGATAGTGCTGGGACCACTAGATATCCACATACAAATGAATGAAGTTGAAGGCTAAGGGTATAATTCAGTGGTAGAGCACTTGACTAGCATGTGCAGGTCCTGAGCTCAATCCAAGGCCCCGAGTTCAACCCGTAGCCCTGAAAAAACAAAAAAATTCAGCCCAAAAGAAGGAAGTTGGATCCCCCTACCTTATACAACATAAGAAAAGTACCTGAAAATCTATTAAAAATATAAATTTAAGAGTTAAAAGTAAGCCAGGCATGGTGGCCTACGCCTGTAATCCCAGCACTTTGGGAGGCCGAGACAGGAGAATCGCGAGTTCAAAGCCCGCCTCAGCAATGGCGGGTCACCAAGCAACTCTGTGAGACCTTGTCTTTTATAAAACACAAAATAGGACTGGGATGTGGCTCAGTGGTCGAGTACCCCTGAGTTCAATCCCTGGTACCAAAAAAAAGTTAGCCGGGCATGGTGGCGCACTTCTGTAATCCCAGCACTTAGGGAGGCTGAAACGGGAGAATCGCGAGTTCAAAGCCAGTTTCAGCAATGGTGAGGTGCTAAGCAACTCCATGAGACCCTGTCTCTACATAAGACACAAAATAGGGCTGGGGATGTAGCTCAGTGGTCGAGTGCCCCTGAGTTCAATCTCTAATTCCAAAAAAAAAAGTTAAAAGTATAATGTGAATAAAAGTAAATGAGGGGGCTGGGATTGTAGCTCAGTGGTAGAGCGCTTGCCTCGCATGTGTGAGGCATTGGGTTTGATCCTCAGCACCACATAAAAACTAAATAAAGATACTGTGTCCATCTACAACTAAAAATATTAAAAAAAAAAAAAAGTAGGCTGGGATTGTGGCTCAGTGGTAGAGCGCTTGCCTCGCATGCGTGAGGCACTGAGTTCGATCCTCAGCACCACATAAAAATAAATAAATAAAATAAAGATATTTAAAAAAAAAAAGTAAATGGGATATATCTTTAAGACTACGGAATAGATAATGGATTCTTAGTTATGACCCCAAAACATGAACAACCAAAGAAAAAAGTAGGAAATTTGAACTTGATTAAAATTACAAACTTCTGTGCTTCATAGGACATCATCAAAAAGTAAAAAGTTATCACAGAATGGGAGAAAATGCTTTGAAATTATCTATTTGATAGGTGTCATGCACAAAGTATATGTAAAGGACTGGGTATGGTGGTGCACAGCTGTAATCCCGGTGACTCTGGAGGCTGAGGCAGGAGGATTGCAAGGTCAAGGCCAGCCTTAGCAATTTAGTGAGGACCTAAGCAACTTAGCCAGGCTCTGTCTCAAAATTTAAAAAGTGAAAAGGGGATGTGGCTCAGTGGTTAAGTGCCCTTGGGTTCAATCCTTGGTATCCCCCCAAAGAAAGAGAAAAAAAAAATTGACAGGAGGCGTTGAGGATATAGTTCAGTGATTTTAAAAAAAAAACAAAAAAACAAAAAACCAAAGGATATATTATATAAAGGACTCTTAAAAGTCAACAATATAGAGAATCACAGCCTTTGGGTCAGGAGTCCACTGTTTCTTCTTTGCTGGCAAAGCAATAAACCATCTTTTTCCTTTTTCTCAAAAAAAAAAAAAATCAACAATATAAAGAACAAAAAGTCAAAGAGTTTCAATAGATTTATTTTCCTCAAAGAATAATAATGGTCATGTTTGGTTTTTTAGGTACTGAGGATAAAACCCAGGGGTGCTTTAACCCAGAGCTACATCCCCAACCTTTTTTGTGGGTTTTTCCCCCACCTGGTAGTTTTTGTTTGTGTCTTTTGGAGACAGGATTTGGCAAAGTTGCTAAGGCTGACCTTGAATTGCCATCCTTCTGCCTCAGCCTCCCAAGTCACTGGGATTACAATCATGTGCCACTATGCCCGACTTGTCATAGACTTGTCATATTAGTGAATGCATGCAAAGATATCAACATTATTTGCCATTAGGGAAATGAAAATCAACACGACTGAAATACCACTTCCCATCTATTTGGATAACTAGAAGACAGACAAAAATAAATGTTGGAGAAGATTTGGAGAAATTGGAGCCCTCATATGTTGTTCGTGGAAAAGGTTCAGTTGCTTTGGGAAATGGACTGGTGGTTTCTCAGAAGCTTAAGCATAAAGTTACCATATGACCCAGCAGTTTCACTACCCAAGGGAACTGAAAAATGCCTCCACTCAAATTTTTAAGCCCAAATGTTCATAGCCCAGTATAATAGCCAGGCAGTGGAAACAAATTAAATGTCCATCCATTGATGAATGAATAAACAAAATGTGGTATAGCTATACAAGGGAGTATTATTCAGTGATAAAATACTAACTAGCTATCAAGAAAAGATAGTGATAAGCCTTTTTTTTGGTACAGGAGATTGAACTCAGGGACACTTGACCATTGAGCCACATCCCCAGCCCTATTTTGTGTTTTTTTGGTACTGGAGATTGAACTCAGGGACACCTGACCACTAAGCCACATCCCCAGCTCTATTTTGTGTTTTATGTGGAGATAGGGTCTCACCGAGTTGCTTAGCGCCTCGCCATTGCTGAGGCTGGCTTTGAACTCGCGATTCTCCTGTCTCAGCCTCCCTAAGTGCTGGGATTACAGGCTTGTGCCACTGCACCCGACTGTGATAAATCTTAAATTCATATTACTTAGTGGAAAAAACTAATCTGAAAGGCTATTTACTGTATGATTCCAGTGATAGGTTAAATTTTATGGTTTGTGATTATATCTCAGTTAAAATAATGTATATGGGGAGCTTCATATTTAGACAGCTATTATGAAACGAATATTTACTCTGTAATTTTGGCATATGTGTAGAAATTTGGATTTTAGATGGTCTACTGCCTTTTTGGGATGTGTAGCTCATCAGGTGCTAAATGATGTGCTATAAATTAAAGCTCCTGAGGAAGATGATGATCAAATTAGACAAATTAAAAAGGAAAATCTCTCTACCTTTGCCAAACATATTTACCCCATGTCCTTTAATTAAGGCTAGTCTTGGCCTTGACTGCATTCTAGTCATTGATTGGAAGAGAGGGATTGGTGTTGTCTGACTGTAGTCTTTCCTTAGGCTCATCCTGGGGAAATGGTAGGAGCTCTGGCTGCACAGTCCCTTGGAGAACCTGCTACCCAGATGACCTTGAATACCTTCCACTATGCTGGTGTGTCTGCCAAGAATGTGACACTGGGTGTACCCAGACTTAAGGAGCTCATCAACATTTCTAAGAAGCCAAAGACCCCTTCACTCACTGTCTTCCTGCTGGGCCAGTCTGCTCGAGATGCTGAGAGGGCCAAGGTAGGGAATAATGGACTTAGCAGGAAGAAAGGGAGGTGAATTTTCCCTTGGAATCTAGAGTTTGGGATAGCCTTTGTAGGATGATTTCAAGAGGCGTTTGGAGTTACCTCAATGCCTGTGTCATGAATCTCTCTCTATAGGACATTCTGTGCCGCCTAGAGCATACAACATTGAGGAAGGTGACTGCCAACACAGCCATTTACTATGACCCCAACCCCCAGAGCACAGTGGTGGCAGAGGATCAGGAGTGGGTGAATGTCTACTATGAAATGCCTGACTTTGATGTGGCCCGAATTTCCCCCTGGCTATTGCGGGTGGAGCTGGACCGGAAGCACATGACTGACAGGAAGCTGACCATGGAGCAGATTGCTGAAAAGATTAATGCTGGTAAGACTGGGAGGGCAAGTCCAGCTCAGGAGTCCCACCTGGGTTCTCACTTCTGTCATGTTCACTAGGAGCCACCAGGAGCAGTGGCCCCAAGCCTGTAATCCGAGCACTTTGGGAAGCTGAGACAGGAA
The DNA here is from genome assembly GCA_028644305.1 of Xerus rutilus. Taxonomy (NCBI): domain Eukaryota; kingdom Metazoa; phylum Chordata; class Mammalia; order Rodentia; family Sciuridae; genus Xerus; species Xerus rutilus. The sequence goes on from CM053402.1 coordinate 46,746,032, forward strand.
AATCACGAGTTCAAAGCCAGCCTCAGCAATGGCAAGGCTCTAAGCAACTCAGTGAGACTCTGTCTCTACATAAAACACAAAAAATAGGACTGGGGATGTGGCTCAGTGGTTGAGTGCCCTTGAGTTCAATCCCTGGTGCCAAAAAACAACAACAACAACAAAAAAAACTACCCACTCTTTCACTATCAGTATACCATTTCCACCCTCCAAGACACCTCCAGGGTCACTGTTCCCTGGTCCTCACACCTTCCAGGGCTCCTCTGTATTCTCTTTCTCTTCCCAGTATCCCCCCTCCTTCTTTCTAGAGGGAATCTATGAGAAGGAAAGTTCTATGAGGAGAGGCCAGTCACAAGAAAACCCTGTGAGTGAAGAACTGGAAACAGACAGTGACCAGGAAGCAAATCCTGTTCAATGTGATCTTTCTCATGGCTTATTATTGTCTTTGCCAGGTTTTGGCGATGACTTGAATTGCATCTTTAATGATGATAATGCAGAGAAGCTGGTCCTTCGTATCCGTATTATGAACAGTGATGAAAACAAGATGCAAGAGGTAAATGGGAACCAGGAAGAAATTGACATGTCACAGAAAACCATTAAATCTTGTTAGCGGCCAAAGAAATCAAGATGCAAGCAACATTAGTTACATCCACCTAATTTAGGAGTAGGGAATGATGGTTGGTAATAGCAGAGCAAAAATCTTTGAAGTTTGAAACAGTAGCCAGATACATAAAACATGGTACTAAAAAGGGGCACATTCTCATAGACCCTGTCATTTGGCTGTCCTCCCCCAGGTTCCTGCAGCCCACTCTCCTGAGCTAAGAGGGCAAGGGGGCAGGGTTAGGGACAGGCTGGATGGTAGGAATTGCTGTGTCCTCAGGAAATTGATATAGCAGCAGATATAATGTGATCCAGAAAAAATGTTTGACCATGACTGACTCATGAGCATGGTTACTGAGAGATTGTTCTGTACATGCGTTTGCCTATTACTTTAATAATAAAAACCAGGAACTCATCAACTGATGTGTTGTCAGAATAGTTAAGAAAATGTTAATGTATCTTGATGGAATGCAGTCTACATCCACTAAAGAGAGTCATTGCCAAGTTAGTAGCAGCCTAGCAAGCCCTTGGCTAAGCACCAGAAGCAGAGCAGGGACTTGGTCACAGCTCTCAAAGGCACATACATGGTGCTAGACGGATTACGTGAAAGTAAGAACTATTGGTGTGGTAGGGTATGGTTGCCTTTTCTTAGGTTTCTTTTGTAAAATCATGATGAAAAGTACTCGTTGGGGCCAAGTCTTGGGAGGCAGTAGTTTGGAATAAGAGTAGGGAAGAGACCCAAGGGTTCTAGGAGTGCTGATCTCACTCATATTGCAGGAAGAAGAGGTGGTAGACAAGATGGATGATGATGTTTTCCTGCGCTGCATCGAGTCTAACATGCTGACAGATATGACCCTGCAAGGCATCGAGCAGATCAGCAAGGTCAGCTTTCTCCTCCACAACTGTTATCCTCCCACCTGTCCCTCACCCTGTCCTGCTTGGCCCAGCTCAAGCTCACTCTGCTCCTCCAGGTGTACATGCACTTACCACAGACAGACAACAAGAAGAAGATCATCATCACGGAGGATGGGGAGTTCAAGGCCCTGCAGGAGTGGATCCTGGAGACAGATGGTGTCAGCTTGATGCGGGTACTGAGCGAGAAGGATGTGGACCCTGTGCGCACCACTTCCAATGACATTGTGGAAATCTTCACGGTGAGCCCACACCTGGTGGTCTTTCCTGGGGCTCATTTTAGAATGAGGTTTCAGGCCTGTCATTCTGTGCTATCTGCTCACATGATTTTCTTGTTCAGATTTTTTTCTGTCTGAATCCATTTTTGAGTATGGGATGTACTGATTCCTAACTCCCTCCCTATGGATCTGGGTGGTGGCAGGAGCAGGAAGAGGAACAGAGCTAGCCTGGACTTGATTTTTCCCCCTCAACCCCCATGACAGGTGCTGGGCATTGAGGCTGTGCGGAAGGCTCTGGAGCGGGAGCTGTACCACGTCATCTCCTTTGATGGTTCCTATGTTAATTACCGGCATTTGGCTCTCTTGTGTGATACCATGACCTGTCGTGGCCACTTGATGGCCATTACCCGACATGGAGTCAACCGCCAGGACACTGGACCTCTCATGAAATGTTCCTTTGAGGAAACGGTAATGGCAGAACTTCTCTGAGCAGGGCGGGAGGAAGGAGCTGTGCAAAAGAGGAGCATGAATGTATTGGGCATCAGTGCTGTTCTTCCACTATGGGGCAATTGGGCTGCAACTGTGGTGGAGCCACCCCGGGTACTTAATGTGTGGAAGGGTCTGATAGGGCCTGTCCTCTTTTGGTTGTTTAGGTGGATGTGCTTATGGAAGCAGCAGCCCATGGGGAGAGTGACCCCATGAAGGGGGTATCAGAGAATATTATGCTGGGCCAGCTGGCTCCAGCTGGCACTGGCTGTTTTGATCTCCTACTCGATGCAGAGAAGTGCAAATACGGAATGGAGATCCCCACTAACATCCCTGGCTTGGGGGCTGCTGGACGTGAGTATGAGAGCCTTAGTTGAACAGAACCCAGCTGGGCCTGCAAGGGGGTGAGACGGGACTTAGCCAGGGGGGTTGTTAATCCTTGGGTCCTATTCCTCATGAGTCGTTGGGCCTCTTTGCAGCAACTGGCATGTTCTTCGGCTCAGCACCCAGTCCCATGGGAGGAATCTCGCCTGCCATGACACCTTGGAACCAGGGTGCAACCCCAGCCTATGGTGCCTGGTCCCCAAGTGTTGGTGAGTAACCTGGCCCAGGAAGAGAGCCCTCATGTGGTCAGAAGTGGGTGAGCTGGGATGGTGGACAATAACTTTTGTAGATGGCAGAGGCCATGGAACTGGGGAAAGGTGGATGGTTGGGTTCCTGCTGTGGTTTCAGCCTGTTGTTCTCCCTTCCAGGGAGTGGCATGACCCCAGGGGCAGCTGGCTTTTCTCCCAGTGCTGCTTCAGATGCCAGTGGTTTCAGCCCAGGTTACTCCCCTGCCTGGTCTCCCACACCAGGCTCTCCTGGCTCTCCTGGCCCCTCAAGCCCATATATCCCTTCACCAGGTGAGTTGTTACTGCCAAGCTACCTCATTTCATCCTTGCACTTTCCTTCCAGACAAGTCTTTTCATCACATTTTTCCCTTGTTGGCTTATTTCCCACAGGTGGTGCCATGTCACCCAGCTACTCACCAACATCACCTGCTTATGAGCCTCGTTCCCCTGGGGGCTATACACCCCAGAGTCCTTCGTACTCCCCCACTTCACCCTCCTACTCCCCAACGTCTCCATCGTATTCTCCAACCAGTCCTAACTATAGCCCCACATCACCCAGCTATTCCCCGACCTCTCCCAGTTACTCACCAACATCTCCTAGTTACTCACCAACCTCTCCCAGCTACTCGCCAACCTCTCCCAGCTATTCACCAACATCCCCTAGCTACTCACCAACATCACCCAGCTACTCCCCAACTTCTCCCAGCTACTCGCCAACGTCTCCTAGCTATTCACCAACATCTCCCAGTTACTCGCCAACTTCACCCAGCTACTCCCCCACTTCCCCCAGCTATTCACCAACATCTCCCAGCTACTCGCCTACATCTCCAAGCTACTCACCAACTTCCCCAAGTTACTCACCTACCAGCCCGAACTACTCTCCAACCAGTCCCAATTATACTCCAACGTCACCCAGCTATAGCCCAACATCACCCAGCTACTCGCCTACTAGTCCGAACTACACACCAACTAGCCCTAACTACAGCCCAACCTCTCCAAGCTACTCCCCAACTTCACCCAGCTATTCACCAACCTCACCAAGCTATTCCCCTTCAAGCCCACGGTACACACCACAGTCTCCGACCTATACCCCAAGCTCTCCCAGCTACAGCCCCAGCTCTCCCAGCTACAGCCCTACCTCACCCAAGTATACCCCAACCAGTCCTTCCTACAGCCCCAGCTCACCAGAGTATACCCCAACCTCTCCCAAGTATTCGCCTACCAGCCCCAAATATTCACCCACTTCTCCCAAGTACTCTCCTACCAGCCCCACCTATTCACCCACTACCCCAAAGTACTCACCAACATCTCCTACTTATTCACCAACGTCTCCAGTCTATACTCCAACCTCCCCCAAGTATTCACCTACTAGCCCCACTTATTCACCAACCTCCCCCAAGTACTCACCCACCAGCCCCACCTACTCACCCACCTCCCCTAAAGGCTCTACCTACTCTCCCACTTCCCCTGGCTACTCACCCACTAGCCCCACCTACAGCCTCACCAGCCCAGCCATCAGCCCGGATGACAGTGATGAAGAGAACTGAGGGTAAGAAGAGCGCAGCAGCAGCTGGCTAGGGCCAGTGGCAACCTTGGTGGCGCTCTGTAGTCCTTTCATCATCTCCCTCCAGGGCTGTAACCCCAGCCCGCCTGCCTTGTACATAACTCCTTGTGACAAAGTTCGCCCTTAAAGTTTTGGATCCTGTTTCTGACGGGGCTTTTTGTCTTGTTCTTCACTTGTGCTGTCCCAGAACCCACTGACTTGGCTGTGGGGTTCTTCCTACCCCACCTACCCCATGCCTGACCCCACAGTGAAGGTCCTTCCTTGCCTGTGACTTGATTAGGGTTAAAGGGTCTTTTAACTTTGTAGGAGTAGTTCCTGCTCTGAGTTGTACATCTGATCCTCGGGAAGAACAAAGTTTAAGCTGCCTTTTGTCTGTTATTTTATTTTTTGAAGTTTAAATAAAGTTTACTAATTTTGACCAAAAGACAGTACATTGTGTGTTTAATTGGTGCTCAGGGGAGGCAAGAATTCCCAGGCCTTGGCCCCTGTCTGGAAAAGTTTAAAAAGGGAAAAATACAGAAACAGCAAAATAATCGCCTTTAATCCCACCACTAGGGGGCACATTTTGTTTTGTTTTTCTATACATTTGAGTCTCTTCTAACAAGTGAAAAACATACACTTTCATTTCAGCCTCACAGCAGCACTGAAAAGATTGTGGATACTCAAATATATTTTAAAGCTGAAGTTAAAGGATTTGGGGATAATTGGTTAATTTTAATTGTTCATTTCTTTCATTAGTACCTAATGTGGATATCAGACTTTCTACATCTCTGCAAGTTCATTGCAGAGCTATTTTGTAATTATTTTTAATTTTGAAATATTTCAAGGATCTTCCTGGATTTTTATTTTTGTGTATTTTAAGATAAAACAAGGAGCTGAGCACGGTGGCACACGCCTGTAACCCCAGCAGCTCGGGAGCCTAAGGCAGGAAGATTGTGAGTTCAAAGCCAGCCTCAGCAAAAGTGAGGCACTAAGCAACTCAGACCTTTTCTCTAGATAAAATACAAAATAGGGCTGGGAATGTGGCTTAATGATCGAGTACCCCTGAGTTCAATCCCTGGTAACCACCATCTCGCCCCCCCATCCCTGCCAGAAAAAAGGGGGGGCTGGAGATGTGGCTCAGGGGCAAAGAGCCCCTGGCTTCAATCCCCAGTACCAAAAAAAAAGATATACCAATGTTCAACCCTTGCATACCCAACCCAGCTTAAGAAATTGAATCTTAACTACTATACATACATTGTTAAGAATATTAACTCATGTGTTTTTGAACTTTATATGAATAAAATCACATTGCATTGTGTCCTTTGTGACAAGCTTATTTTATTTCATTTATTTTTTTTTGCTGGGGATTGAACTCAAGGTTGTTCTACCACTGAGCTACATCCCCAGCCACTTTGAGACAGTGTCTTGAAGTTGCCTAGGCCGGCCTCAAACTTGTGACCCTTCTGCCTCAACCTCTTGAGTAGCTGGGATTACAGGCATCCACTACCATGCCTGGTTTGACATTTCTATTAAAAAGTCAACATTAAGTTTTAGAGATTCATCCATGTTGAGGTTTATAGCTATTCATTAATTTTTACCATACAGTAGACTGTTTCATTGTCTAAATATATGTTTTAAGCCAGGTGCAATGGTGTATACCTGTAATTTCAGTGATTCTGGAGACTAAAACAGGATTGCAAGTTCAAGGCCAGTTTCAGCAATTTAGTAAAGCCTTATTAAAAAGGAATAGGGCCCTCTCTGCTTCTGATCATCATGTGAGCTGCTTCCCTCCACCACGTGCTTCTGCCATTCATCCTTACCTGGATCCCCAAGGAATGCAGCCAACTGTCAATGGAGGGACCTCTGAAACCATGCTTCCTGTGCTCTACGTAGCATCCAGAATGGGAAGAGAAGCATGTGAAAGTATGCCTTGTGGAAAATAAGCTAACAGATTGTCAAAGAAATGAGATTAGCTATTTGCCAATTAAATAAATCATAAAAGTGACATGTGTTAGTCATCAAGTTAGATTGTTGCCTAGGTCTTAACCTGTGACAAGAGTTAATCCCCAGTCCGATCTCATCAGGAGGCTTAGGTGTTTCTCCAGTTCTCCAAACCAAAATCCAGAGATGAAACTAAGCACAATGAATATTCACTGAGCATCTAACCTGTTTTCTGGGTCATTGACCAAGGCACTGTGATGTATTACCTCATTTAACCTCTAAAACATCTCTTGAAGAAAGAGAAGTACCTGTTCTGTGGTTCAGGAAAATGGCATCTCAAAAAACCACAATGAAATTAACTGTTAGAGCCAGGTGTGGTGGTGCACACCTGTAATCCCAGCACTTAGGGAGGCTGAGACAGGAGAATCGTGAGTTCAAAGCCAGCCTCAGCAAAGGCAAGGTGCTAAGCAACTCAGTGAAACCCTGTCTCTACATAAAACACAAAATAGGGCTAGGGATGTGCCTCAGTGGTTACGTACCCTTGAGTTCAATCCCTAGTACCAAAAAAAAAAAAAAAAAGGAAGAAGAAAGAAATTAACTGTTAGTTATGGGTTCAGAGCATGCTGTCCCAGGATGTTGGGTATTTAAGTTGCAGGAATTTGAGAAACAACACATACAAGAAGAATTTCTGACCTTAAAGTCCTAAGTCCAGAGGAAAGAAGTACCTTTATGTCCAATGACACAGCCACAGCAGTCTGGCCAGGTTACCTGTCCTTGAGCTCATGCACCACAGGAGTGAAGTAATTCGGGCTTCAGGGATGGAAACATGAGGTCTAAGAAACAGCTCTTTCAAGTTCTTTCAAGGCTACAAGTAAATTATGACCATTGACAAAGAACAGCTTGGAATGTAGCCTTTGAATCACCTCTTTAAAAAAGTCCTTTGTTCTGTCAGTACAGGCATAATCACAGCTTCTGGGACAGGAGTCCCCTGCTTTTTTCCTTTGCTAGCAAAGCAATAAAACTTTTTTCGTTTTTCTTAAAAAAGAAAAAAAAAAAGGACTGGATGTAGTTCAGTCGTAGAACAACCCCGGGTTTAATCCCTAGTATGACAAAAAATATTTTAATGAAGCATATTTGTTTATGACATTACCTCCGGGAGAACTGTACCTGTCCGATGGTGCACACATCCATGAGATTTTCTGGGGTATATGCTGGAAATAAAATTGCTGGATCATTGGATGTGAAGTAGGTGCTTTGATTTCAATGTGTATCCCTTCCAAAATACATGAAAACTTAATCTCCATTGTGGTGGTATTAAAGAAGTAGGTCTTTTGGGAAATGATTAAATGAGGAAGGTTCTGCCCTCGTGAATGAATTAATGCTCTTATAAAAGAAACTTTGAGGGTAACCCCTTTTGCTTGTCCACTCTTTTTTTTGGGGGGAGAGGGTACTGAGGATTGAACTCAGGGGTACTCCACCACTGAGCCACATCCACAGTCCTATTCTGTGTGTTTTATGTAGAGACAGGGTCTCACTGAGTTGCTGAGGCTGGATTTGAACTCACGATTCTCCTGTCTCAGCCTCCCACAGTGCTGGGATTACAGGCGTGCTCCACCACGCCCGGCTGCTTGTTCACTCTTATGCCATATGAGAACACAGCATTCCTCCCCTTTTGCCCTTCCACCATCTGCCACTTGAGACGTTTGTTCCACCTAGAGGATACGACATCATCTTGGAAGCACAGACCAAGCCCTCAATTGACACTGAACCTACCAGCACCTTGATGTTGGACTTTTCAACCTCCAGAACTGTGAGGAACAAACATCTACTGTTTATAAGTTATCCAATCTCAGGTACTTTGTTATAACAACACAAGTAGACTATGACACTAAATGATACCAAATGGCTTCCCAAAATGATTCTAGTAGTATACAATTCTACCAGCAGAAATTGAGAATTCCTTCACTCCACAATCTTCAATATTGTGGTATTGTCCAAATTTGAAAGATTTTACCTGTCCATTGGGTGTGAAATAATACTTTATTTATTTTGGGCACTAAGGATTGAACTCAGAGGTACAAGACCACCGAGCCACATCCCCAGCCCTATTTTGTGTTTTATGTAGAGACAGGGTCTCACTGAGTTGCTTAGCACCTCACCATTGCTGAGGCTGGCTTTGAACTCACGATTCTCCTGTCTCAGCCTCCCAAAGTGCTGGGATTACAGGTGTGTACCACTTCACCCAGCTTGAAATAATACTTTGATATGCTTTTAATTTGCATCTCCTGGGTTATTAAAGAGACTGAGCATCTTAGGATTTCATAATTCTTGTGAAATGTATACTTGTCTTTTGCTTGTTTTCTCACTTTTTTTTTTTTTTTAATGCAGTGTCAGAGATTGAACCCAGGGCATGCTAGGCAAGTGCTCTACCTACTGAGATACACTGCAGCCCCTTGTCCTCCAAAACTTTTAGTTTTGGTTCATACACCTAGATCTTTAATCTACATAAAATTGTTTTTTTTTTTTTTTTCCTGCAATGCTGGAGATCAACCCAGAGCCTTGTGCATGTTAGGTAAGCACCCTACCATTGAACTACATACCCAGACCCCCTAAAATTGATTTATTTGGGGGAATCTAATTTTTTTCCACATCAACATAATTTATTAAATGATCTACCTTTTAAAAACTATCTTCTCTGAATTGTTTGTCTTCATCAGTTTGTTTGTTTGTTTGTTTTGGTACCGGGGATTGAACTCAGGGACACTCAACCACTGAGCTACATCCCCAGCCCTATTTTGTGTTTTATGTGGAGACAGGGTCTCACTGAGTTGCTTAGCACCTTGCCTTTGCTGAGGCTGGCTTTGAACTCGCGATTCTCCTGTCTCAGCCTCCCTAAGTGCTGGGATTACAGGTGTGTGCCACTGCACCGGGCTTCATCAGTTTATTTTTTTTCTTGGGGGGCAGATACTGGGGATTGAACCCTGGGGGAGTCTACTACCAAGCTAATACTACATCATTTAACTTATATTTTTGTTAGAGTTTTAATATCTAGTAAAGCAAAATTTCCTTGCTTATTCTTCAACAATTGTTTTGGTTATTTTTGTCTTTTGCTCTTTCATCAAATATTTAGTCAGCCCGTAGAAATAACCCAACTACATAAGTAAATAAAATAAAGTTTTTGTTTTTTTTTTAAATAACTCAAGTAGGATTTTAAAGTTTCATTAAGTCTACAGCTTAGTGAGGGGAGAGATTACACTGTTTTCTTGTCCTAAAATGTGAGTTATTTTTCTATTTAGTTTTTCTTTTATGTTCTTTAAGTGTATAGGTTTTCTTCCTGGAGTTTGCACTTCTTTGGTTAGATTTGTTTCTATATTATTTTTTTGTTTTTGTTTTGTTTTGTTTTGTACCAGGGATTGAACTCAGGGGTACTCGACCACTGAGCCACATCCCCAGCCCTATTTTGTGTTTTATGTAGAGACAGGGTCTCACTGAGTTGCTTAGTGCCTCACTGCCATTGCTGAGACTGGCTTTGAACTCACGATTCTCTTGTCTCGGCCTCCTAAAGTGCTGGGATTACAGGTGTGCGCCACCATGCCCGGATATATTTTTTTTTAATATTTATTTTTTAGTTGTAGGTGGACAGAATATCTTTATTTTATTTTTTTATGTGGTGCTGAGGATCGAACCCAGTGCCTCACACATGCGAGGCAAACACTCAACCACTGAGTCACAACCTCAGCCCTGATTTGTTTCTATAGTATAGATATGATACAGTATGGTTGTTAAATACTTAATTAACTTTTTTTTTGTGTGGTGGTGGTGCTGGGAATTGATCCCAGGGGCCTTGCATGCCCAGCAATTCTGCTGAGCCATACTCTCAGCCCCTTAATTTTCTAACATCTTTTTTTTTTAAATTTTTTTTTAGCTGTTGATGAATCTTTATTTTATTCATTTATTATATATATGTGGTGCTGAGGATCGAACCCAGTGCCTCACGCATGCTAGGCAAGCGCTCTACCACTGAGCTACAGCCCCAGCCCAATTTTCTAACATCTTGATGGATAGAAGTGAAATCACTTTTATCTATTTTGTATGCAGCAGACTTTGTAATTTCTCAATCTATTATCAATAGATTTTTTTGTTTTATCTATAATCATATCACATATTCATAATGCCAAGTTTGTTTTTTCCTTTCTAGTTATTGTAACTTTCATTTCCTGTGTTACTGCACTGTCAGGAATTTGAGTAAGTTGTTGATTAGGAGAACAACTCATCTTTGTGCTTGATCTGAAAAAAGAATGCTTCCTTGTACAATTATTCTGTGTCAATTAAGAAAAAAAAAATTCTAAAGAACGCTTTCATTGTTTCACCATGAAATACTATGTGTGCTTCATGTTGCTTTTCTAAATAAACTTTTATCAAGAAAGTAACCTTCTATATCTCGTTTACTAGGAAATCTTATTATGAATTAATATTACAATTTATTAAATATTTTCATGCAAGGTTTTGTTAGCCTCAAGGTATTTGGGATTTTCTGTTCTTTGAACAAGTATGGAATTGTCTGTTCATTTGAGTACTTAGTAACACTTGAACTGTGGTCAGGGACAGATGCTAGGCATTTTTGTTGTGGGAAGATGGTTATGTACAGATTCAATTTTTTTAATTCGTTATAAGGCAAGCCATGTTTTGCATTTCTTTTTTATTTAGTTTTGGTAAATTGTGTTTTCCTAGGAACTTACTTTTTTTTTTTTTAAATATCTTTATTTATTTTATGTGGTGCTGAGGATTGAACCCAGTGCCTCACTTATGCGAGGCAAGCGCTCAACCGCTGAGCCATAACCCCAGCCCCGGAACTTACTTTCACATAAAATTTTTCATAACATTTCATTAAATTTTTTTATGTTTCATTTCTACTCTTTCTGGACTTGTCACCATTTTGCTTCCTGTATTGTTTGTTTAATTTACCTAGCCATCTTGCAGAGAATGGTCTCCTTTTTACTCTTTCATAATGAACTATTTTGATTATTGATTCTATTATATGACTGAATTCTAATTCATTAACTTTTGTTCTCAGCTATATGGTTTCCTGCCTTTCTACTTTGGGGGTTCATATTCTACTTTTAATAGTTTCTTTAATTTGGATGCGCTTTTTTTTTTTTTTTGTACCAGGGATTGAACTCAGGAGTACTTGACCACTGAGCCACATCCTCAGTCCTATTTTGTATTTTATTTAGAGATAGGGTCTCACTGAGTTGCTTAGCACCTTACTTTTGCTGAGGCTGGCTTTGAACTCGTGATCCTTCTCCCTCAGCCTCTCGAACCACTAGGATCACAGGCGTGAGCCACTGCGCCCCGACCAGGCGTGCTTTTAAGCTCTAAACAGTTATATTGCATTTTTTTTAAAAAAAACTCAGAGGAAAACAAGTCTTATATTTATTTAGATATACAGTCTTTCCTATGCTTTCATTCCTTCCTGAAAGTCCGTTTGCCTTGGTGTCATCCCTTCAGCCTGAAGAACTTTCTTTAGTTTTTTTGGTTTTGTTTTTGTACCAGGGATTGAACCCAGGAGTGCTTAACCACTGAGCCACATCCCCAGCCCTATTTTGTGTTTTATGTAGAGACAGGATTTCACTGAGTTGCTTAGCGCCTCGCCATTGCTGAGGCTGGCTTTGAACTCGAGATTCTCCTGTCTCAGCCTCCCTAAGTGCTGGGATTACAGGCTTGCGCCACCGTGCTGGGCTTTTCATGTCTTATTTTGAGACAGAGTTTTGCTAAATTGCTTATAGCCTTGCTAAATTGTTGAGGCAGCCCTCGAACTTGCAATCTTGCCTCAATCTCCTAAGTCACTGGGATTACAGGCATGCGCCACCATGCCTGGCTTTAGTTTTTTTTATAGAGCAGTACTACTGGTGATTAATGTTCTTGTTTTCTTTTATCTGAAAAATACTTATTTTGCTTTCATTCCTAAAGGATATCTTCATTAGATATCAGAGTCTGCTGTGACAGGTTTATTTTTTTCTTTTAGCACTTTTAAGAAGTCCTACTATTTTCTGGCCTTCGTAGTTTCTGATGAGAAATTCAGTCTTTTGAATTATTGCCTTGTGTCCAGCCTCTGTCCCCCATGCCTTCAATACTTTATTTTTATCTTTGGTTTTTAACAGTTTGGCTTTGATATATTAGTCAGCGTTCTCCAGAAAAACTGAACCAATAGGATATTTAGAGATATATAAGTTTACAGGGCTGGGGCTGTGGCTCAGTTGGTAGAGCGCTTGCCTTGCATGCGTGAGTCACTGGGTTCGATCCTCAGCACCACATACAAATAAATAAATAAAATAAAGATATTGCGTCCATCTACAACTAAAAAAATATTAAGAAAAAAAGAAGTTTACACAATTATGAAGGCAAAGAAGTTTCATAATATGCTGTCGGTAAGCTGGGGGACTGGGAAATCTGGTGTTAAAATTCAGTCTGAGTCCAAAGGCCCAAGAGCTGGAGGTGGTCCTGGTAGTTGTGCTACTGTTAAGTCCTGGAGTCTAAAGACCCAAGAATCAGGAGTTCCTATGTCCAAGGGCAGGAGAAGAGGGACATTTGAGCTGGAGAGAGTTCCACTTTTTTGTTATATCCTACCCTCAATGGATTGGATGATGCCCATTCTCCTTGATAAGGAGGAATCTTTTTTTTTTTAAAACTGGGGATAGAACCCAGAAGCACTTACCACTGAGCGATATCCTCATCCCTTTTTAAAATTTGAGACAGGATCTCGATAAATTGACTAGGCTGGCCTTGAACTTGTGATTCTGCCTCAGCTTCCTGAGTGGCTGGGATTACAGGCAGGTACCACGGCTCCTACCTAAGAATCTTTACTTAGTGAACTAATTCAAATACAAATCTCTTCCAGAAATACCTTCCAGATACAACCAGAAATAATGTTTTTCCAGGTATCTGGGCATCCCTAATGCAGTCAAATTGACACATAAAATTACCCGTCACAGTATGGTCAGGCATAGTTTTCTTATTTGTTCTGTAGGGGTTTCCCTGATTTTTTTGACTGTAAATTTGTGTCTTTTACCATATTTGGGAAATTTTTAAACATTATTATTTTCAAATATTTTTTATGCCTGTTCTTTTCTTCTGGGACTCCAATAACATGCATATGAGACTTTTTGATTTTTGCCCTGCAGTTTCTTGAGGCTCATTCATTTTTATAATCTTTTTCTCTCTTCTTTAAATAATGTCTATTTATCTGTCCCCAAATGTACTAATTTCCTGTTATTTACATTTTGCTATTAAATCTATTAGTTAGCTGGGCACGGTGGCACACACCTGTAATCCTAGCACTTTGGGAGCCTGAGACAGGAGAATCGTGAGTTCAAAGCCAGCTTCAGTAACAGCAAATTACTAAGCAACTCAGTGAGACCCTGTCTCTAAATAAAACACAAAATAGGGCTGGGGATGTGGCTCAGTGGTCGAGTACCCCTGTGTTCAATAACTGGTACTCCCCAAAAAATCTATTAGTGAACTTTTCATATTAAATACTATGTTTTTCATTTCTAGAATTTTGTGGTATATAAAATTGATCCTCGTTATTTTGTTTCTTTTTTTTTTTGTGATGCTGGGGATTGAACCCAGGGCATTATGCATGTGAGGCAAGCACTCTACCAACTGAGCTATATCCCCAGCTCATTATTTTCTTTTTTTAAAAAATATTTTATTTAGTTATAGATGAACACAATACCTTTATTTATTTTATGTGGTGCTGAGGATCGAACCCAGTGCCTCATACATATGAGGCAAGTGCTCTACCACTGAGCCACAACCTCAGCCCCACCCAGCTCATTATTTTCAATAGTCAAGTTCTATAAATTTTTCATGAACACTAAATTAGCTAATACTGAATAATTGCTCCTAGGAGAAATACAGGGTTAGATTCCTACAAACCTCTGGTTACATTTTCTTCAACTGATCAATATATAACCTTCTTTTACCTTATTTAATGTATATTGTTAATTCATTTCTGTTGAACTTATGGCTAACAGCATTATAATTCATGCCAGTATTAAGCATATTTAGTATTTTCTCTATAAGATACATAACAGCCTGCTTACACTTGGGAACACCAGATAGCACTTCAGCACTATGCTTGATAGCAACACATTTTAAGCAACAAAATCAGAAAAAGCACAAAAAATAAAAATATGAAAAAACAAAAATTATGAAAAAATGTCAATAGACTGAAAAACACACTTGCTTATAGTATGAGATGGAAAGAAGGAAGAACATTGCTTATTCAATCTCAGCTGTGAACGTATACACTAGGTGACTCAAAATTTTTGCCAATCTGCACATATATGCTCATAAACACAAGTATTGATTTTAAAGTTACAAATAGATTTTAGAAAGTACACAAATTTTTCAAAGATGAAATCCACAAACAATAAGGATTAACTATGTATATGTTTCTCGTTCTTCTTTATTTTCGGAGATTTCTTGTTTTTTAAATTCATTATCAAAGTGTGTGTGTGTGTGTGTGTGTGTGCGCGCGCGCACACGCGCGAGCATTAGTTTCTGGAGATTGAACCCATGGGTGTTTTACCACTGGACTACATCCCCAGCCCTTTTTACTTTTTTTTTTTTTCTTTTTTTTGAAACAAAGTCTCACTAAATTGCAGAGGCTGGTCCTTGAACTTGTGATCGCCTTGTCTCAGCCTCCTGAGTTGCTGGAATCACGGGCATCCTCCCCTGCACCCAGGCCTCATTTTGCAGTTTCTTGTCTCTTCTAACTCTCATGGTGCCTCATTTGCTTGTTGCTTTATAACTTTCGATTGTGAGCTGCTCTTTTCCCTTGCTCTTTATCCGTGAGGGAACTTTGAGTCCTTGGCTGAAGTGACAGAACTCTAGAGAGAATTTGTAGTATTTGTTTCTTTCTGGTGCCTGGGTGTGCTACCGACCCTGCAATGCTTTAAATTATATTCTTTTCTTATTTGAGCACAAACCATAGAGCACAAACATGGCTTGGGCTTCAGATTCTCACAAGAGACTTGTCTTTCTTCATCCAGTGTCAAGAAAGGCAAGTTTTTTTGTTTGTTTGTTTGTTTTCTGCCTCCTTCCCCGAAATGGCTTTTTGTTTTCTTATATGCCTTTGCATTGAGGTTATAGGAGGTCCTAGCTTCTGTGGAAATCTTCCACTCTCTTGATATGTACAGGCGTGAGTTGTATCTCCTGTCCCCCACATTCCAGAGAACAATCTGGACAATAAGGTTCAAGGTTTCCTGTGTTTCATAGAAACCCCTGGGAAGAAAAGCTGACTTTAGTCCTCATTTATCTCCCTTGTTTCTTGATTTTACTTCATTTTGGCCTCTGTAGAAATGTTTCTATTTGTGCCAGCTCAGTGTTTTTCAGTGTTTTGTTTGTTTTTGTTGTTTGTTTTTAGTCCTGAGGATTGAACCCAGGGGCACTTTGCCACTGAGCTACATCCCCAGCCCTTTTTTATTTTGGGACAGAGTCTTGCTAAGTTTCTTAGGGCCTCACTAAATTGTCCAGGCTGGCCTCAAATAGATGTGCTACCATGCCTGGCTCAGCAGTGTTTTTATAATATATATATATGTGTGTATATATATATATGTATATATACATATATATTAAAAACATATATATATTGTAGATGGGCATAATACCTTTATTTTATTTATTCGTTTATGTTTATGTGATGCTAAGGATCAAACCCAGTGCCTCACACATGCTAGGCAAGCATTCTACCACTGGGTCACAATCCTAGCACCTCAGCAGTGTCTAAATTTCTCTTTTCCTGCCAGTTGGCACCTTCTGTGGTTCTAGTACTTGGAAAGCTGAAGCAGGAGGATCATTTGTATCCAGGAGCTCAAGGCCAGGCTGGATATTATAGTGAGACCCTGGTTTAAAAAAAAACAAATGGTTCAGCCAGGCACAGTGGCGCACACCTGTAATCCCAGCACTTTGGGAGGCTGAGACAGGAGAATCGCGAGTTCAAAACCAGCCTCAGCAATGGCGAGGTGCTAAGCAACTCAGTGAGACCCTGTCTCTACATAAAACACAAAATAGGGCTGGGGATGTGGCTCAGTGGTCGAGTACCCTGAGTTCAATCCTTGGTACCAAAAAATAAAAGGTTCTTTTGGGGAGCCTGGGGTGTTGGTCTATAATAGAGCACTTGCTTAGTATGTGGGAGGCCTAGCATGGGGTTGAATTCTCAGCACCACAAAAAACAAAAAACAAACAAACAAAAAAATCCCTCTTATCAACTAGAATAAACGAGATATTCCCTTAACCTTATAAAGATAATCTGCCAAAAAAATTATGGCAATCATCATCTTTAATGGTGAAACATGAGAAACATTCTATTCAAGGTCCAGAATGAACCAAGCATGAACCTCTCTCACCAGTTTTATTCATCTTTGTCCTGGAGTCCAAGGAAGGAAATCTGATTGTGTTCCTTAATGACTTTCACTTTGGACCTCATGATAAAGACAAGCAAAACACAGGAGTCAGAATCTTGTTGGGTGTGGTGTCTCACACCTGTAATTCCAGCTACTGGAAAGGCTGAGCTGATCACAAGTTTGAAGTCAACCTGGGCAATTTAATTTGATCCTGTCTCAAAATAAAAAATAAAAAAGGCTGGCTGGGGTTATAGCCTACTGGTTGAGTGCCCCTGGGTTCAATTCTCTACTGTACTCTGCAAAAAAAAAAAAAAAGTCACAAAATGTGCCTTAACTGCTTAGAAGTGCTCCAAAATATTTGAGGACTTGTGCTGTGAACAAGAAGAAAAGCCAAGCGGGTCGCAGTGGCGCAAGCCTGTAATCCCAGCACTTAGGGAGGCTGAGACAGGAGAATCGCGAGTTCAAAGCCAGCCTCAGCAATGGCGAGGCGCTAAGCAACTCAGTGAGACCCTGTCTCTACATAAAACACAAAATAGGGCTGGGGATGTGGCTGAGTGGTCGAGTGCCCCTGACTTCAATCTCCAGTGCCAAAAAAAAGAAAGAAAAAGAAAAAAGAAAAAAAGCCATTTGCCATGTAAGAAGAGGATGACAGAGGGCAAGCTGCCCCCCTGTTAGCATGTCTCCGATAGTTCTGTCTTCACCCCATTGCACTACATGCCACCTGTGGACCCTCCAATGTGTGTAAATTCTGAATTATCATTTGAAACAGATCAGGTAGCACTTCTTGGTTTGCCTGGACATTTTATACCTCTAACAGCAGAAGTCCAGTGTCTCTGAAAACACTTCAGTGTCAGTCTATCTGGATAGTTGGTCACCTTACCTGTGGAGCCCCAGGACAAGCTTGGGGTAGGGGCTCATTCTGCCCAGGTCTGAGTCCTTATCATGGTCCTTTCTCTAGTCTTTGAACTCAACTTCTTCTTATCTGGAAGAAGTTCTCTCTGCTTAGCCAATCACAAGGGACTTCCTGGTGGCCCACTGCTCCCTCACTATTGCTGCTGCTGTCAGGTTTTAAACTCTGCTGAGAGAAAGTAGGCTGGGGAGGCTGGACTTCTTGCTCAGGCTCTTGGATGACTCTAGCTCTTCTGTCAAAGCAGGGAGCTCAGTGACAAGGTGCTCAGTGACAAACTCAGGGCTCATTACCAACCTCTAGGGCTGCTTTTACCAAAGTACGCTTCAGTTTTACGCTGTTGTCTGCTTGGAAGGAGGGTCTTCCCAAGAAATGCCCCCTGACTCTTGTTCTCCAAGGATGGTAAGGAGGTGTTTGTGTGTGTGTGTGTGTATGCGTGTGCGTGCACATGTATGCAATATTATGGATTGAACCCAGGAATGCTCTACCAGTGAGCTATATCCCCAGCCCCTTTTTATTTTTTTATTTTGAGACAGGGTCTCACAAAGTTGCTCAGGGCATTGCTAAATTGCTGAGGCTGTCTTTGAACTTGTGACCTTCCCACCTTAGCCTCCCAAGTCACAGGGATTACAGGTGTGCACCACTGTGCCCCGCTCAAGAAGGTGATTCTTTATCCATCCTTTGGGAAGATCTCAGAAGAAATTAAACCATGATCCTAATACCAAGTTTGGGAGTAGTTTTCCTGAGCATTGGTTTGTTATTAATTGCAGGGACTCAGAATCATATTACTGACCAAGTCTAGCTTTTTACATTACTGCTGGGACACAGTAGATTTGTGGCTCCCATGAATCTCCCACAGCAGATTCATGCTCCCACCTGAAGCAGTGATGGCAGCACTGTCCCCATTTTACACTTTTTTCTGGTTTATGATTGCCCCACCTTGCTTTTTTTTTTCCCTCTAGTTTTGTTACCATATTATTGTTCAAGCATTGGACTTGAGGCATGCCTGGATCTTCAGTAACCTGCAAAGAAGACACTGGCAGGGTGGTTGGGGACACAACCTTGCCAAGAAAGAAACTGATAGGAGGGGAAATATCAGAAAGGGAGACAGGGAGCTGGGTGCGGTGGCGCTCGCCTGTAATCCCAGCACTTAGGGAGGCTGAGACAGGAGAATCGCCAGTTCAAAGCCAGCCTCAGCAACGGCAAGGTGCTAAGCAACTCAGTGAGACCCTGTCTCTACATAAAACACAAAATAGGGCTGGGGATGTGGCTCAGTGGTTGAGTGCCCCTGAGTACCAAAAACAAACAAA
>CM053402.1:46765468-46822107 GCA_028644305.1 Xerus rutilus
CCCCAGCCCTATTTTGTGTTTTATGTAGAGACAGGGTCTCACTGAGTTGCTTAGCACCTCGCCGTTGCTGAGGCTGGCTTTGAACTCGCGATTCTCCTGTCTCAGCCTCCCTAAGTGCTGGGATTATAGGCGTGCGCCACTGTGCCCAGCCCAACCTTGCTTTTTTATCCTTTTCCCTTTTCTTCATTGAGGCTTATATATAGTGAGATGCACAAATATTAAGTATAAAATTGGATGAGTTTTGACAGCTTAAATGTCAACACCCATGAACCCAACACTCAAATCAAGAAATAAAGCATTTCTATTACCTAGAAATTCCCTTGTTTCCTTACAGTTGACCTCCCACCCTGAAACCACGCTTTCTCCTGCTTTTTTTAAAAAATATTTTTTAGTTATAGATGTACTCAGTGTCTTTATTTTGTCTATTTATTTTTATGTGGTGCTGAGGATCGAACCCAGTGCCTCACATGTGCAAGGCAAGTGCTCTGCCACTGAGCCACAACCCCAGTCCTCTCCTGCTTTTAATGCATTCTGTTGTTTTCCATGGACACTTTTAAATACCTTTAATCCAATAAGGAAGGACATGGACAATTAGAATATTAAAATGCTGAAGATGTCTCAGCCCTGGCACATGCCCTTAAAGAGCTTCCTGCTAATAGGGAGACTGACACCCACCTAGCATGGAATGCTGAGAGAGCTCAGAGTGGCTGATGCCCAAGCTGGGCTCTTCTGACCAAGTGCCCAGTTCCCTGCCAGGCCCTCCTCCCCATCACACTCTCCAGCCCACTGGGTACTTCCTGGAACACTTACTTACGGACAACTCCTGCCTTTATTCCACCTGTCCCTTTCCACCTGAACCCTCTCTCTCCTTCAGTCCTGAACCCAGAGTCTTCATGGCTTATCCAACAACCTGTTTTTGCTATGTGCCAGACACTGCGCCAATTAATGGGGACAGGACACAAGGACAGAGCCGAGATCCTTCTGATCCTTGAGGGGCTTGCTTACCAACATGTGTGGAAATAATTTCTAAATAAAAGTCAGTATGTGACCTCAACAGACAAATGTCACTGTAAACTGATCTTACCTAGGCCTTCGTAAGATCTTGTAGTTTATGAAATCATCCTTAAGCTGGGTGTGGTGGCACATCCCTGTAATCCTAGTGACTCAGGAGGCTGAAGTGGGAGAATCACAAGTTCAAGGCCAGCCTCAGCAACTTATTGAGTCCCTACCTTAAAATAAAAAATAAAAAGGGCTGGGGATGTAGCTCAGTGGTAAAGTGTCCCTGTGTTCAATCCCCAGTACTACTAAAAATATAAATGAATAAGTAAATCATTCTATTTTTTTTATGTTTAAGTGTCAGTCACAGTTCTAGGTACTTGAGCTATATTGGTAACCAACACTGAAAGCTCTCTGCCCTTGGGAGGTTTACATTATAGTGTGAGAGTCTACATAGGAAGTGTAATAAATCAGTAAATCAGGTAGCATGTGAAAAGGTTATGATTGTTATAGTGAAAAGACGAAGGGCAGGACCAGGATCATCTAGAGTTCCAGGGCCAGGGCCAGATGCGAGATTAAATAAGCAGTCTCTGACGCCCTCACTGAAAAGATGAGATTTGTGCAAAGACTTGAAAGAGGTGAGGGAGGAAGCCAGAGGATATCTCAGGAAAGCTCTTTATAGGCCAGTAGTTTTCAGTCAGTGCCAATTCCTACCCTCTTACTCAGGGGACATTTTCTAATGTCTGGGATAGTTTTGTTTGTCAAAACTCAGGGGAGGAGGGAATGTACTACTGGCATCTAGTAGAGAGAGTCAGGAATGCTGTTTAATATTTTACAAAGCACAAAATATCCTTCTGTGACAAAGCATCACCAGACCAGTTGATAATGCCAATGTTGAGAAACCCTGGTATAGTGGAGGGAACAACCAGTGCAAAGGCCCTGTGGCAGAAGTGTACTTGGTACTCATGGGACTGCATGGGGTTGGCACAAAGGAAGCAAGAGGGAGGCAGTAAGAGATGAAATTGGAAAGGGAATGAAGGTGCCAGAAGATGTGGACAGGGAGGCACTTTGAGGAGCTTGGGTTCACTCCCAGTGACTGAAGGAGCCAGTTCAGGATCTGAAGTAGAGGAATGATATCATTTTGCTTTGTTGTGCTGACATCAGGCTCCAGGGCAAGAGTGTCAGAGCAGAAGCAGGAAGCCATAGGAGGCCATTGTGGTGTATCCAAGGAACCAACTTGGTTTCCTATGGGCTGTACTACCCTTCTCAGACTTTCTCCTCTCTTTTCAAAACTTGGTCCTATGTCCCTCTCCTTGACCCTCAGCTGAGGACCTTACCGCTGACTTCAGAGCAAAGCCAGCAGCTGTCACATTGCCCCTGGCCAACTTCTCCCTTCTGCCATCACAGCTATAATCCTGCAGGAGCT
This sequence comes from Xerus rutilus, assembly GCA_028644305.1. NCBI lineage: Eukaryota > Metazoa > Chordata > Mammalia > Rodentia > Sciuridae > Xerus > Xerus rutilus. The sequence continues at coordinate 46,767,891 of CM053402.1, forward strand.
CCCTCCTTGCCACTCCTTTTCTGGCACCAGCCCAGCCCACCATGAGGGTCCGGGATCTTCCCTTTGGCCCCTTCACCTTTCACCTCTTTCTGTTTCTACACCTCCCCCTTCAGCATTCAAGCATGCTATAGTACCTCCCGTGAAACAAACCAAACTAACGAACCAAATACACACAATTCTTTAACACATGCCTTCTTACCATGAGTGTGCATTCTGTGACTTAAGAAATGTTATGTTTGAGCCTGAGGTGATGGAGCATGCCTGTAATCCCAGCGCCTCAGGAGGCTGAGGCAGGAGCATCCGAGGCAGGAGGATCGCAAGTTCAAAGCCAGCCTCAGCAAAAAACAAGGTGCTAAGCAACTCAGTGAGACCCTGTCTCTACATAAAATACAAAATAGGGCTGGGGATGTGGCTTAGTAGTTGAGTGCCCCTGAGTTCAATCCCCAGTACTCCCTTCCCCCCAAAGAAAAGAATGTATGTTTGGTCTTTGCCTGGTTCCCTTGGAACTTCCTGGATGACAGCATCATCTTTTGTCCTCATGAGGTGACTCTTGGTGGGCTCCTGAATTGCTTCAGGATGGCTACTGCTCACCAGAAAGTCCAAGCCCTGATTAGAAGCTTGGAACTGTCAGCCCCACCCCCGGTCTCTGGGGAGGGGAGAGGGACTGGAGATTGAGTTAATAATTGATTGTGCCTACGTGATGAAACTTTCATAGCAACTCCTAAAGGGAAGGTACCTATGGAGCATTTCCAGGCTGGGGATGGATCTACTCATGAGGAGTCGGCACACCCTAACACCATGGTTAGGGCAGAAACTGCGGGGCTCAGATGCTTCCAAACTTCACTTTAGGTACCTCCTCATCTGGGAATTCATCCATATTATTTATAATATCTTTTTTAATAAATCAGGAGACATAAGTAAAGTGTTTCCTTAAGTTCTGTGAATCATTCAAGTGAATTATGGAACCTGAGGAGGGGTGGTGGGAACCCCCAATTTGTAGCTGAGTTGACAGAAATACAAATGCCCTGGGCTCCTGTGTTAGTCAACTCTGTCACTATTAACAAATACTTGAGATAAGCAACTTATAAAGAGAAAAGATTTATTTTGGCTAATAGGTTTGGTGTCTTCAGCCCATGGTCAGTTAGCCATCAGTTGCTTTTGAGCCTATGGGAAGACTACATATTGTAGCAGGAACATGTGGTGGAGGAAAGCCACTTACCTCATGGCCAGAGAGTGAGGAGGAGACCAGGGTCCCACAATCCTTTTCGAGAGCACAACCTCAAGGACCTAAAGACCTCTCATTAGGCACTAGGCTCTGCCTCCTGAAGGCTCCACCATATCCCCACAGCGCCACCCTGGAGACCGAAACTTTAACCCATGAAGCTTTGGGGCACATTTAAAAAAATTTTTTTTTAGTTGTCAATGGATTTTTTATTTTGTTTATTTATATATTAATATGTGGTGCTGAGGATCAAATCCAGGGCCTCACACATGCCAGGCAAACACTCTATCACTGAACCACAACCCCAGGCCCCTTTGAGGGACATTTAAGATCCAAACTCAATACTCCCATCTGGTGCCAGGCTTGTGAGACTGAGTCCTCAACCTGTGGGATCCATGTCATCTCCAGGGAGCTACTATCTGAACTGAACTAAGTCAAAGAACACCCAGTTGGTGTCTGTCTTAGAACTGGAGAGTTGCTTGTTGTGAAAACCTAAGCATTTGGTGTCAGAAGTGTTGTGAGTAGAGGAAGGTTTGTCTTTCACATACCTTTGGGATTAGTGCTCATGTAAAAGAGACCCCAGGGAGATAGATTACCCCGTTCATCATGTGAGACACAGCTAGAAAGCACCATCTCAATCCAGGCGCGGTGGCACACACCTGTAATCCCAGCACTTTGGGAGGCTGAGGCAGGAAAATGGCGAGTTCAAAGCCAGCCTCAGCAATGGTGAGGCACTAAGCAACTCAGTGAGACCCTGTCTCTACATAAAACACAAAATAGGGCTGGGGTCAAGTACCCCTGAGTTCGATCACCAGTACCAAAAATAAAGAAAGAAAGAAAGAAAGAAAGAAAAGAAAAAGAAAAAAGAAAACAGCTCTCACCAGACCCAGAAGCCACTGGCACCTTGATCATGGACAATGGTGAGAAATAAAGGTCTGCTCAGTTTGTGTTATTTTGTTACAGTAGCCCAAGCAACAAGTCACTGTCATCTCTCACCTGCATAGGATCCATTGTGATGGATGTTATGGTATATATTTTTTGTTTTTGCCCCAGTTCCTGGCTCATAACTCTTTCCCTCAGGTGAGTCATAAAAATTCCAATCTTCTCTCCCTTTCTCGGACTTACCTTTTCCGATAGCAGATGACAAGACCCCCATATCAGTTTAGGTCCCTTCCCATACCCTGGAGAAAGGAATGCTGCACGGAGAGACCAAGAAGAATCTCGAAAGGCCTGGCTTGTCTCCCCACCCTATTAGTCTTTTGCATAGTCTATACACAATTAAGTCCCCTTAAAAACCCAGAAAGGGGCTGGGGTTGTGGCTCAGTGGTAGAGTGCTTACCTCGCATGTGAGAGGCACTGGGTTCAATCCTCAGCACCACATATAAATAAATGAATAAATAAAGGTCAATCAACAACTAAAAAAAAAACAAACCTAGAAGAACAGGATTCAGAGAGCTTCTAGATGACTGACTATGTAGGGGTTCCTGGAGGGTGTCCTCGGCCCCCAAGAGTATGGAAGCTCCCCTCCTCACATATCTCGTCCTAGGTGCCATTTTATCTAATTCTTTTCCTTTATAATAAACCACTAATGTTTCCCTGAGTTCTGTGAGCTGTTCAAGCAAATTAATTAAACCCAAGGAAGGGGTTGGGGAAACCACAATTTATAGCTCATCCTCAGAAGCTCAAGTAAAACAAGCTGAGGCTTGCAACTGAGGAGCAGTCTTGGGAACTGAGCTCTCCTGCAGGACAGGTAGATAGTGTCAGAACTGAACTGGAATAGAGGAAAACCAGCTGGTGCCCAATGCTGCAGAACTTAATTACTTATGTGCTAGTGAGAGATAGCCCCACAACTTTTTTGGGGAGGGGGATACTGAGGATTGAACCCAGGACCTTGCAAATGCAAGGCAGGCTATCACTGAGCTACACCCCTAGTTCTTTTATTTATTATTATTATTATTATTTTAATTTATTTGAGATAGGGTCTCACTAAGATGCTGGAACTGGCCTCAAACTTGTGATCTTCCCACCTTACCACCCAAGTTGCTGGAATTACAGGTGAGTGCCACTGTGCCCAGCCCCACACCTTTTGAGGTCACAGAAGTTTCTGTTGATCTGTGTTGATTGTTGTGGTTGAAAACCAAAGGAGAAACTGGTTTGTTTTTTTTCTCTTATGCACACAGCCTACAACCAACCTCCCTGCCTCCTCTCTCTCCTTTCGGTCTCTTCTGAGCGATTCTTCTAAAACATAGGTCTTTGGGCTGGGATTGTAGCTCAGTGGTAGAGCGCTTGCCTCGCATGCGTGAGGCACTGGGTTCGATCCTCAGCACCACATACAAAGCAATAAAATAAAAACATTGTGTGCATCTACAACTAAAAAATAAAACATAGGTCTTTTCCCTCCTTAACCTAAACTCACTTTAATGGCTTTCCTCGGCCCTGACGATGAACTCCAAAATGCTGAGAATGTCTCTTTGCCATAACTAAGTTGTGATCTGGCTTTCTGAGAAATCAGGAGAATAAGAGAGGCAAATTTCCCAAACAAGCCAATTGACATGGCAATGAAGTCTCCTCTGTTCTAATCCTTTCACCTTTAACCCTTACAAAAAGCAACACGAAGGGCTGGGGCTGTAGCTCAGTGGTAGCGCTCTTGCCTAGCACGCGTGAAGCACTGGGTTCGAGCCTCAGCACCACATATAAACAATAAATGAATAAAATAAAGATCCATCAACAACTAAAAAATAAAAAAAATAAAAAAAAAAAAGCAACACGAAGGCTGGGCACGGTGGTGCACGCCTGTGATCCCAGCGACTGGACAGGTTGAGACAAGAAGGACTACAAATTCAAGACCAATCTCTGCAATTTCATGAAACTCTATCATAAAATAAAAAACAGCAGGGATGTAGCTCAGAGGTGGGGCCCTGCTGGGTTCAATCCCCAGTACCGCAGGGGAAAATAAAAGTAACCTGAAGTACCCTGATGTTAACCAACTGGTTATTTTTCTATCTATCTTCCTGTTCCTACCTTACAGAGAAAGAAACTTGAAAAAGCCTATCACTTTTTGTTCTTTGTTTCTGCTTTCTTCACTCTTTGCCTATAGCCTCCTGTGCTCAGTTCATCTAAATACTTACTCTACTTTATGGAATAAAGGGTTGCCTGGTTCTAGAATACCAAAATGAAGACAATTAAGACCTTTGAACTGGGCTGGGGCTATAGCTCAAGTGGTAGAGCGCTTGCCTCGCATGTGAGTCACTGGGTTCGATCCTCAGCACCACGTAAAAATAAATAAATAAAAAATAAAAAGATATTAAAAAAAAGACTTTTGAACTAAACTGTTGTGATATTTAATTTTTTTTAGTTGTAGGTGGACAGAATATCTTTATTTTTATGTGGTGCTGAGCATCGAACCAAGTGCCTCACGCATGCTAGGTGAGCACGCTACCACTGCGCCATAACCCCAGCCCCGTGATATTGTCTTTTGATACTACTTATCAAATGGTTTGCAATTGTCTTCCATTCTGTGGATTGTCTTTATGATTCTGTCCTCTGATGCACAGAAGTTTTTAATTTCAATGTAGTCTAGTTTATCTATTTTTAGTTTGGTTACCTGTGTTTTTGGTGTCATATCTAAGAAATTATTGCCAAATTCAATGTCATGAAGCTTTTTCCTCCCTGTTTAATTCTTGGTTTTATAGCTGGGAATACTCTGAAACCCCTCGCCCTGCCTCACTCTATTGCCAGATTTGCTCTACATCGCCCTTATCATATATACACATATATATTCAACAATTTAATTCAATTTAGTCATATATATACATACATATATACCTATATATATGTATTGTGTGTGCGTGTACAGTTTTTTGGCACTGGGGAAGGATTAAACCCAGGCATGGATGCTTTACCACTGAAGTACATCCCTATCTTTTTTTTTCTTTTGAGACAGGGTCTTCCTAAGTTGCTGAGGGTCATGTTAAATTACCCAGGCTGTTCTCAAACCTGTGATGATCCTCTCAACTCTCTGAGATCATAGGCATGCACCACAGCCCCTACCAGAGAGGAGGCCGTATCTAATTCCGGCTGCCTCCCATTGTTCAGTGAGGTTCCCACACAGCACAGCGTCCTTACATGACCCTGGGCACAAGTGCAGCGAGGAGTTTACATGGTGGACATATCGTCTTGAAGATGGCTGTCTGTCTGGTTGTCCACAGCTTCAGAGTCCAGCCCTGCGCTTGTCATGGGCAGAACTGACGGGTCGCTGCTCGGCCTTCTGGTGTGCACCTGTTGGAGCTGGTCACGTGGTTGGGTTTGACAAGGATCTTTGTCACCTGCTATCCCCAAGAGCACAGTGGGCACAGAGCAGGCCCTGGTAATTGGTGAGGTGAAAGATGGCTTTAATATAAACTTCTTTCCTCTCTCTAAAAACTAGCACTTGTCACTCCACTGTGTTTAATAGAGAAGACTACTGTTTAACAGTTTAACAGAGAAGACTAATATGTTTTCTCAGAATAATGCCTTAGTCAAGCCAGGTGTGGTGGCACATGCTGGGAGTCCTTGCTACTCTGGAGACTGAGGCAGGAGATCACCTGAGTTCATGAGTTTAGGGCCAGCCTAGGCAACATAGTGAGACCCATCTCTTAAAAAACAAGCAAAGAAACAAAAACAATAATGTGAATACAGAGTATATATTTTTTGTATTCAACTACAATTTTCTCTCTGTATAATGAAAATTGCTTCACATGACTCCTTGCACACAAGTGAGGGCTTATTCTATCTTGTCAGCAATAAACCTCAATAATTGTCAACTGCCCAGCCCAAACACAACCAAGGAAAATAGAAAAGGGCTGGGGTGCATCAGTGGTAGAGTGTTTGCAAAGTACTTGGAAGTTCCGGGTTCTATCCCTTACACTGATCATGCACACACACAAACACAAAGGCCATACAAAATGTAAACAAGCCTTAGCAGCCATCAACCCAAGGAGAAAGCTGCTACCAGTATGGGCATTTGCTTTCACTAACTGCCTAGGACCACATGTGGGGAATGTTTCCCACCCTATGCGTATTGGCAATGTCACCTGGTAGTGTTGAGTCCGAGGAAATCCGGGAAGGGGGTTAACTCAGGACAATTAGGATCCTTTCTGTATTTGTTGGAAAAGAATGTCAGCACATACCAGTCAGAGACACAGGCAGAGATTTAGTTAGGAAAGAAGATACATATTCAAGAGAGGATATGGTCTGTGTCGAGAGGGAGAGACACTTTGAGGGTTTTCAGAATCTTCATTTATTTATTTATTTAGTACCTGGGTTTGAACCCAGGGGCACTTAACCACTGAGCCACATCCTCAGCCCTTTTTATTTTTTATTTTTTTTATTTTTATTTTTTTTTTGGTACCAGGGATTGAACTCAGGGGCACTTGACCACTGAGCCACATCCCCAGCCCTATTTTGTGTTTTTTTTATGTAGAGACAGGGTCTCACTGAGTTGCTTAGCGCCTCGCCATTGCTGAGGCTGGCTTTGAACTCGCGATTCTTCTGTCTCAGCCTCCCTAAGTGCTGGGATTACAAGCGTGAGCCACTGCACCCGGCTTTTATTTTTTATTTTGAGACAGGGTTCTGCTAAGTTGTTTAAGTTAAGTTGCTGAGGCTGGCCTCAAACTTGCAGTCCTGTCTCAGCCTCCCAAGCTGCTGAGATCACACCACCACAGCTGGCTTCAGGCTCTTCTTCTTTTTAAAAAAAAATATTTATTTTTTAGTTGTGGGTGGACAGAATATCTTTATTTTATTTTTATGTGGTGCTGAGGATCGAACCCAGTGCCTCCCGCGTGCTAGGCGAGCACGCTACCACTGCGCCATAACCCCAGCCCTAGGCTCTTCTTTTAAAGGAAACTTGGTGAAGGATGGGCTTACGGGAAAGTGTGAGGATGACATCAGTCTGGTGATCACAAGACAGTTTATGGTGGCCAGGTTATTTTCAGGATCCTTAGGCTAATGTGGTCTCCATTATCTGGTCAGTAGAAACTGCTAGAAAGTCCCCTAAATTATAGGATTCTTAAAATATTGTATCTCTCTTTGCTTGATCTATTATTGATGGACTAATTAACAGTGCACAAGGTAATTATAAGTGATTTTATGGTAACTCTAAAATTATATTTTTCTCAGAAATTTGAGAGTGACAAGCTTGTGAGAAGAACTAACTTGGGAGAGTGACAGGCCTGGAAAAATGTGTGGAACTTTTGTGTGTGTGTCTGTGTGTGTGTATTAGAGAACAAACCCTTGGACACTCTACCACTGAGCTACAACCCTAGTCCTTTTTTTTTTTTTTTAAGTATTTACTTATTTTTTTTTTAGTTGTAGGTGGACAGAATATCTTTATTTTATTTTTATGTGGTGCTGAGGATCGAACCCAGTGCCTCACGCATGCTAGGCGAGCACCCTACCACTGCGCCATAACCCCAGCCCCAACCCTAGTCCTTTTTATTTTTTAAGTTTGATATAGGGTCTGAGTTGCTGAGGTTGACCTTGAACATGGGATCCTCCTGCCTCAGCCTCCTGAGTTGCTAGGATTAGAGGCTTGCACCATTGCACCCGGCATATGTGAAACTTTAAAATAAAATTATATTTCCTTGTGTTTATTTTATGTCTCCTTTCTATCTATTGGTTAATTTCTTCCATCCTATCTCAGTAGGAAGTAGACATTCTACCCTTTATAGAGGCCCCAAACTTTACTTTACTTTGCCTCTGATGGGGGTCCTTGGCCCAGAATGATCCAGGAGGGCCACTGCCCCTTCAGACTTTAGTCTGAGGGCTAGTGAGGCAAAACAAGGAAGTAGAAAGAAGAGCATTCATCCTAGGGGCAGCAGTGGCCTCCAGCTTCTGGGGCCAGAGGTGCTAGCTATCCTGGTTATGAGTCTGTGTCCAGCAGTGCATATTCTCACCAGGCTGGCTCTGCAGTAAGCTTTGGCCCACATCCACACTGCAGCTGCCTCAACTCAGCTTGCTTCTCAAGCCTGGTTAGGCAGTCTTCCAGGAAATTTTAGGAGCTAAAAACTCCTTTTCTGTTGAAATATACCAGGGTTGGTTCCTGTTGCTTCCAATTAAAAACCCTAACTCAAGCCGGGCACAGTGGCTCTCGCTTGTAATCCCAGCCCTTACGGAGGCTGAGACAGGAGAATCGCGAATTCAAAGCTAGCCTCAGCAACGGCAAGGCCTAAGCAACTCAGTGAGACCCTGTCTCTACATAAAAAAAACACAAAATAGGGCTGGGGATGTGGCTCAGTGGTCAAGTGCTCCTGAGTTCAATCCCTGGTACCAAAAAATAAATAAATAAATAAATAAATAGAAATAAAAATAAAAAACCTAACTCAGCCCAAGACAAGGGTTCTATGCAGCGGTGGAGGCCCTAAGTTCTGCTCAGCTAATGGTCAGCTACACCAGCGGGAGTGTGGGGGATGAAGGTGAGGAGGGTGCTCATTCAGCAAGGTTCTAGCAGGACTCTGAGATGATGGGATCAGTCACTGGGTAATGCAGATCCTGGAGCAGAGGGCCTGGACTACAGCAGCATTGTCACCTAGAATGCAAATTTCAGTCCCAGACCTACCAAGTCCGAAACTCTAGGACCTCCAAACCAGGTCTATTACTCTATGGATGATTACCCTCTTGATGACTTACCTGTGCTCTAAATTTTGCCCTAGAGCTCCAAGGATCCATTTGTTGCAGAAAAAGCAAGTGTTACGGTTTGGATCTTAAATGTCCCCCAAAGTTCACGGATTGAAGATTTGGTCCCCAGATGGTGGTACTATTGGGAGGTGATGAAAACTTTAGGAGGTGGAGCCTAATTGGAAGAGGTGGGTCACTGGGGATATACTTTGAAGGGATACTTTGTCCCTGGCCCCCCACCCCCCCCCTATTTCCTGGCCACCATGAGGTGAGCAACTTTCCTCCTCCATAGACTTTCGCCATGATGGACCACTTCACTACAGGCCCCAAAGCCACTGAGCCAAACTGAAATCTCTGGAACTGTGAGCCAAAATAAATTTTTCTTACTTAGTTATTTTTCTCAGGTGTTTTGGTTTTCCAGGGCTGGGGTTTGAACCCAGGGACTTGATCAAGCTAGGCAAGTTCTCTACCACTGAGCTACATCCCCAGCAGGCCTTCTTTCTCTTTTTTTCCCCGTCAGTGTTTTGTCACAGCAATGAAAAACTAACTAATATAGACAGAAATAGAGACTCAGGTTCTAGGTCTTTGACTAATTTTCTTTTTTTTTTTGGTACTGGGGATTGAACTCAGGGGCACTCAACCACTGAGCCACATCCCCAGCCCTATTTTGTGTTTTATGTAGAGACAGGGTCTCACTGAGTTGCTTAGTGCGTTTCCGTTGCTGAGGCTGGCTTTGAACTCGTGCCTCTCCTGTCTCAGCCTCCCCAAGTGCTGGGATTACAGACTTGTGCCACCGTGCCCAACTTGACTAATATTCTTTGTATGCACTTGCTTTACCTCTCTGAGTCAAGATGTTTCATCTATCAACTGGGGATCACAATATCACCACAGAGGTTTGTTATAAGGATTAAAATAATACTATAGGGCTGGAGTGTAGCTCAGCGATAGAGCACTTGCCTAGCAGGTGTGAGGCACTGGTTTCAATCCCAGCACTACAAAATAAGTGAATAAATAATGTTGTATACTAACAGCATCAAGCATGATACCTGGCACAGAGGAGAGGCCAGTGAGCAGCAACCATCTGGTTATGACTGGTTAGTAGTCCTCTTAGCAAATAGCTGTGCAGATTTGGATTAAACCCTTCATTTCTTGGCCTTCTTTCCCCCCCCCCTGTAACATGAAGATAACAGCCCTCATCTCCCAAGCGTGTTTGTTTGGAGAATCAGAGAAGATAAAACATAAAAGCAATGTTTTATCTAAGTGAAAATATGGAATTATGAAAACATAAACTAAAACACGGTAGTTCAAAAATACAGAATTGAAGCCAGCAGGGTTGTACACATCTCAAATACTTGAGAGGTTGAAGCAGGAAGATCACTTGAGCCCAGGAGTTTGAGGACCGCATGGACAACATAGTGAGTCCCCGTCTCAAAACAACAGCAAAACTGCATTTACATTTGATTTCTCAAAAGGGTCTGAGGCAGCTGCCATTGAGATGTCAGGCCTTGTGTTTGCTTTTGTCCCCTTCTCTTGGAGGGAGACCAGATGGTCTGACCCATCACAGCCAAGGCAGAACTGAGTCAAGCTGAGTCACAAGGCCAAACCTGAGAGATGCTGAGGGCCGAGGGCCAAACCAGATCAATCACATTATCTGGCAGGCCAAGCATCATCTCACCAGCACAGACAGGTGTGAGCCACAGGCTGAAAGCCATGCCAGGAGCGGGTGAGCAGTGCACATTCACTCAGGAGTCTGATCCCTTCCTGTCACTTCATACCTGCCCTGGGCTGAGTTTTACCTGGAAGCAACTATGAAATAGATGCAGAATTGGGGAGAAAGGTAGTAAACTTGTAGCCCAGAAAACTCTGAAATAGGGAAGGCAAAGAACCAAGTGAAATTCATGCTCATGGTTGCCCACCCAGCCTTGGGATGCTGACACCCTCCTCTGCTCACCAAGTCCTTCCCAGTCTTCAGCACTGGGTCCTCTTTCCCTCCTCCAGGGGTTACTGGAACATGTGGGGAAAGAGGAAGTCACTTTGGACTTCCTGGTTGTGACATATGAGCAAAATCATTCACTTTTTCCTGCAACACACTTATTGAGTACATACTATGTGTGAGGCATTAGCCAGGTTCTCAGGAACAAAGATGAATGATCACAGTCCTTGTTCCCATGGAGCTGACAGTAGGAGAGTCAGGCGAATGCGCAGATGATAACATTAGAAGACAGTGATGTAGTCAGTATGAGCCAGACCACTGTGGGACAGCACCTGCAAAGAACGTGGATGGTCCAGGGAGAATCCTGTTCGTTCAGTAAATACATTATGGGGGTTTGTAGTGTAGCTCAGTTGTAAAGCACTTACCAAGCATGTGCAATGCACGGCCCTGGGTTTGATCCCCAGAACTGCAAATAAGAATAATAAGAATTAATTAACAGCTGGGCCCAGTGGCACAAGCCTGTAATCTCAGCACTTAGGGAGGCTGAGACAGGAGAATCGCGAGTTCAAAGCCAGCCTCAGCAATGGCGAGGTGCTAAGCAACTCAGTGAGACCCTGTCTCTACATAAAACACAAAGTAGGGCTGAGGATGTGGCTCAGTGGTCGAGTGCCCCTGAGTTCAATCCCCAGCAACAACAACAACAAAAATCAAAATTTGAATTACAGTTTCTACTGAATGCATCATACCCTTGTAAAACCAGGAAATTATAAATCATCCAAACTGTCTGTACAATATTTATATATTCTATCTCCGTCTGCTATAGAGCTTGGTAGCAGTGACTCGTCCAGTAGTACGGAGTTTACCTAGATCTCAGTTCTCATATTTGAAATATACTTCTCCATGAAAGGAGGCAGATTTCCTCCAAAAAATGGCTTCCAATCCCAGGACCAGTACTGAGATGTGCCAGGGAGAAAGAGAACTCAAAAATCAAAAAGAACACAGGAACCAGATGGAAAAGTCTCCCACTGGACAAATCTGGAACAATTTAAGTATTAAAGTGGATAATAAAAGCTAGGCATAGTGATGCATGCCTGTAATCCCAGAGACTTAGAGTGCCTTAGGCAGGAGTACCACAAGTTTGAAGCCAGCTTCCGCAACTTAGAGAGATCTTGTCTCAAAAAATAAAAGGGTCCCATTATTGTGTACTTGTACAACAATGGGGTTTTAATTAGAATAAGATATATTCCATGCTTGTGTAGTCATATCAAAATGGATTCTACTCACGTATAACTAAAAATAACCAATAAAAAAGATTAATGACAAAATTAAAATAATAGGGAAAAAAAGGCTGGGGATATAGCTGGGTGATAGAGTACTCCTGGGTTCAATTCCCAGTACCAAAAATAATAATAATGACTTAATGAATTATAATGTATTTTCAAATATATAAATATATGAGTACAAACATACTGAAAATAAAAACAAAAATAAATTGGTTCGGGCGCAATGGCATACGCTTTTAATCCTAGGGGCTTGGGAAGCTGAGGCAGGAGGATCGCAAGTTGAAAACCAGCCTCAGCAACGGCGAGGTGCTAAGTAACTCAATGAGATCCTGTTTCTAAATAAAATACAAAATAGGGCTGGGAGATGTGGCTCAGTGGTTGAGTACCCCTGAGTTCAATCCCCAGTACCCCCCCCAATATATAAATAAATAAATTGGGATGGGGTTGTTGCTCTGTGGTAGAGCACTTGTCTATCACATGTGAGGCACTGGGTTCAATCCTCAGAATCACATAAAAATAAATAAATGAAATAAAGGTATTTTGTCCATCTACAACTAAAAATATATTTAAAATAATAAATCAGTGGAACGAAAGAGGAGAATTAGAAAACCAGGCTTTTGAAAAAAACAGTAATATTGATTTAGGCAAGAATTATTAACAGACATGAAGAATTTTGGGTGAAAACTCATGAAAGAACAGGATATTTACAGAGCTTCAAAATGTTTTTCCAAAAAATAACGATTAATCACAAATATTAAAAAAGGTAACTTTAACCTGGGCTCGGTGGTGCAAGCCTGTAATCTCAGCACTCAGGGAGGCTGAGGCAGGAGAATTGCAAGTTCAAAGCCAGCCTCAGCAACAGTGAGGTGCTAAGCAACTCAGTGAGACCCTCTCTCTACATAAAACACAAAAATAGGGCTGGGGATGTGGCTCAGTGGTCGAGTGCCCCAGAGTTCAATCTCCAGTACTAGAAAAAAAAAAAAAAAAAAAAAGAACACTGTAGGGACAATTGGGGAAATTTTAATTTATTATTATTATTATTTGTACAATACTAGGGATTGAACCTAAGGGTGCTTTACCCTGAGCTGCATCCCAACCTTTTTTAAATTTTATTTTGAGACAGGGTTTCAGTTGCCCAAGCTGGCCTTAACTTGTTATCCTCCTGCCTTAGCCTCCTGAGTCACTGGGATTACAGGCATGCGCCATAATGCCCAGCCCTGAATTTGAATATAGATTGTATACTAGATAGTGGTATGGAGCTGGGGGTGTAGATCAATGGTAGAGCACTTGCCTAGCACATGTGAGACCCTGGGTTTAATCCCCAGCAATGCAAACACACACATCCGAAATTTGATAATTTCTTTTCTTCTCTCTCTCTTTTTTTTTGGTACTAGAGATTGAACTCAGGGGCACTTGACCACTGAGCCACATCCTCAGCCCTATATTTTGTGTTTTATGTAGAGACAGGGTCTCACTGAGTTGCTTAGCGCCTTGCTGTTGCTGAGGCTGGCTTTGAACTCGCCATTCTCCTGTTTTTCAGCCTCCCAAAGTGCTGGGATTACAGGCTTGTGCCACTGCGCCCAGCAAAATTTGGTAATTTCATTTCAGTTAAGAAATAGAAAATCGGGCTGGGATTGTGGCTCAGTGGTAGAGCGCTTGCTTCTCATGTGGGAGGCACTGGGTTTGATCCTCAGAACCACATATAAATAAATGAATAAATAAAGGTCAATCAAGAACTTAAAAAAATTAAAAAAAAAGAAATAGCAAATCTTTTTTCTTAAGAGGTCTGGCTGACACATATACAGCAGAAGGCATTCTTCCACTTACTCTCACATGTTTCAATAATAACATCAATAAGTATGTCTATGTTATGAAAAGAAAGACAAAGAAAATGCAAAGAAACGTTATCCATTGGCAAATATAGGGGAAAGTTTTAAGAATGCTCATTGTTCTAGAAACTTCAAAGTTTAAAATTTTTCAAAATAAAATTTCTAAATAAAAATCTAAGCAGGGTGCAATTGCACATGCCTGTAATCCCAGCGGCTCAGGAGGCTAAGGCAGGAGGATCACAAGTTCAAAGCAAGCCTCAGGAATTTAGTGGGGTGCTAAGTAACTCAGTGAGACCTTGTCTCTCAATAAAATATAAAAATGGTCTGGGAGCCGGGCGCGGTGGCTCACGCTTGTAATCCCAGCACTTAGGGAGGCTGAGACAGGAGAATCGTGAGTTCAAAGCCAGCCCCAGCAATGGCGAGGCGCTAAGCAACTCAGTGAGACCCTGTCTCTACATAAAACACAAAATAGGGCTGGGGATGTGGCTCAGGGGTCGAATGTCCGTGAGTTCAATCCCCGGTACCAAAAAAAAAAAAAAAAAAAAAATGGTCTGGGGATGTGGCTCAGTGTTTAGGTGCCCCTGGGTTTAATACCTGGTACCAAAAAAAAAAAAAAAAAAAACCCTAAAAATATTCCCATTTTAAAATACTCTGGAGGGCTGAGATTGTAGCTCAGTGGTAGAGCGCTTGCCTTGCATGCGTAAGGCACTGGGTTCGATCCTCAGCACCACATAAAAATAAATAAATAAAAATATTTGTGTCCATCTACAACTAAAAAAATATTTTAAGATAAAATAAAATACGATACTCTGGAGTCCATTTAATGATCAATGATGAAATTTCTACCTAAACTCTATCTTGTAATACTAAACATGGTGAACGGTGTATGAATCAGCTTTGAAATAGCACACTTGTGCTCCTAAAGTAACTTGAGGGAAACTAAAGCTCAGAGAGGTAGCAGGCTGCTATGCTTTGGATGTGGTCTGAGTGCGTCCTCCAAGGTTTTCATGTTTTAAAATTTAATTCCTATTGTGAGGTATTAAGTAGTTGAGAATCTAATCCCACTATAGTGCTAGAAGTACCCTTTGGAAGGTGATTAAAATTAGATGAAGTCATCAGTGTGAAGGCCTCATGATGGAATCTCAGAGAGTTTATAAGAAGAGAGAGAGAGACCGGAAGAGACACACGCATGCTCGCACACATGCCCAGGCACTCTCACACACCCTGTCTCTCACCACGTGAGGCCCTGCACCACCTCGGGACTCTGCTAGCAAGAAGGCCATCACCAGATGTGATCCCTCAATCCTGCATCTGCAGAACTGTGAGCCAAAATAAACTTTCTGTTAAAACTTAGTCTGCAAATAGAAAACAGACTAATAGAGGCCAAAGAAAGAGGATTTCGGAATGAGAGTGGGAAGCAAGCACAGAGCCTGCGAAGATGAAGTCAGTATCTTAGGAATATCTGAGGAGTTAGTAAGAGGGAGGCCTTTGGAGGACCACATGTTCAGTGCAGGAAAAGAAGACAGAGAGGCATCAGTGAATAGATGGCAGGTAAAGTCTGCATAATGATCTGGTGACAGGTGGGAGTGAAGAGAGGAAGGTGTCCAAGACCAGGCTGAGTTGTTTCATTGACTAACTGACTGAAGTTTAAATAAAACTTATGAATTTTAACCAAAAGTGAGTGTGGCAGTGGCTTGGAGGTGGCATGCAGTCCTCCTTGGGGCCTGATACCAAGTGATCCCAAACTGTCTTGGTAAAGTATTAAAAGTTCCTTATCCTGCTGGGCGCGGTGGCACACACCTGTAATCACAGCAGTTTGGGAGGCTGAGGCAGGAGGATTGTGAGTTCAAAGCCAGCCTTAGCAATGGCGAGGCGCTAAGCAACTCGTGTCTCTAAATAAAATACAAAATAGGGCTGGGGATGTAGCTCAGTGTCGAGCGCCCTTAAGTTTAATCCCCAGTACCCACCCCCCCAAAAAAGTTTCTCATCCTGCTGGGCATGGTGGCACATGCCTGTAATCCCAGCTACTTGAGGGGCTGAGGCAAGAGGATCACATATTTGAGGCCAATTTGGGCAATTTAGTGAGATTTTGTCTTAAAATAAAAACTGAAAAGCCTGGGAGTGTAGCTTAGGGATAAAGTGCCCCTCTGTTCAATCCTCATTATTGAGGGATGGGGGAAGAGGAAAAAAAGAAATTGCCTCACCCTAAAGAGCTCTTCAGTCCTGGCAAGCTGGTAAGATTACTGTCTACTCTCAGGCTGCAACCACCGTTTAATAGTCATTAGTCACTGCTGAGTGGGAGGGTTAGATTATATTTATTCATTCAACAAACTTCAGCTAGTCCTGGGAATACAACAGCTAGCAAGGCACACACAGTCCCCACTCTTATAGACTACATAAAATTCCTTCTTTGCATATAAGGGATACCAAACAAATTAGGTCTCTAAAATGAAAAACAAAACAGAACAAAGTCTTATCTTTTCTCAGGATCATGATAGAAAATTTAAAAACTAAGAAAAATATAAAGCTGGGAAAAAAGTCATACTGGCAGATTTCCTCTCAGTATTTTTCCTACACATTTCCCAAGTCATTTCCGATCAGTGTCCTAAAAAAAAAAAAAAAAAAAAAAAATGCAAGTCAATTTTAACTTTGGCTGCAAACCAAGAACAAAAAGGTTAAGTATATTGAATTAATTTTTCAAGACAAAATTATGGAATCTGGGTATGATTTGCCATCTGCAAGGGTCTAATCCTTGTTTTTTTCCATTAGTAGGAGGTGTGATCACAGGCCTGGTGCAGGCGGGTAAAAAAGCAAGGTTTCCTACTTTTCAAGTTTTTTCTTTTTTCCTAAATTAAAATGCTGCATTCACCTGATAACAAAATCAAGTAGAGCAGTAGAGATAGGATGAAAAATGGCAGTGCCCCACCCCTGCCCATCCCATTCCAGTGTACCGCATTCTTACCGCCTAGAGGCAACCCCTTTAACCGTTTGTTTTTAGATTTCTAGAAGTTGTTTCCAAAATCCTCACTAAAATGCTCATACTTTTCTATCTATTCAGTTTAGTTAATATCGACTTTCCAACATAAAACAGTGGATATTTCACTCACTCTGTCTTCCTCTCTTCTTCCCAAAGATGACTCTATTTGTATTAATGTTTTATATTAATTATTTTGGTTATATAAGTAAATTCTGTTGTTCCATCTACTTTTGTCAGTGTGTCTAGTGAAAGAGGCTTCTTTATAATTCCTCATTTTCTGGCCACGTCCACATGCAACCTCATCTTGGATTCACATTTACAAAAGTCAAGATTGTGAGCATTTCTGATCTTTTGTTATAACCATAACCATGTCTTCTGGATTTTTCTATAGGATGACTCTAAAAGTTAAAATCAAAAGTTGAAATCCAATAGACTACATACATTGTCATGGCCATGTGAATATGGGTTAAGCTTAGGCCAAACAGTGGGCTGACATAGACTTCCTTCTCCATGTGCTCAATCTCCCACAATCCCTCTGTCACTCCAAAGAGAATATGTCAGTCATTAAGATCTTTGATAGTGTATCAATTAGGTACAATCATGTCATATTATATCTCATTTTTCATTTAAATCATGAATTTATTCTTCAGTTTGGGAACTTTTCTACAGACTATACTTGTTTTTCTTTTCTATTCTTTTTTTTGGGGGAAGGCTACTGGGGATTGAACCCAGGGGCACTTTACTACTGAGCTACATCCCCAGATCTTTTAATTTTATTTTTAAATTTTAAGAGAAGCTCTCACTAAGTTGCTTAGGGCCTTGCTAAATTGCTGAGGCTAGCCTCAAACTTTTGATCCTTCTGCTTCAGCCTCCCAAGTCACTGAGATTAGAGGCATACAGCACTGTACCCAGCTTTTTTTTTTTCTTATACTCTTGACCTGTAACATAGTCTATGGTGTGAATATGGATTGTCCCTTTTGAAATTCATGGTGAAATTTCATTCTCATTATGAGATTTTAAGAAGTGGGACTTGATGGAACCTTTAAGAGCTGATTAGGACTCTGTTCTCAGGAATGGATTGATCCATTCATGTGACTAATAGACTTCTAGATTAATGGGTTATCCCTAGAGAGGATCTGCTACCAAAGCTAGTTTTGCTAGACTTCTCACACTCTGTCTCTCATCATGTAATATCCTGAACCCCTTGGGACTCTGCCAGCAAGAAGGCCATCATTGTGGCCCTTCGACCTTTAACCAGAACCATGAGCCAAAATAAACCTCTTTTAAGTTATCCAGTCTGTGGTAGGCACGGTATTAACTACAGAAAATAGACTAAGGCATCACATCTTTAATTTTTTTCAAATTATCTTTTACACCATTATTCAATTAAAGCCCTGTTTTTCCTCCTCCAATCTACATCCCGAGCCCCTTTTCTTTTCTTTTCATTTCTTTTTTGCTAGGAGAAATCTTGATAATTTTTATTTATAATTGAATATTGAGGTTGGTCTTCTGAGGTATGACTCCAGACTTAGAAGCTCTCAATGAAGGATTGATAAATTTACACTTTAAAAAAATTGCATTAAAGGAAGTTCTGTGTGTATGTGTGTGTGGTGTGCTGGGGATTGAACCCAGGGCCTTGTGAATGCTAGGCAAGTGATCTGCCAGCTGAGCTATATCTCTAGCCCCTAAAATTGCATTAAAAACACTAAATAACACTAAAAATTGGGGAGCTGTTTGGTGTGTATTGAGTTTCAGTTTTGCAAGATGAAAAAGTTCAAGAGATCAGTTACCCAACAATGTGATTATAGTTACACTACTAGACTGTGCACTAAAAATGGTTGAGGGAAATTTTTATATTGTGCCTTTACCACAATTAAAAATATTTTAGGGAGCTGGGGCTGTAGCTCAGTGGCAGAGTGCTTGCCTAGCACATGTGAGACACTGGGTTCGATCCTCAGCATCACATAAAACTAAATAAACAAAATAAAGGTATTATGTCCATCTGCAACTAAAAATATTTTTTAAAAATTTTGAAGGTTTAGGGGCTGGGGTTATGGCGCAGTGGTAGCGTGCTCGCCTAGCACGTGGGAGGCACTGAGTTCGATCCTCAGCACCACATAAAAAATAAAATAAAGCTATTGTGTCCACCTACAACTAAAAAATAAATATTTTAAAAAAAAAATTTTGAAGGTTTAAGTAAACTGAATAATGTTGAAGGTGAGCTGGGAAAATATTTTTAAATAATTGACTTTCCTCAGAATCCCACTCTTTTCCCCTTTACTTTGGTGTTTGAAAGCTTTTATGCCAACAAATGCCTCCTCAAAACCTGCCCTCTCCAACATAATTCCTTCCCTTGTGCCATTAAGAGGATGTGCCACTTCTTGTTTGTTTGTTTGTTTGGGGTTTTTCTGTTTGTTTTTCTTTTGAGACAGGGTCTCACCAAATTGTTAAGGATGGCCTCAAACTTGGAATCTTCCTGCCTCAGCATGGCACATGCCTTTGTGATCTGACTTGCTAGGATTACAGGCATGTGCCACTACACACAGCTCTTCTACATTTTCTGAAATACATCTGCTATTTTTTAGAACACCTATATGGAGACCAACTTTGTATGTCAAAACATGTCATTATCTTACCCTTACATTGCAGGATTGTTTAACTAGATATAAAATACTAGGCAGACATTGTTTTTCCTCAAAGACGTGCAGGTGTTTTCTCTATTCAGTGTTCCAGGATTCAGTGTTACTGACAGGAAATGTGTACTTATTTTGACTCTTGTTTCTTTAGAAGTGATTTTTTTTAAATATTTTTTTTAGTTGTTGATGGACCTTTATTTTTTTATTTATTTATATGTGATCGAACCCAGTGCCTCATGCATGCTAGGCAAGCGCTCTACCACTGAGCCACCACCCTAGCCCCAGAAGTGATTTTTTTTTTCTCTTTAGAAACTTTTCAGATCTTTTTCTCATTCATGACATTCTGAAATTTTATGAAGTGTCTAGGTATGGACCATTTCCCATTCATCCATTATCTTGAGCACAAACTAAACTCATTCAGAATGAAGATATGTCTTTCAGTTCTCAAAATTATCTCATATTTTTCCCAAGATATATTGCTTCCCTCTGTTTTATTCATTCTCCTGGTCTGGGATTCCTAATGACCATATGGCCTTCTAGATTAGTCCTCTCTGTTATTTTTTCTCCCTGATTTCCATCTTTTCATATTTTTGCCTTGTTTTTAGAATTTTTAAATGCTTCTATTGGACATTTTATTTTTGCAACCACATTTTTAGTCTCTGAGAAATATTCCTTGTTCTCTGAGCATTCCTTTTTATTATAGCATCAAATTCTTATTTTATGGATGTTTTGTCTTCTTGAATTTCTTTTCTTTTCTTTCTTTTTTTTTTTTTGTGGTACTGGGGATGAAACTCAGGAGCACTCAACCACTAAGCCACATCCCCAGCCCTATTTTGTGTTTTATGTAGAGAGAGGGTCTCATTGAGTTGCTTAGCGCCTCACTGTTGCTGAGGCTGGCTTTGAACTTGCGATTCTCCTGTCTCAACCTCTCAAAGTGCAGGGATTACAGGCATGCGCCACCGCGCCCAGCTTGAATTTCTTTATATTATGTAGTTCTCTCCGTACCCTGAACTATCTTTTTCCTCCAGTGACATATTTTTGTTTTTTAATCTTGGTCTTTCTTTTGCAGGCTGCTGACCCGCCTCATGTATGTAGTGATTATTGGTAATGATGAGGTTCAGAACACAGAAAATGCTACCCCAAGCTAAGGCACCTTGGCATATGAGTATTTTAGACTGAAGAAATTTGAGGAAATCATAGGAGCAGGAAGGTGTCTTTGACCTTCTCTGTCCTTCTTGCCTGAATCAAGTCTGCCCTTTTCCTGAAGCAGGTAATAAGACCCTCATGTGAAAGATGCCCTTCCTATACCCTGAAGAAAGGAAGGTCTTTCCATTATAATAAGTGAAATAAGTCAAACTCAGAAGGTCCAGGGTCATATGTTTTCTCTCATATGGGGAAGCTAAAGAGGAAAAAGAAGAAAGTGGGGAGGGGATCTTATGAAAATCAAAGGGAGATCAGTATAGGAAAAGGACCAAGGGGTGAGAGGCAGGGAGTGGGGGAGAGGGAAGTGCTGGAGAGTGATATTGGCCAAATTATATTGTTATATTGCATTCATGAACAAATATATAACAACGAATCACAAATCCCATCATTATGTACAACTATAATGCGTAAATAAAATAACGTGGAGGGAAAAAAAAGGAAGGAAACTTTTACTTCTGAAGACACAGGGATACAGAAGAATCTTGCAAAAATTTCCCCAGGATATTACCTTTAGATCATACTCATTTTGTCCAATCATATTTCCTTAAAAAATTTTTTTTCAGTACTAAGGATCAAACCTAGGGGTGCTTTGTCACAAGAGTTACGTTCCCAACCCTTTTTAGTTTTTAGTTTGAGAGAGGTCTCGCTAAATTGCTGAGGTCGTCTTCAAACTTAGGATCCTCCTATTTCAGCCTCCTGTATTTATTTGAGTGGGACCTGAGGAGGAATTGGAGGCCAAGGAGTATGCTTGACTTTGAATTAGAAATCTTGTTTTCTTTTCTAATTGTTCTACACAATCAATATGCAGATTGACAGACACTTGCGGTAATGGTTCATTTCTCAAGATCAGTGGAAATCTAAGAACTATTTATTGAATATTAGGGTCATGTCTCAAACACAGGGCTCTGGCTTCAAGACGTTGGCCTCAGAACTGAGGACAGAGCTGAGGTATTTGAGGAAGGAGACTGAATTATTTCAAGAAAATATAAGTATTGCTTTTGCTTGGGTCAGGCTTTTCCAGCAGAGGAGCTTCTGGCAAACTGACAGGAAGGGGGTTTCTGACAGGTACAGATCCTTGTGGGTGAAATAATCAAAACCTTCCTCAGTCCCAGGCTTGGTGGAAGTTTGAGCAAGTCTTCCTTGAGACCGGGACCAACTTGCATCTCATTATTCTTTTCTTGAATTCTTCTAATTCTTGCTTAATAACCTCAGAAAACCAACTTCCAAGGGTTATAACTCAGGGATAGAGTGCTTGCTAGCATACAAAAGGCCTTGGGTTCAATCCCCAGCAACTGCCAAAAGGAAAAAGGGAAAAAAAGGAAACTTTTCCAATCAGGACACAGTGGCATAACTGCAGTTCTAGTTACTCTGGAAGCTGAGGCAGGAAGATCTCTTAAGCCTAGGAGTTTGAGGCTAGCCTGGGCAACATAGTGAGACCCCATTTCAAAAGGAAAAAAAAAAAAGAACAAGGGAAATTCCTCTCTGTTCCATCACTCCTTGCCTTTTTCTCCCTCCCTTCCCTTCTTCCTTTCTTCTTTCCTTCCATCTTTTCTCCCATCCTTCCATCCTTTTTTTGTAGTGGGAATCAAACTCAGGATGTTTTACCACTGATTTAGCCTTTTTATTTTGAGACAGGATCTCATTAAATTGATGAGGATGTTGCTCAATTGCTGAGGCTGGCCTCAAATTTTAAAAAGTTTCTTTTTTTTAGTTGTAGATGGACACAGTACCTTTATTTTATTTGTTTGTTTGTTTTTTATGTGGTGCTGAGGATCAAACCAGTGCCTTACACATGCTAGGCAAGCATTCTACTACTGAGCCACGATCCCAGCCCCTGGCCTCAAATTTTTGATCCTCCTACCTCAGTCTCCCAAGTTGTTATAATTACATGTGCATACCATGGTGCCCACCTTCAATCTCTTTCTTCACTTCATTTCTATGTTTCACCTATATAATCCTAACCACAGCCTCTAGGCCCAGAATGATGTCAGAGAGAACCATCATCAAGGGAAGAAAGTCACACATTTGAAATAAAAGGAAATTTAAATCAATGCCAATAAGTTATATAGATCTTGAAAATGACTAGACGTCCTTTTGGGTTTTTCACCAAAGTCTGTTATGTTTCTTTCTCCCTCCTGCATTAAATGTCAACCACTAGAATCCCAAATAAAGCATTTGTCCATTTATTCATTCAAGAAGTATATGAATACACCACCAGTGAAATTCCACATCTTGTACAACCATAAGAATGGGATCCTAATTAAAGTAACTTATATTCCATGTATGCATAATATATCAAAAATATACTCTGCTGGCTGGGATTGTAGCTCAGTGGTAGAGCGCTTGCCTTGCATGAGTGAGGCCCTGGGTTCGATCCTCGGCACCATATACAAAGCAATAAAATAAAGACATTGTGTCCATCTATAACTAAAAAAATATTTTAAAAAAAAGACTTCCTCATTAATTTAAAAAATAAATATACTTTGCTGTCATGTATATCTAAAAAGAACAAATAAAAGGAAAGAACTATATACTGAATGCCGCCCACTTGTCAGACACTGAACTAGATAGACACTGAGTATAAACAGTGAAGAAGACATATATGGTTCTCATCCCCTGGAGTTTTCAGTTCAACCAACAAACAAATGTTTAGCTGGGCACAGAGGCACATGCCTGTAATCCCAGTGACTTGGGAAGCTGAGGCGGAAGGGTCACAAGTTTGAGGCCAGCTTCAGCAACTTAGTAAGGCCCTAAGCAACTTAGTAAGACCTTGTCTCAAAATAAAAACTAAAAAGGACTGAAGATACAGCTCAGTGGTTAAGAGCCCCTGGGTTCAATCCCTAGTGCCAAAAAAAGAACAAAGGCTTATTAAAAGCATCTATTATGTCCAAGGTATTGCTGCTGCTGTAGTTTGAGAACTGAAGCCACTTATCCACACACACCAATGCTGATATGGGAGTCACATTGATATGACTATTCCACTGTTTTCACTGGCATAACTATTATATCAAGGAACTATTGCCCAGGAAGATAAACTGAATGCTTCAAATTAACTTCATTGTTCTTCTGAAAGACCTGTGAACCCTTTAATAGAAATTACTGTCAATTTGCCCCCTATGATTGAACCCCTTGCTTCAAAACCTTCCCTTTGTTGTGCTCATCCCAAAATATTATGGCATGAGCCTTTCCCACTCCTAACCAACCCCTGCCCCTACCTAGCCTTGAAAGACTCCATCCCTTAACCCAGACTTCAATATCTCAATGAGTATTGCTGCCTTTCACTTTTTCCAAGGAGGCATAGTCAGTCTGTTGAGGGGTCAGCAATGAACTTAGCCTCACCTTATTCAACAGGTGTGGTAGTGATAGTCCAGGAGTCAGCATTTGACAAGGTAGTGGGGATATAGTGGTGAATAATGTAGTCACAGAGTTTGCATCCCAGAGACAGACAATAAGCAGATAAACTAGGAAATAAGTACTTTAATAATATTTTACAATGTAGCTGGGGAAATAGACAATACCCAAGTAGCCAAACATATCATTAGAAATTGCAATAACTAAGAAAGCAATAAAGCACACTGGAATACAGACTGAGGGGAGCTGGAAGTCTCAATCTAATTCTGTTGTTTATTTATTTATTTTTGTGGTATTGGGGACTGAACCCATTGGGGATTGCTTTACCACTGAGTTACATTGCCAGTCCTTTTTATTTTTTATATGAGATACAGTCTCACTAAATTGCTGTGGTTGGCCTTGAACTTCCCATCCTTCTGCCTCAGCCTCCCTGGTAGCTTGTATTACAGGCATGGGCAACTGCACCAACACCACCACACTGGGCACAGTGATCTCACTTTTAAAGATGATCCCCTGAAGTGCCTTAAGCTGAGGATGGATGTGGTCTGAGTGTTCCTAGTATGGGAATTACATGTGTTGAGACTCTGACGCACACACAAGCCCTTTAGCAGGTTTTGGAACTTAGAGGAAGACTTCAAGACAGGAGTGAGGGAGGAAAAGGCCAGCCAGGACTGACCCTGGCAGATGTTCCTATTCTTACCTTACTCAGAGGCTCAGCTTCACTATAGTGTTTAATTATGACTCTTTTATTTATTCATGTATTTATTTTTGCAGTGCTGGGGATTAAACCCAGGGCCTCCAGTGCTCTACTCCAGAGCTACACCCTGTCTTGTAATTGCTCTTGCAACAGAATTTTTTCTAATACTTTTCACTGCAAATATGCAGAAGTGAACATTACAGACTAAATGAACCTTTAAGGACCTTGCTGTTTGCAAAACTGTTTTCATAGCAAAAGGGCCCAGTTTTACCAAATTCATGTATGGGGCTCTTGCAGCTTTACCTTGAGCTCCATCAGCCCTGTTATCAGCTGAAATGGCCCCCATGTCTCCAGAGAAGCACCCTATGGAAACATAGTAAGGATGCACCGTTTCTCTGTCTTGCATTCTCTACTACCAACTGCTTTGCTGAATAAAGTGAAAATATGACCCAAGTTAATGGATGTCCACAGGCTCTTTTCTAATTACTTCCTGGAGAGTCATGTCTTTAGGTGCCGCTGATAAGGTTAAAATGTGTCCAAAACTGGTGAGGAGGATGGTGCATTGGCTCTCACCTTACTGGCTAAGGGAATAACAACCCCAGACACTCACTGCCTAGTGCTGGGCTCTTGGTCGGAAGCCGGCTGCGTAGGACTGTCCTGTAAGGGTTCCAGGGGCCCCCGGCCCCATCACAACGCACATAGGCCTGGGTGGGATTCCTGGCTATTTCTGCTTTCGATCCTTCTGGACGGCCTCTGCCTGAAGTGTCATCAGATGCACAGTCCCATCGCTGTCGCCCTCGCACGCACACAAACCTCCGCCCGCATGTACACGCCTGGGCGCTGCGTGCCTCTGGCCCCTGTTCTGTTTGGTGCGCTGAAATCGCTGGGGCGCACACTTGCTGGACGACAATCGCTGCGCGCACGGTGCTCGGCGGGAGACTCAGAGTTTAATCACACACAAACAGTGTCCGGCTTCCTGTCCTCATCACACCCCTCCCTCCCGTTTCCCTTGCCCCTCCCTCTCCCCCAGCTCGATCCGCCCGCCCGCTCCCCCTCCCTCGATCCCTCGGGTCCCGGGATGGGGGGGCGGTGAGGCAGGCACAGCCCCCCGCCCCCATGGCCGCCCGTAGGAGCCAGAGGCGGAGGGGGCGCCAGGGGGAGCCGGGCACCGCCCTGCTGGCCCCGTTTGTGCTGGGCCTGGGCCTGGCGCTGGCTTGCCTTGGCCTCCTGCTGGCCGTGGTCAGCCTGGGGAGCCGGGCATCGCTGTCTGCCCAGGTGAGGCCTGGCAGCACACCCTTCCTTGGGCACATTAGGAGCAGAGACTGCAGAGGAACCGATGGGGGTCGGGTGGGCAGAGGGCCAGGGGACCTGATGATGGGTGGAGGGCGAGATGTCAGGTGGAAAAGAACAGGGTGACGCTGCCTCCTTCCCAGCAGGAGCCTTCCCAGGGGGAGCTGTTGGCAGAGGAGGACCAAGAGCTGCTGGTGAGTAGGTGTGGGCACTGTGTGTGGGCTGCAAGGCAGGGGAAGCATGTCAGAGCTGAAGCGTGTCATAGCGTGCCAGCTGTGTGTGAGGTGTGTGCCCAGCATGTGTGCATGAAGACTCACATGCATGGGTATGAGTCTGTGTGTGTGTGGGGGGGGGAGTGCAGCAGCATGAGTGGTATGTCTGTATGTGAGAGAGGATGACCACCAGGTATAAGAAGTTTGTGCCCCAGTTGCTACCTGAATGCAAGTGTTTATTGGCTACGGGTAAAGTGAGACTATGAGATATACCATCCTGCCACGGGAGATGGATGCTGTTACATGCAGTATGTATTGCAAAGGTACACTGACTGAGTGTGGGTATTTGTGTAGCGTACTATTGGAGTGCAGGGTCTGTACTGGGGAGGGGATGTGAGCACAGGAAGATGTGGCTGGTCTCCGGAAAGGAATGAGGACCTGGGCCTGACCCCTAGACTTGATCAGTCCCTAAGACTTCTGGGCCTATTGTTGGCTGGTTGCTCTTCTGACAGGCTCTGTTGGTCTTTGTTTATGTCTTTGGGAGGTCCTGGTTGAGCCCTGCCCTTAATTCTCCTAGGAACTGAACCCCCAGACTGAGGAAAGCCAGGGCGTTGTGCCTTTCCTGAAACGACTAGTCCGGCCTCGCAGAAATGGTGAGCATCCCTCTAGGAATAACAAGAGTGGCCAGTCTAAGCTGGCTTCTGAGTTCATTATTGATTTTGTTTATCACAACAGCCCTGTAAAGTGGGAAGACCAAAAATTATTACCCTTGAAGAGAAACTGAGGCACAAGGGTGAAAGGGGATATTCAGAGTCACACAGCTGAACAGTTGACACTCAAACCTAGGAATTATATCTTCGCTCTGAGGCTCCTTTTGTCAGATAGACCTGCTTCTCATCAACCCTACCCCAGATATGAAGAGGGGATGATCAGTAGTTAGGAAGACGTTGGAGTCTTGATGAGGATGAGGTGGGAGAGTCAGAGGTCTGGGATCCAATTAGCAAAGACACTTATGAATTGGATGTCCACATGCCCATGTATCCAGGTTTGCATGGGTTATACCTGTTATCTCCCCACGCCTACAGTACAAGAGATAGAACCCAGGACCTTGTGAACTGCACCTCTAGCCATTGTGATTATTAATAGCACTCCCTTTTGTTCTCAGAAACAACCTGAGTTGGATGATACTGTATAATCACTCTATTTATGGAAGTAGATGAGGCCTGAGGTTCTGAGGACAGGAGTATAAATAAGACCAAGGATGCTAGGGTCCTGAGAGGAAAGCAGGGTTGGGAAGTGTCTCCTGGGCCTCCAGAGGGATCCACTCTGCTCATCTGTCTGT
This sequence comes from Xerus rutilus, assembly GCA_028644305.1. Lineage (NCBI taxonomy): Eukaryota > Metazoa > Chordata > Mammalia > Rodentia > Sciuridae > Xerus > Xerus rutilus. Next base: position 46,795,519 of record CM053402.1, read on the forward strand.
CCTTGATTCTCAGCACCTAAAGGCCGCAAAGCACGGACTCGCAGAGCCATTGCAGCCCACTATGAAGGTAGGTGATGGGTGAGTCATACCTGGAAGGAAGGGTGACAGAGGGGCAGGGCAGGTCTCAACAGCCCCTTCTGTGTCTTACAGTTCACCCACAGCCGGGACAGGATGGAGCACAAGCGGGTGAGACCCCATTTCTACCTCTGAGCTCTCCCCTTTCATCCCACAGCATTAGCCTCCTGGGAAAGAGATCTCTCATACCCCTTGATTTCTCAACCCCTGCCCTTCCTTCAGCCTAGGAATCCCAGAAGCCAGTTCATCAAAGTTCTCAGGGCTTAGTTCTCTTTATGATCCATGCCTGGGAACCTGAGAAGACTCTAGCCCTCCCCATAATCCAGGCTGGCATTTCCATCTAATCAGTGGCCCCAGCTTTCCCTGTCCCCCTTCAGTCTCCAAGCACCTGAGATTCTTTGTCCTCCCTCACCCTTGTATTCCAGGGGTTTTCATGCCCTAATCATTGTTCCTCCAAATGTTTCTACTGTCTGCTCCTTTTTTCCATTCCTACCCCACCTCCCACCTCAGCACCACAACCTCAGAACCTCAAACCCTCTTCTAGCCCCTTCTCCCTTCCTCATCCTCCCCATCCCTCCACTCTGTCCCACCTACACTTCCAAGCTAAGCCCCCTGAAACTTCTATTTCATTATCCCATCACTTCTCTGTTTGGCTCCCGGCCTGCCTCTTATTGGCTTGGTTTCAACCTTATTTCCAAGCACCCCCTATGAGTTCTCCATGCTTATGGAGCTGATACGTCTGCATTCCAGTGTGCCCTCTTCTGGACTTTGCACATGCTGTTCTCGCACCTGAAATGTCCTTCGATTGAGAATGCCAGGAGTCAAAGCATGAAGACAGGTCCAGTCCAGGGTGTTAGCAGCAGAGATGGAGAGAAGTAGATGGATTCAGCATGTGGCTTGAAGTTACAAGGAAGGATTGCTTGTGGGTCTGATGCAAAGAATAAGAGACAGTGAGGAACCACAAATGACAAAATATATTTAAAAATATATTTTTTGGTTCTGGGAATGGAACTCAGGGCTTTGTGCATGCTAGGTAAAAACACTACCTCTAAGCTTCATTTCCAGCTCTGCAATGATTATTTTTGAGGAAAGGGCATGAGGGTAGAAAGGAGAAAGGCTTTTATGTTCTATACTATTGAATCTATAGCCGTGACCAAATGTTATTTTCACAATAAAAAAATTTTTCCCCAGGTACTAGGGATTGAATCCAGAGGTGCTCTATCACTGAGCTACATCCCCAGCCCTTTTACCTTTTTAAAATTTTGAGACAGAGTCTTGCTCAGTTGCCCAAGCTGGCCTTGAACTTGCAATCTTCCTGTCTCGGCCTCTCAGATAGCTGGGATTACAAGTGTGCACCACTGCCCTCAACTTTTTGATTTCTAAATTTTTAACTTGGATATTTCTTTTTTAAAAAAAATTTTTTTTTTAGTTGTAGATGGACACAATGTCTTTATTTTATTGCTTTGTATGTGGTGCTGAGGATCGAACCCAGGGCCTCACGCATGCGAGGCAAGCGTTCTACCACTGAGCTACAACCCCAGCCCTAACTTGGATATTTCTTTGTAAGACAGTGTTTACAAGAAATAAGTTACCAGGGAAGAAATAAGTTGGAATATGTGTAAATTAATAATTAACTGAGATATTTAATAATAAACAAGTGGCTAGACATTCCTAAAGTGAATATCACAAATAGATGGGGCTGGACATAGTAGACTAGCTCAGGCTAAGTGAGGACCTATAAAAACAGAAGTCATCCCTGGGAATCAAGGTATACATCTGCCATCCCAGTAATTCAAGAGGCAGAGACAGGAGGATTGCAAGTTCAAGGCTAGTCTCAGCATTTAGTGAGACCCTGCCTCAAAATAAAAATAAAAAGGGCTGGGAATGCAGCTCAGTGGTAAAGTGCCCCTGGATTTAAAAAAAAAAGGGGGGGGGGTCATGACCATATGGATGGTATTTAAAGCTATAGAACTGGATAAGAAACCCAGGGAAAGAAAGAAGCCCTAAAGCTCAGGGCCATCTGGAAGGAGGGAAGAGGAGGAAAGCTGGGCAAAGAGATTGAGAAGCAGAGAGGAAGAAACTCAGGGAGGGTGGTATCTTGGAATCTAAGAGAAGACACTGATTTAAGGAGGATGTGGCTGGCTGTACAGAAACAGCTGATGCGTCACATGAGATGAGAACAGAGAAATGACTCCTAGGTTTGGTAACATTAAAGCCAACTGGTGACCTTGATGTTGGAGGTTTTTGTGGTGGAGTTAGAATAGAGGCCCATGTGGATTGAGTCAAGAAAATTAAAAAATTGGTGATAGTGACAACACTTTTTGGAAGTTTCTCTATGACAAAGAGCACAGAAATGAGCCAATAGGTGGAGGGAAGTGTGCATCAGAAAAAAATTAGTCCTTTTAAGCAATACTATATTCCCCTTAGTTTTACTGAGTGATTTTTTGGAGGTAGACGGTATGACTAGCTCTCATATATTTGATTCTGTCTGATCTTCACAATAGTCCTGAAAGAAAGATGTTCTGGTAACCCCTGTTTAAAGATGGAGGTTACACAGTTTGTCCAAAGTCATGACGACATTAGGAAGAAGCAAGCTGTGAAGGCAGCCAGAGTGTGCTCATGTGCTGGACGTGGTCCCCATAAGAGGTGCACTTGCTGGGGCAGGGGTTGGGGATCCTGCAGGGGCAACGTCCAAGAGAGTGAGAGGGGATGCTTTCCATCAGGAAGAGAGGATATATCTCCCATCGTCACAAGGGGTTCAAAGGAGACTGAGAAAACCGGTAGGTTTGTAGATTTTGTGGGGGAGGTGAGAGAGCCCTTGCCTGAGGTCTTCTAGGTCCTCCAGAGAACTAGGGAGACAGGGACAGGAGGTGTGAGGAGAGATGGTACAAAATCCTTGTCTTGGGGAAGATGAAAGCCTGCTTGGTGGGGGCAAGTGGGTGGCCAGGAAGCATAGAATATCCACTTGAAGTTTTATGTGGTGAGATAAGTGACTCAAGGCACTGTCCATAGTTCTAGGCACACTTTGCCCTTTGGCTACAGCCAGCCTTTGCTCAAGCTGGTTCCATAGCTGGGATTCCTCACCTCCCTTTTCCCCTCCATTCTCTTTATGGCCAGGCCAGCCCTCCACCTCTCAATATAGATCACTTATTTTGGCAGTTACCCAAGGCATTCATTCATTCATTGACTGAACACACATGCACCAAGAACCTACTATTTGCTAGAGACCAGCCTACGTGACCATAGCAAGTCACACCCAGACCTGTGCTCAAGAAGTCACTGTCGGGCTGGGATTGTAGCTCAGTGGTAGAGCACTTGCCTCGCATGTGTGAGGCCCTGGGTTCGATCCTCAGCACCACATACAAAGCAATAAAATAAAGACATTGTGTCCATCTACAACTAAAAAAAATTAAAAAAAAAAAAAAGAAGTCACTGTCTAGGACAGGAGACAGCATATAAATATGTAGTTACAGTGCCATGTGGCAAGGACAATACTCAAAGTAGCAAAAGATCCATGGCAGGACGCAGGAAGACAAAACTTCAGAGTGGAACCAGGGACTCCTTCCCTATGACAGTGAGGCATCACTGAGCTTTGAAGCCTGAGTGTAAGGTGACCAAGGGATCAGGGTGTTGCAGGGAAAGGAATCCCTGTGAAAGCCTGGAGTTTGCCAAGGGTCTGATAGGCCCAGGTCTGTGAGAAGTTCAATGTGGCTGAAGCAGAAAGTGCTAGAGAACAACATAGGTTATGAGGCTGCATAAGATGGAAGCCAGATCACAAGGAGTCTGGAAGTCATTCTTAGGTAGGCCATTGAAAGGTAATGTGAAGTGGGAGGGTGTGAAAGGCAGGGGAGGGTGCCTCCTCTTGATCTTTGTCTAGCTATGGCTGTGAGGGGATGGCAGATTCACTCAATTGGTGTGTCCATTCAATACAAGAAAATGAAAACTGAATAGCCAAAGGAAACCTTTCCTAACACTGAAATTAATGATGAATTTGTGTGAAGCAGTATTCTGGAAAGTTTTTCTAAGACTAGTGAAGAACTGGGTGGTCAAGTACCCCTGAGTTCAATCCCTGGTACCAAAAAACAAAAAACAAAAACTAGTGAAGAACTGAAGGAGTCCTGCATCTTTTTTTTTTTTAATCTGCTTCTGTTTACAAAGCCAACATTCCTCTGCTTCATAGGTGTTCTGCATTTGAGATGTAGTGAATCTTTGCTGTTCACCAAATGTAATGTTTTAGTTCCTTACAAACAGGGCTGGTGGGGGGAAGGGCATGTAAACAATAACATTTTGCCGGGCACCGGGTGCCGTGGTGCACGCCTGTAATCCCAGCACTTTGGGAGGCTGAGACAGGAGAATTGCGAGTTCAAAGCCAGCCTCAGCAAAGCCCTGTCTCTAAATAAAACACAAAATAGGGCTGGGGATGTGCTCAGTGGTCGAGTACCCTTGAGTTCAATCCCTGGTACCAAAAAACAAAAACAAAAACAAAAACAAAACCAAAAAAATAACATTGAAATTTTGAAAACAGCAGCAGAGTGAGTGATTTTATTTTTTGTTCATTGTTGATGGTTTAAAAAAAATCCTCTCATGTAAAAAAAAAGAAAAGAAAGGAAGGTAGGTAATGTTAAGCCAGGAACCATGGAGCATGCCTGTAATCCCCAGAGGATGGTGAGTTTGAGGCCAGCCTCAACAACTTAATGAGTCCCTGTCTCAAAACGAAGAAATCTTTAGAAAGGGCTGGGGATGAGGATGGGTTTGTTGCTCAGTGGTAGAGCACTTACCCAGCATGTGTGAGGCACTGGGTTCGGTCCTTAGCACCACATAAAAAATTAAATAAATAAAATAAAGGTATTATGTTCATCTACAACTAAAAAAAAAAAGGAAAGATGGAAAAAGAAAGGGCTGGGGATATAGTTCAGTCCTAGAGCACCTTGACTTATGGGCAGCTCTGGGTTTTATCACCGCAATATTGAAGGAAAAAAAAAGATAATCACCCCTGCTCTCATGGGGTAGTCAGATCCCAAACTAACACATAGATGAATAAATGAGATATATTCTCTTATTGGTGACTGCTAGGAAAGAAACCGAAAAGTAAAGAGATTAATGGAGGCAGGGATGGGGCTGACTTTATTTATTTATTTATTTTTGGATACTGGGGATTGAACCCAGAGGCCATTTACCCCTAAGCTATATCATCAGCCCTTATTTCTTTTTCTTTTCTTTTTCTTTTTTTTTTGGTACTGGAGATTGAACTCAGGGGCACTTGACCACTGAGCCACATCCCCAGCCCTATTTTGTGTTTTATGTAGAGACAGGGTCTCACTGAGTTGCTTAGCACCTCGCTGTTGCTGACAGCCCTTATTTTTCTTTTGAGACAGGGTCTCACTAAGTTGCTTAGGGCCTTGTGAAGTTGCTGAGGTTGGCCTTGAATTTGTGATCCTTCTGCCTCAGCCTCCCAATTTGCTGGGGTTACAGTGTGCACTACCATGCTGGGCATGGCCGATTACTTAAAACTGGATGACCCTGCAGACAGAAGGTGCTAGGCAAGGAGGAATCCTGGGAATAGAGAAGAGCACTAAAAAGCCTTGCAGGGAGGGAGAATGAGCTTGGTGCTTGGCAGGAATGGGAAGGCCAGATGGTGGGAGGGAGTGATTAGGGGAGTGTGAGAATAGACTTGGGAAGCAGACAGCAAGCATGGGCTGGGTTGCTGACCTGGGAACCACCTGATACTCCATCATTATTATTTCTTTTGCAATGTGCAATTACCCTAGCCCTAGGGGTTTCTTTCATTTTGTTTGTTGCTGTAGTGCTGGAGATGGAACTCAGGGTCTTGCCCATGCTAGGCAAGTGCCCTGTGACTGAACTACATCCCTCTCCCCTCTAGAGTTTGTTTTTGATAATAGATTTTTTGAGGTATAATGCATATCTCATAGAATTCACCCATTTAAAATGTATAACCTACTTTTTTCCTGTTTGTTTTTGTTTTTTAGTGCAGGGTACAGAACCAAAACCCCATGCTAGGCAAGAGCTCTATCCACTAAGCTACACCTCTAGCCCCAACCCAATGGTTTTTTAGTATAGTCACAGAATTGTGCAACCATCAATCATCACAGTGATTTTAGGATATTTTCTTCACCTCCACAAGAGGCCCCTTAGACATCACCTCCTATTATTATTCCTCACCTCTAAGCAACGAATAATCTACTTTCTGTCTCTAGATTCATCTGTTATGGACACTTCCTATAAATGGGATCATAAAATATGTGGTCCTTTTGTGACTGGCTTCTTTCATTTAGGATGTTTTCAATATTCATCTACATGATAGCATGCACCTACACTTTATTCCTTTTATGGTTGAATAATATTCCATTGTATGAATAAACCACATTTTATGTATCCATACAGGTTATGAACATTGGGATGTCAATGTTTTCTTTTTAATTTGAATGATTCAAGTAATGTATGTACACATACTCAACATAAAAGAGGCAAGCAATGTAGATACAGGTGAATAAAATGCAAAAGCCCTCCTCACTTTTCCTTCAATCCTACTCTGCTCCCCAGAAACAACCGTTGGTGACTGTTTTGTTCTGAATCTTTCTGGTCATATATGTTAGATTTCTTCACACAATGTCCAATTTTACTTTGGGCTCCATAGGACATGGCTCCTCCCATACCTTGGGCAATTGATATCTCTTCTGGGTTAAGGTGGGCCCCAAATGTTTATTAGCTTAATGGATCCTTGAGGAATGTGCAGGAGTCCTGTAAAGGGACTATTCCTTATCTCTGAACATTTATGTTCAGGTGTGGATGGGACAGTGAGTGGCTGGGAGGAAGCCAAAATCAACAGCTCCAACCCTCTGCGCTATGACCGCCAGATTGGGGAATTTAGAGTCACCAGGGCTGGGCTCTACTACCTATACTGTCAGGTAAGCCCCACCTGACTGCATGGGTAAAGCAGGAATGGAGGGAAGAAGGGTTTGGTTTGGGGGGAAGGAAGAGGTCAAGATCAAGGCCAGGGAGGGAGAGTTTGGGATCTGGGAAGGATGGGATACCTGGGTCTCTCTTGAAACTGAAGCAAGGGCAAGCAGAGGCCTAGACTCTGCCTGCCCTCTCCCGCCCCAGGTGCACTTTGATGAGGGGAAGGCCGTCTACCTGAAGCTGGACTTGCTGGTGGATGACGTGCTGGCCCTGCGCTGCCTAGAGGAGTTCTCTGCCACAGCAACGAGTTCCCTTGGGCCCCAGCTTCATCTCTGCCAGGTGTCTGGGCTATTGCCCCTGCGGTCAGGGTCTTCCCTACGGATCCGCACCCTCCCCTGGGCCCATCTCAAGGCTGCCCCCTTCCTCACTTACTTTGGACTCTTCCAAGTTCACTGAGGGGCCCTGCAGATTTTCCAGGCTGCCAGCTCCCCATGCAGCTGTCTGAGCGCCCAGTCCCTTCTGCCCCACCTAAGCTCCAGATCTGCCTTTCCTTCTATAGGCTGCCAGGGCTTATTCACTTTATCCCACATAAATATTCCCATTCTTTTCATACCACACCCCTTCCCACTCTTCACCTCACTAGCTCCCAAAGCCCTTATCTTTTCACACCCCCATTCATCCCTTGATTCCCCCCTAGCCACAGACCCCCAGGACACTGTGTTTACTGGCAAGGATGAACAAGGATGGGTCCAGAAGACCCTGCTTTCAGGCACTAAGAGAGGCTGGACCTGGTGGCAGGAAACGAAAGAGCCTGGGATTAGGCCAGGAGTTCCCAAATGTGAGGGGTAAGAGCCCAAGACAAGCTCCTCTCTTGATAATTCCCTGTGGATTTGAAAACAGATATTATTTTTATTATTATTGTAACAAAATATTGATAAGTGGATATTAAAGAGAACAAGTCATGGTCTCTCTCTTTACTGGGACCCAGGGTAGCGGAGAGTCATGGGGGGGGCGAGTCTAAGCACTTGGGGAGCAGGGGCCTGCATACCTCCAGCCTACAGTTGTCAGAAGAAAGCAGAAATGTGCACTGCCCAGGAAAAAAACCTGTCCTCTGCTCAAGGTATTGCAGAAGCAGCCTCATTTCCCTAGGAGGCGGACTTCCTCCTGCTGGGGAATCCCTGGCAGGGAGGAGCAGGGGCCCTTCCTCTTGGCGGCCTTGGGACATTCAGCAGGTGCTGGCACATGCCCTGGCTGGGAGATGGGGTGGGAGCTGGCTTGGAGGGGGGGCTCAGAGTCCAGAGACGGGATGCTGGGGACCAGGCACAAGGGAATATGGGCTCCTGGGTCCTGGGGAGGAGTTCTGCAGTGGCTGGGGGGCTTGGGGCCGCTTCTTTGTCTCTTTATCCAGAGCCTTATGTAAGAGCCTTTCTTGGGAAACAGGAAGTCCTGCTTGCCAAGTTCTGCACAGGGAGTAGTGCAGGCCTTATTCCAACACACCCGGCCCGGCCTTAACCCCAGCACCCAGCCAGTTTCTTATTCCTGGTTCTCTTCTCCACCGACCCCCACCTCCTTTTCTCACCTTCAGTGGCCCCTAGCAAACTTCCCCAGTGGTCTCTACCATGCCTGAGTCAGAGGGTCTTCTGCCCTCATCCCCTGACCCTCAATACTACCCAGCTTGTCCCCCATCCCTGCTCCTGGCACCATGCCCCATAGCCAGGCAGCCTTCCCTCCCCCAACACTGGGGCCGCCCCTAGGTTCCTGAGCTCTGGCCGCTCCTCCTGGGTGTCACTGGCAGCCCCGTCCTTCCTAGAGAGACTGGCACCAAATTCTCCTGAGGCTGGGGGGCGGGACTCAAGGAGACACTAGCCCCACGGTGGAGTGCCAGGAGCACCTAGAGTACCCCTAGCTTGCTTTCCTCCTCCCTCCTTTTTATTCTCAAGTTCCTTTTTATTTCTCCCTTGCGTAACACCCTCTTCCCTTCTGCACCACTGCCTGTACCCCCACCCTCCCCACCACCTCCTTGCCACCCCATTCCTGAAGCCACAGCTGTTAGCAGGGTCCCGGGCTCATGCCAGCCTCATCTCCTTTCTTGCTAGCCCCCAAAGGGCCCTCGGGCGACATGGGGGGCCCAGTCCGGGACCCGGCACTCTCAGTCGCGCTCTGGTTGAGTTGGGGGGCGGCTCTGGGGGCTGTGGCTTGTGCCATTGCTCTGCTGACCCAACAAACAGAGCTGCAAAGCCTAAGGAGGGAGGTGAGCCGGCTACAGAGGAGCGGAGGTCCCTCCCAGAAGGGAGAAGGGTATCCCTGGCAGAGCCTCCAAGAGCAGGTGAGTGAGGGGAAATGAGAGTCCGGGGGAGAGAATGGGTGTCAGGGGGTCTCTGGGTCTCTCCGCTATGGTCTCCCGGTCTGCAAAGATTCAAATGGGTGTAAGAGAGGGTCCCAGGTTTGGAAGTCAAGGGAGCGGCCATTCTAGAAAAGGAAACTGTTAAAGATTAATGCTTCTTGTACCTAACAGATCCTGGAAGGCAGCCAGCACCAAGATGCTGGGTGCTGGGGAAAGGTGCTCGAGGGATTTGAGGCATTCCTAGTATGGGGGAGAACTGGGAAGGAAGGCTGACTGGGGCCCTTTCATCTTAGTCTTACCCTGACTCTCTCTTTCTATAAGCAGAGTCCAGATGCCCTGGAAGCCTGGGCGAGTGGGGAGAGATCTCGGAGACGGAGAGCAGTACTCACCCAGAAGCGGAAGAGTGAGCGCTGGGCACAGCAGGGGTGGGACGTGATCTTGTAGTGTGGGGATCAGATATATACATTTTTTAAACCTGAGCCCAAGTGAGGGTGGAGGGCAGACACCAGGGCACCTGAGGTAGGCGATACAACTGAGGTTTCCTCATTCTCTTCTCAGGGAGGCGCTCAGTTCTGCATCTTGTTCCCATTAACATCACCTCCAAGGGTGAGCACTATTTTAAATGACTTTGGGGAGGGGCACAAACAAGGAACTTTGGGGCTGGTATCTGGACCCAAGAGAACCTTAGAGGTGAAAAGATGAGAGCTGATAAATGTCTAAGGGTGTGAAGAAATCCTGACAGCCACACTCCTCGCCTCCAGAGGACTCTGATGTGACAGAGGTGATGTGGCAACCAGCCCTTAAGCGTGGGAGAGGCCTGGAGGCCCAAGGATACGTTGTCCGAGTCTGGGACGCTGGAATTTATCTGCTGTATAGCCAGGTAACCCCAGGCATACCCTGAACCCCACATAGGGGCCTCGAGGCTATCTCTTCACTCTTCTCCCAGAGCCTGTATGCCCCATACTGAGGGTTCCTGATCCCTCTGTTCATACCAAACTTGGGAGGCCTTATTCATTCCCTAGCTCCTGTTAGGGCTCATGAAGTCTCCCAGAACAGTCACACCATCCTGATTTTCTTCAACATCTTCTCCCTTCCCTGCCAGGTCCTGTTTCATGACATGACTTTCACCATGGGTCAGGTGGTATCTCGGGAGGGCCAGGGAAGACAAGAAACTCTTTTCCGATGTATATGCAGCATGCCTTCAGACCCTGACCGGGCCTACAATAGCTGCTATAGTGCAGGTGAGAATCATGTAAGCAGTGGAGGTTGATGTGAGCAGAGGAGGTCGCTGAACTGGATAGTGGAAGGCTGGGTGTAAGGTAGTTTTGAGGAATGAAGGACAGAATGCCTAGGTCCTTAGAGGAAGCAGAGAAAAGGTGGAGCTGGAGAAGGCAGGGTGAAACATCAGAGTATGTGGATTGCTGTGCTTCATTGAGCATCTGTTTTCTCCCTTTTCTCAGGTGTCTTCCATTTACACCAAGGGGATATTCTCAGTGTCATAATTCCCCGGGCAAAGGCGAAACTTAGTCTCTCTCCACATGGAACCTTCCTAGGGTTTGTGAAACTGTGATTGTTACAAAAGGTGCTTCTGAAATGGGAAGACCAGTGGGGGTACACATTGGAGACAGCCAATAGCTGGCTAGACAAAGGATGGGGAATGGGCAGGAACAGAAGCCTCTACTTAGGTTTGACTTCCACTCTTTCTTCACTCCCAATCCTAGATTTTGACTTAATGGATATTAAAGAGGCAGAATATCTTGCTTTCATCTCCCATCCGCCCCAAATTCTTGTGTGTGTGTGTGTATAGCGGGGGTTGGGAGGTGGGTGCCAAGCATTGTCCAGACGTGCTATTTGGGTCCTCTGGAATGCATCCAGAACAGCACCACCATCTAGCGGCAGTTTGAGGGAATCATTCTGCCTGCTGGCAGAAGTCCCGTATGCCTCCCTCGCCGAGGGAAAATCCCCAGTTCCTAATGCCACACCCCTCTTCATGTACCTTCTAAAGAAACCCTAGGAGAAAACCTCATTCTCACTTCTCTCCATCTATTGAGTCCCACTTTCCGTCAGTATCTCCAGAGATGTATCTATTATGCGTCCACCTGTAGGGCGTGCCCGATGACGAAGGCAGTCCTTTTGCGACCACGTTACTCTCAGGGTCCCTAGGTTTTTTTGTTTGTTTGGTACTGGAGACTGAACCCTGCGGCGTTTTACCACCGAGCTACATCTCCAGCCCATTTTTAAAGACAGGGTCTTGCTAAGTTGCTTAGGACCTCTCTAAATTGCTAAGGCTAACCTCGAAATTGTGAGCCTCCGGCCTCAGTCTCCAGAGCCGTTAGGATTACAGGCGTGCGCCACCACGCCCAGCCGGGTCCCAAGTTTTTCCTTTAATACTCTCCGTTCCCCTAGCGTGGCAGGCCAGACTGGTGCTCAGATGATCCTTGGATGTGTCGTACGCTCTGGCTGGTGTTCGCCTCACTCCTCTGAGCTCTTTCTGCTCAAGATCAACAATCACTAAAGTAAAATAAAAGAATAAGGCCCCCAATATTTCGCTTCAAGTCGCTACCTGTATCAGGACCTCCCTGCCCTCCTGACCCTGCTCTGAAGCACCCCACAGGACAAGGGTATTTGGGCCCCCCAGACTCAGGCCCACGAGCGCCGAACGCAGAAAGGCGTGAGTCCAGAAGCGACACGCAGGCGCAAACAGACGAGCTGTGGTGCCGGCACCCGCGGCCAGGTAGGCGGGTATGCGCAGACGCAGCCCGGTGTAGAGCTCGGGGGCGGGACGTTCCCGTGGTGTCTACGTTCTCCGGTAGGCGGGACTGGGCGTGTAGTAGGCGGGACTGGGCGCGTGGTGGCCGCGCCGGCGCCGTTCGCCGCGTGTGACGTACTAATTGTGCGCCGCCAGCGCCGGTGGGCCTGGGGCTCGCGGGAGGGGAAGGAGGAGGAGGGGGGAGGAGGAGGAGGAGAAGGTGGTGGTGGTGGTGGTAGTGGTGGTGGTGGTGGTAGTGGTGGAAGAGGAGGAGGAGGAGGAGGTAGAGGCTGAAGCTGAGCAAGAAGAGGCGGCTGCGGCTGGGTCGCGCGGTGCGCGGCCCAGAAACCCTTTAATCCTGAATTGAGACGGCTGCGCCTGAGGACAGCAGGAGTGGCGGGGCCGCCACCGGCGCCGAAGAGATGAGCCGGGAAGCCTGAGGCGGAGACGCCCGCCCTCGGGCCCGTCCGCCCGGCTTCCCCGCTCCGGTGAGGACGCCTCTTCCCCTCCCCCCGCCCTGCTTTGGCGTCCCATTCCTGAGCCTCGCTCCTACCGAACCGGCGTCAAGAGGCCTTCGACGGGGCGTCTTCAGCCCCTGTGCGCCTAGCTGTCCAGTCTTACCCGTGCTGGGACGCATTTTGGCCCCCGGGGATGGGTAGGAGAGGGGGCTGGGCTGACCTGGCTCACGTGGCTCGGTTCTGTCCCAGCACCTTGATTCGGTAGCCTAAGCACCGATTCGGTTTTCTTTCAGTTTCTTTCAGAATTGTTTCCCTTTCATCAGATTCTGCCCTCTGAGCCATATACCTAGCTCCCTCATTCCCACCTGAAATGACCTTTGAGTACCCACCCCTTCCCCCCGCATTCATTCCAGGCTGGGAAGGAACCGTCTTCCCAGTCTGAACAGTTTCCCTGTGAAAGTTATGTTCTCTCCAGATACCTCCCCGTGTTAAGGATCTTATGTTGAGCTGTCTCCACGAGCAAGTTCGCCCTTATTAGGCTCTCAAAGAACACCCTGGTGGTATTAAAATGGAGAAGTGGAACCTGGAAATACAAGGAGCTGAGAAATAAGATCTATTAGGCGTGCTGCTTAGCCATTTGGCTCAGATTCTAAAGGTCTTGTGGACCACATTAACTAGGAAGAGTTGAAGTTATGAATTTTCCATTTTTTTCCTCTATATTTGCATGTAAATCCAAAGGGCATGCTGAGGAAGAGGAGCTTAAGGATCAGGAGCAGCAGGATGTTGGGATTGATACTCTAACCTTTGTTTTACAGGGTACTGAAACATGAAAGAGACTATACAAGGGACCGCGTCTTGGGGGCCTGAGCCTCCCAGACCGGGCACAGCTTACTCAAGCCCCAGGAGGGAGCGTCTTCGTTGGCCCCCACCACCTAAACCCCCTCTCAAGTCAGGTGGAGGGTTTGGGCCAGATCCTGGGTCAGGGACCACAGTACCAGCCAGACGCCTCCCTGTCCCTCGGCCCTCTTTTGATGCTTCAGCTAGTGAAGAGGAGGAAGAGGAGGAGGAAGATGATGAAGATGAGGAAGAGGAAGTGGCAGCTTGGAGGCTGCCCACCAGATGGGGTCAACTAGGAGCCTCCCAAAGGCCTCGTCCTCCCCGCCCCACTCATCGAAAAACCTGCTCACAGCGCCGCCGCCGAGCCATGAGAGCCTTCCAGATGCTGCTCTATTCAAAAAGCACCTCGCTGACATTCCACTGGAAGCTTTGGGGGCGCCACCGGGGTCGTCGGCGGAGCCTCACACACCCCAAGAACCATCTCTCACCCCAGGAAGGGGGTGCAACGCCACAGGTGCCATCCCCCTGCTGTCGTTTTGACTCCCCCCGGGGGCCACCCCCGCCCCGGCTGGGTCTGCTAGGTGCTCTCATGGCTGAGGATGGGGTAAGAGGGTCTCCACCAGTGCCCTCTGGGCTCCCCATGGAGGAAGATGGACTAAGGTGGACTCCAAAGTCTCCTCTGGACCCTGACTCGGGTAAGGTGGGAAAGGAGTGGGGCGAAGTGGGGAGGGCTAGAAGCCTGGAGCACCAGGAGTCACTTGCTGTGGTGAGAATTAAGCCTAAGGAAAGCAGAGTGAGGGGTATGGAATAGCTGAGAAACACCTTCATTAAGCTCACTTTAAGCAGGAAATAAGCCTAACTGACAAGGCTGGGAAATAGCACCCCTAAGTTGGTGTCCTGTGCTCTTAAGTATAGATGAGAAAGGGAACTATGGTTTAGGAAAACTTGTCTTATCCACTTCAGATCCTTCTGCCCTTCAGGATAAGAACTCCTGCATGTATATCTCCAGAGGACACTGTTTACATAGTGGTAGAATGGGACCTCTCCTGGTAGTGGCGTACATAATCTGTATGTTTGTCTATAACATTCTTCCTCAGAATACTTCATCTCCAATAAATACTCAAGTATTTATTGAGCCATTATAATAGGTTGGGCAGTAGGCTATGTGTGAAGTGTAGAGTGGTGACATATTCCTGAAATTTACTTTTTTTTTTTGGTACCAGCAATTGAACTCAGGAATACTTGACCACTGAGCCACATCCCCAGCCCTATTTTGTTTTTATTTAGAGACAGGGTCTTTCTGAGTTGCTTAGTGCCTTGCTGTTGCTGAGGCTGGCTTTGAACTCGTGATTCTCCTCTTTCAGCCTTCCAGAGTGCTGGGATTATAGGCATGCGCCAATGTGCCCAGCTCTGAAATTTACATTTCTGAATCCAGTCTTTTCTTGATTTCCTCCTGTGACTGCTTTTTTTTGGGGGGGGGTGGTGGTGCTGGAATTGAACCCAGGGCCTTGTGCATGTGAGGCAAGCACTCTACCAACTGAACTATATCCCTAGCCTTTCTGCTGTCTTTGATTAGACCCTCTTGGACATCCTTATTTTATGCTTTAGGTCTTTGGTGGGGGGCAGTTTTCCATACCTTAAGGTTTATTCTGCTTAAGGTAGAGTCTGCTTCAGTTCATCCTTTTTGTGGTCTTATGTTTGTGTGCATTAGTTAATTCTCCCATTGTTCTTTCAGCTGGGCCAATTTCTCATCCCCATCCTATTTCCCCTGCCTTGTAGGCCTCCTCTCGTGTACTTTGCCTAATGGCTTTGGGGGACCACCTGGGTCAGAAGGGGAGCGCAGCCTGGCACCCCCTGATGCCAGCATCCTCATCAGCAATGTGTGCAGCATCGGGGACCATGTCGCTCAGGAGCTCTTTCAGGGCTCTGATTTGAGCACTGGGGAAGAAGCAGAGCGGCCTGGGGAGAAAGCTGGCCAGCACAGTCCCTTGCGGGAGGAGCATGTGACCTGTGTCCAGAGTAAGCCCTAGTGGACCTAGCTGCCTTCCCTTGGCCAACTCCTAGAACAAAGTCTCATTTCCCTCTCTCTTCTCCATCCAGGCATCTTGGATGAATTCCTTCAAACTTACGGCAGCCTCATCCCACTCAGCACTGATGAGGTAGTGGAGAAGTTGGAGGACATTTTCCAGCAGGAGTTCTCTACACCTTCCAGGTAAGGCTTGAGGGACAGATTCCCTTTAAAG
Source organism: Xerus rutilus (assembly GCA_028644305.1). Taxonomy (NCBI): domain Eukaryota; kingdom Metazoa; phylum Chordata; class Mammalia; order Rodentia; family Sciuridae; genus Xerus; species Xerus rutilus. Next base: position 46,811,143 of record CM053402.1, read on the forward strand.
GAGTGCTGGGACCTAGGGGATGGGAATAGAATGCTGTTGTTTTATCTCCCATAGGGATGTACTTGGGGAGGAGAAAACTAGAGCTGAGGGGGAGGAATCTGCAGGCAAGGTTCAAGTTTCTATAACCCAACGGGGAGGGTCTTTACCTGGGACCCAGAAATATTACATATTTCATGTACCTCTTTCTGGGCAACGGGCCTTTATCAGGTCCTCCAAAGGACCCATGATCAAGAAAAAAAAAAGTCACTTTAGATTCTATTCTAGGCAGTAGTAGGTATTTCTGTGTGCCCCAGCTCCATCATCTCTTGTGTGATTCCACCTTTGGCCTACTCAGAAAGGGCCTGGTACTGCAGCTGATCCAGTCATACCAGCGGATGCCAGGCAATGCCATGGTGAGGGGCTTCCGAGTGTCCTATAAGCGGCATGTGCTGACTATGGATGACTTGGGGACCTTATATGGACAGAACTGGCTCAATGACCAGGTGAGAAGTGGTGGAGAAATGGCATGAGTGGGGATTCAGGGAGCAGGGTGTCTGGGGCCCTCTGCATGGGGAAGCCCTGTACTCAAGCTGCACCCTCCATGGCAAGTTGCCTCTCTTCTTCTTCCCAGGTGATGAATATGTATGGAGACCTGGTCATGGACACAGTTCCTGAAAAGGTAGGCCCAACCAGATAGTTAAGTCCCCAGAACAATGGCAATTCTAAGCAGTTTTCAGTTCTTTTCATCTCTTCCATTTTATATAAAGAGAGTTTCTGTTTCTAGGGGAGAAGTGGTAGATATTAATCCATTTTAAATCTCGTAAGCTTGGCTCTGGGCTTATCTTTTCCCTTCTGCCAGCCTTTAATGTTTTTCCCTATGGCAAACTGAAAAGAATTGGGGGGAACCTATGTATAGAGAATGTTAAAAAGACATTTTTTCACTATTGGGCAATTGAAGTGAGAGTTATTCGAACCAGTCCTTAGAGCCATATGAAATGGAGTGGACTAGGAGAAGGGAGGAAAGACTTGGTGAGAGGCTGAGGTCTTTTAATTCCACCCAACTCTTTTGTGTCATTGGCACAGGTGCATTTCTTCAACAGTTTCTTCTATGATAAACTTCGTACCAAGGGTTATGATGGGGTGAAAAGGTGGACCAAAAATGTGAGTTATGAATTGATGTCATCTATTTGTATAATGCTTTGCCTCTAAAGAATTAGAGCGGTTTTCTATGAACCCTTTCCCAAGTTCATTCAGTCTTCCAGACATTAAATAACTTATGTATGCCAGGAACATAGGCACTAAAAATTCAGTATTAAATGAGGAAAAATTTTGTTTCATTTATATAAATGAGTCCCCAAAGAGAAAAAGAACATGATTGCACTCAGGGCCTTTGTGGGTAGCCTATTTGATTGGAGCAGAGTGAGCAAAGGGAGAATGATAGAAAATTGGGTCAGAGATCATGTAAGGCATGTAGAATAGGCTGATAAGGGTAAATTTTACATGTACTAAGACGCCATTGGCGTTTTAAGCAGGCTAGAGATGATTCATGTTTTAAACACTGGTTCCAGTAATAGATTAAAAGGGAGCAAAAGTGGAAACCAGACCAGCTAGGAGAGGAGTACAGTAGTCCAGGAGAGGTAGCTGGATGGGAGTGCTAAAAGTGGAGGTGGGGTTGGGGAGATGGTGAGAGTAGCTTCATCTAGAATAAGTTTCACTGGCATAACCAGTAGAATTTTATGGCAGGTTGGATATGGGAAATGAAGATATAGGAATGGGTGATATTTCCTAGATTTTTGGCCTAAGTTAACTGGGAAAATTGGAAGAGAAGAAAATTGAGATTTTTCTTCTTCATGGGTTTCTCTGCCCTATAGTTGAAAGGCCAGGAAATTTCTACAGCATTTTATTTTTATTTTATATATTTATCTATTTTGAGATGGGATCTCATTATATCACTCAGGCTGGACTTGAACTCCCCAGTTCAAGTGATCTTACTGCCTGCCTTTCTAGTATTTGGGACCCAGTGTTTTGGGACTATATAGTGGCACATGCCATCACATCAGGTTTTGTTCCCCCTCGGTGCAAGGGATCAAACCCAGGGTCCTGTGCATGTCCTTGCCTCCTTTTTTCTGGTTTCCTCTCTTACCTTAAAGAATCTAACATCCAGGGCTGGGGCTGTAGCACAGTGGTAGGGTGCTTGCCTTGCACTTGTGAGGCACTGGATTCAATCCTCAGCACCACATAAAAATAAGCAAATAAAGGCATGCTGTCTGTCTATAGCTACAAAAGAAATTTAAAAAAAAAAAAATATCTAACATGAAGATGTTGAGCCTTGCCTCAAAATGTGCAGGGCCTGGGTCTTGTGTCCTCTCACTTGTCTTCCTTGCTTGCTCATTTCCCTTTAGAACCCTTGTGGCAATTACCAGGACCCTTGTGTGTTCTACCTGACCTCAGCTGCTCTCTCTTCAGGTGGACATCTTCAATAAGGAGCTCCTGCTAATCCCCATCCACCTGGAGGTGCATTGGTCCCTCATTTCTGTTGACGTGAGGCAACGCACCATCACCTATTTTGACTCACAGCGCACCCTAAACCGCCGCTGCCCCAAGGTTTGAGAGGGTAGGGGAAGGTGGGGAAAATGTAGGGAGAACCAGTGGCTTTCCTGAAAGAATGATGCGCTTTGCATTTTTTTGTTTTTTTTTAGTTGTAGATGGACACAAATGCTTATTTTTATGTGGTGCTGAGGATCGAACCCAGTGCCTCATGCATGTGAGGCAAGCGCTCGACTACTGAGCACAATCCCAGCCCAGGCTTTGCATTTTTGAGGAGTTACCTGGGCATGGTATCGGCCACTATCATACTTTGGGTTAAGTTAGGAAGTGTTAGGCCTCACTTTTTCTTTTTTCCTACCCATATAGCATATTGCCAAGTATCTACAGGCAGAGGCGGTGAAGAAAGACCGACTAGATTTCCACCAGGGCTGGAAAGGTTACTTCAAAATGGTGAGTTTCCAGGGGGAGGAGCGGTATGGGGTAATGAGGAGGCTAATGGTAGGAGGCAGAAATTGAAGTCATACCCCTGGGAGTCTCTAGGTGAATGGATCTACCTTTTATTTTCTAGAATGTAGCCAGGCAGAACAATGACAGTGACTGTGGTGCCTTTGTGTTACAGGTAAGCAGATGATGGGGCCTTCTCTTCCAGTTTTGAAGTCATTAGGGTTAAAGGGTTGGGAGGCTGTTGCCTCATTTAGCTCACAGCCAACTGTGGAGCAGGGAATAACCTTATTTTTTAGAACACACAAACCCTAATTGTATTGGTTCTCTCCATCCCACAGTAGAACTGGGTCTCTTGAGGCTCTTGTTCAGCTGTCTCCTCAATGTTTTATCCCACTTAAAGACTAGGTATATTGTGTACTAAGAACAATAACATCTGAGCCAGGCTGGTTTTGAATCTTGTACCATGGGAGCGAGGCTCCCTCTGTATGTGAAATGGGTATAGTCTAAAAACTGAGAGATCTGAAATGTGTAGCACAGGTCCTGACTTGGGAGGGATGCCCAGTAGATGGTTCTCATGGCCTGCTTTGTTAACACCCAGTACTGCAAGCACCTGGCCCTGTCTCAGCCATTCAGCTTCACCCAGCAGGACATGCCCAAACTTCGTCGGCAGATCTACAAGGAGCTGTGTCACTGCAAACTCACTGTGTGAGCCTCGAACCCCAGGCCCTGGGCCCGTTAATGGGCAAAGGGACGTGGGAGACCCTTCCCAAGAAACTCCAGTTCCTTTCCTTTCCTGCCTCTCCCCATCCAGTTCCCTTTGGTTTTTTCATATTTAAATGTTTTAATTGATTTCTGTATTTTTTTTTTTTTGAGAGAATACTTGTTGATTTCCGATGGGCAGGGGGTGCCATGGGGAAAGCCCTTTTTTCCCTCTCTGCAGGGGGAGTGTTGCCTTGTGGCTTGGGTGGAGCAGTCATTCCCCCTTTCATGCCAAGGGGGCAGGAAATCAGTGTGGGGGCGGTGGGCGGGCAAAGGGATTACTGCCTGCCAGATCTTCAAAACTTTTTTTATATATATATATAAATGCCACGGTCCTGCTCTGGTCAATAAAGGATCCTTTGGAGATACATAAGTGGTGGTCTTCCTTAAGGGGCCTCAAACTAGTGGATATGCTCTCTCATGGCTCCTTACAACCTGTGCAGTTAGCTGTTCCTTTTGGGATCTTGAGAATGCAAGAGCCAGCTCTCCATACCTGACTCAGTCAGTGCCAACACCCTACCTTCATCACTCAAAAAAATCCCCCAGCCAGAGGTGCAGAGGGCAGGAAGAAGGTAAAGTAGGTAAGCCTCAAAAAACGGGGGAGCCTGAGAAGCTGGGGAAGAGAACGCCGAAGGGATTGAGGAGGGGGCTGGCTAGGATTTATGTTAGCTACCCTACATGCCTTTAAGCCCAGAAATAGTTCCAACCCTCCTCCTCCCTCCAGCCAGGGGAATCCTCACAGATCCTAGGATCGCTTCTGATTCTGTCATCCACGTTACTTAGAACACTCTTGGGCGGTGTTGGAGCTATCTTTGCTGCCAGGGAAAACAAAATTTGAGTCTCGTGGAAAACTGAAGCACAGGTAAAAGGAAGTGGCAGTCCCGGGAGCCCGGAAGTCTCTAGAGGCTAAGACCTCGCCCCCCTTGCGTGATAGGACCTCCTGAGCCACATGACTAAGGCACGATTACCTCCGCACGTGTAAGGGTGCAGGGCCTCAAGATGGCTGCCAGGCCTCGAGGCCTGGCTACTCTATGTCACTTCCGTGCCGGCGAGAAAAGCGGACCCATTAGCCAATGAGGCTGCGGGGCGGGCCTTCACCTTGATAGGCGCCGAAGCTACCCAATGGTGGCTTCGAGCCGTAGCGCCTACGAGCTAACGTCACGCTGGGTTGCAGAGCGCCGGCAGGCGGGGCCGAGGCGGCCAAGCCAATGCGATGGCTGGGGCGGGGTCGGGCGCTCTATAAGTTGTCGATAGGCGGGCACTCCGCCCTAGTTTCTAAGGATCATGTCTGCGAGTCAGGATTCCCGGTAAGAAAAGCATTTGCAAGAGGTTGTGGCTACTTACCCTGCTCCTCCCTTCCGAGGGCCCTGCTGGGGGGGAAGCTGAGAGGCCCACCGCCTCAGGCCCACTAGGGTTGCGGGGAAAACCAAGCAGGGAGGACTGATCCGGGGGGCATGGGGGCAGATCCACGGTCGACGCTGCCGTCAGGGCCGAGGCAGAGGGAAAGAGAGCCTGACTAGGGCCGGGCGAGCGAGGCTTATTACGAGTCCTCGATCGGAGGCGATGCCGTGCGCGAAGCCCCGGAGCTGAGTGGTGAGATGAGGTCGCGACCTAGCGTGGGAAGGAGGCAGAGGCGACCGCGACTACGTGGCCCGGTTCCGGCCGGTCCGGTTGCCTCACTGTGCCAGGGGAGGGCTCGTGCGCGGGGGTTCCGGAGGATTCTGACGGTACCACTCGCTAGAGGCGGGGGTGCCTGGGTCCTCAGACAGTCGCTCCGTCGCGGCTGAAATGTGGGTCGGGGAAGAAGAAACCGGCCGTTCAGTGTGCTGGTTTTCTTGACGGCCAGGACTGAGCCTAACCCCGAGGAGCGGCCGCGTGAGGCACCAGGAGCCCACCCGGCGCCGGGCGGGCGGGTCCATTTTGCCGCACAAGCCGGGCATTTGGCAAACTGCGGATGGGCAGGTCCACTTTCCTTCGGGGGTGAGCGGCCTGAGGTATGGGAGGGCGACGCCATTTCGCGACGGGGGCGGGCGGGATGTGGATTGTTCCATGGTTGGGGGGAGACGCCGCTGGGTGGTCGAGGGAGCGAGCACATGGCGGCCTGAGGAGTTCCCCTCCCCCAGTTTGCTTCGCTTCTAAGTGTTGTGCAATCTCCCCTTTTGCTAGCTCGGCTGGGGCTCATTGTGCGCGAGGCCGCCACCGCCCGCGGCCTCCCACATCCGGGCATTGCGGGGGGGGGCATCGACTGGAGGGAGTGGGGGAGGGCGCGGGCGGAGTGACGTGGGGGGGAAGGGGATGTCCTACCCTCGGATCCAGGAGGTGAAGGGCGGGACTTCCGGCGCGCAGGAGGTGCGGAGGGAGGTGCACGCGCTTGGGCTTTGAGCGGCCAGGCCCGGGACACGTGGGCCGGATGGCAGGCAATGCATCCGGGCACAGCGAGCGCGACGGGCCTCCTTTTAATCCCTGGGTCTCAAAGGAGGGCTAGACCTTTATGTAGACGGTCTGGCCTACTCCTGGGGTGAGGCAAAGGCCTGCCTCCGTTTTTAAAAGTAATTCTTTTGAGTCTTGGACTGTTGGGAGTTGGATCTGGGAATGAATGCTGATGGCATCATGCATGGCTGCTTGCTGGAGTGCTTCAGTCAGGCAGGGGACAAAACTCGTACCTTAAATCAACAGATCCAGAGACAATGGCCCCGATGGAATGGAGCCCGAAGGCGTCATCGAGGTGAGACTACAACCTGCTGCTACTGCCCTTTATTCCTAAGAGGCAGTGCCACTTGCAGTTTTCCCTGAAAGTCATTGTAAAACATATTATTTGAGTCTTGTTTCAATCCTCTACAAGCCTCAGCATCGCAGTTGTGTGAACTGGCCTTTTAGAGAATGACTTAAGTCTTAATTTCTTTGCATTCTGCAGAGTAACTGGAATGAGATTGTTGACAGCTTTGATGACATGAATCTCTCGGAGTCCCTCCTCCGTGGCATCTACGCCTATGGTTTTGAGAAGCCCTCTGCCATCCAGCAGCGAGCCATTCTTCCTTGTATCAAGGGTGAGGTCTCTCGGCCCCAGAATAGATTGGATTGCTCCTGACCTGGGTAGAATGGCATCAATCAAGTTGATGGTGATCATCTCATCAGGCAGGGCAAAACAATCCCTTGATCCTAGCTTGAATTTTGGTCCTTGCCCATTTCCTATTTCATGCCTGGGGCATATGAACGGCTGAGTTTTCTTTCATACAGTTGCATTGCAACCATCTCATGGTTTTTACAGCCATATATAGCTTAGTATGGTGCAATCCTGAATAAGCTAATAACCTCACCTTGCCTTCTGATTATTGTCATTGTAGTGAAATAAAGTTTGCAAAGCACTTAATTCTTGATTAACTGTTGGTTGCTTATTGACCTCATGAAGCTGGGGCTTGAGTGTCTAAAACGTGCCAAAATTGTCTGCCTTCTACCACATCTAAATCTCATTTGTTTGTTTAGGTTATGATGTGATCGCTCAAGCCCAATCCGGGACTGGGAAAACAGCTACATTTGCCATATCCATTCTCCAGCAGATTGAATTAGATCTAAAGGCCACCCAAGCCTTGGTACTTGCACCCACTCGTGAATTGGCTCAGCAGGTAAGTGTGTGGCTTCTCTGCCCTCCTAGGAGGGCTGGTTTAGGGATGACAAACAATCCAAAAATCAGATGTAGTCTCTGACCAGTGTTCTGGGGTAGGGGATATGGGTTGATGGCTTATAGTTCTCAGGATTTGTTAGTTTAATTATAAGTTGTTTTCTACTCAAACACAACAATCACCACTTCCTCCACCCACTTCCTGAGTCAGATAGGAAGGCTGCTGGGTGGGGCTTAGCTAGCTGGGCAAGTTTGGTGGCTATTTCATGAACAACCCCCCTGGCAATGGGCAAAGAGACACCTCACTGGTGGTGTTACTCTTATATCAGTCAGGGGTAGAGTACAAGATAGTCCTTTGTTCATCCTAGCTTGATGCCTGTGTTGGTGGCCAGAGCTGTTTCATGCCTAGGGCACATAAAATCCTAAGTTGGACTGTTATCTTCTGGAGTCTTGAAAGGGAAAGAATCAAACACTGGACAACTTTTTGAAGTGCAAGGAATAAATTCTGAAGTGTTCTTTGACAGATGTAGTGATTATTTTGCAGTGAATTTATGGGCACAGATAATATAAACTATAAATTGGTAGATGCTGGGCAAGGTGGCGCACAACCTATAATCCCTTTTACTCAGGGAGTCAAGGCAAGTTTGCAAGGTCAAAGCCAGCCTGGGCAACTTGGCAACACTTTGTCTCAATATAAAAAGGGTTGGTAATGTGTCTCAGTGGTAGAGCACCACCCTAGCATGCATGAGGCTCTGGGTTTAATTGTCAATACAATAAGTAGATTTAAATTCCAAGGCCCTTCTATTCAAAAAATGGGAGTTCTTGCTTGCTATAAGAGTGAACATGGGTTGGGGCTCAGTGCTTGCCTCGTGTGAGGCACTGGGTTCGATTCTCAGCACCCCATATAGTCAACTGACAATCACGAAAAAAATTAATAAAGTGAACATGTCACCTAGCTTAGGTTCTCTAACAGTGCAGCAGTAGGCCATAGAGGTGAATCATGAAGACGTGGTTCATAAAGCTGGCTGTTGAATTAAATGGGTCGTAATTGCCTTTCAGAAAGTTAAGGGTTGTAACCATCCCAAAGCTTTAAAAAAAAACTCAAATCAGATTTTGTTATGAATCAGTATACTCGGGATACTGGCTGGGTTCAAATACTGTCTACAGTATTGAGCAGTGTGATCTTAGAGGGGATTGTTGGTTAACAACCCTTACCTACTTTTCTCACCAAAAAAGTGAATGTAATAGTTGTTGAGAAGAAATAAAGATGAAACCCATTAAAAATGAGATGGGGCAGGGCTGGGGTTGTAGCTCAGTGGTAGAGCACTTGCCTTGCATGCAGGAGGTGCTGGTTCGATCCTTAGCACCACATAAAAAAATAAAGATTTGTGTCCATCTAAACAAAAAAATTTTTTTAAATGGGATAGGGGGTGAACCTCACACAATTTAGAGCTAATATGTAAGCATCTTTTCTTTGGTTCAGATACAAAAGGTGGTCATGGCATTAGGAGATTACATGGGTGCCTCCTGTCATGCCTGCATTGGGGGCACCAATGTGCGTGCTGAGGTGCAGAAGTTGCAGATGGAAGCTCCCCATATCATTGTGGGCACCCCTGGCCGTGTGTTTGATATGCTTAACCGGAGATACCTGTGTGAGTACTGTGTTCCTATCCCCTGGTTCCTTCCCTTTTCTGCATGCTTTTTCCTTAAGCCAGGTCTTATTACCTAGGATGCTACTTTTTGTTTGAATGAGTTGCTCTATGATGAACCCCATGCGTGTCATCTGAGCCTGGCTTCCCTGTTGTCTTAGCCCAGGTAGTGTTCTACTTCCTAGGGCTGCTGTCTGGCTTCCAGGGAGGTCTCAGGCAAAGGATCATTCCTTGTATTCTGAGAGCAGACTGCCTGCTACTTCCCTATTTTATCAAGAGAATTAAGTATGCTACACATTTCTGATTATTATGTCTTGGTATTTTTCTACTCTGTAGCTCCCAAATACATTAAGATGTTTGTATTGGATGAGGCTGATGAAATGTTAAGCCGTGGATTCAAAGACCAGATCTACGACATATTCCAGAAGCTCAACAGCAATACCCAGGTGAGAAAGACCCTAGTCATCTTATTTCTAGCCAGTGATTCCTTGGGGAATTATGGTGTGGCTGGGATAAAGAAAATTCAAGTGTCATACAGCAGGGGAACCACACAGGAATCTAGTCTTGCCATCCTCAGCCCTGACCGTTAACCCTTTTATATATAACCTTCTGTTTTAGGTGTGACTAGGAAGGGGATCAACATGAAGTATCACCACCTTGAGTCTGATTTTTTTTTCATTAGGTGGTTTTGTTGTCAGCTACAATGCCTTCTGATGTGCTTGAGGTGACCAAGAAGTTCATGAGGGATCCCATTCGGATTCTTGTCAAGAAGGAAGAATTGACCCTGGAGGGTATCCGCCAGTTCTACATCAACGTGGAACGAGAGGTGGGGCCCGGTGCAGGAGGCGGACCTGGTAGCAAGTTGTTGGGTATAGCCCCTGACTGATTTCTCTCCCCACCTCCAGGAATGGAAGCTGGACACACTGTGTGACTTGTATGAAACCCTGACCATTACCCAGGCAGTGATCTTCATCAACACCCGAAGGAAGGTTGATTGGCTCACTGAGAAGATGCACGCCCGAGATTTTACTGTCTCTGCCATGGTGGGTTTTTTCCCTCTGTGACAGCTATTTGTTCTGTCAGTACCAAACTAATCTTCCCAGAACCTGTGTACCTACTGACCTGTAGGTACACATGTAGACCCTTCTGTGTGATTTCTAGCATGGAGACATGGACCAAAAGGAACGAGATGTGATCATGAGGGAGTTCCGGTCTGGTTCTAGCAGAGTATTGATTACCACTGACTTACTGGTGAGTAAAGAGACTTAAAGGAGACTGGAAAAGGGAGAATCCAAGGTGATTCCCTCTCCATGGGGCCAACTAGTGCCTCTCTCAGGAAAGTAGCAACTTGGAAGAAAATCTGGCACGCCTAAGGTCTTTGGGAGACAAGTAGATACTTTTTTTGCCTTCCTTTGGCTGCCTACATGCATATTTAAGTCTCTCTGGATGGATCATACCCTTAAATCACAGGCTGAACTTGCCATCTTTCTTTTTTTTTTTTTTTTGGTACTGGAGATTGAACTCAGGGGCACTTGACCACTGAGCCACATCCCCAGCCCTATTTTGTGTTTTATGTAGAGACAGGGTCTCACTGAGTTGCTTAGCGCCTCGCCATTGCTGAGGCTGGCTTTGAACTCGCGATCCTCCTGTCTCAGCCTCCCTAAGTGCTGGGATTACAGGCTTGCGCCACCGTGCCCAGCTAAACTTGCCATCTTTCTTGACATAGGCCAGAGGCATTGATGTGCAGCAGGTTTCTTTAGTCATCAACTATGACCTACCCACCAACAGGGAAAACTACATCCACAGGTAAGTGTAGATCTGGGAATATTTATCCCAACCCCTGAGACTAGACCTACCCCTTCCTGTGCTGAAGCTTTTGGTTCTCCTCAGCTCCTTTCCACTCCCCACTTTCCCCCCAGAATTGGTCGAGGCGGGCGTTTTGGCCGTAAGGGCGTGGCTATTAATATG
>CM053402.1:46822207-46850197 GCA_028644305.1 Xerus rutilus
CACCTCCATTGAAGAGATGCCCCTCAATGTTGCTGACCTCATCTGAGAGGGGCTGTCCTGCTGCCTAGCTCCAGCCAGGGTTCAATCCTGGGGGCTAAGGAGCAGCTGGAAGGGGGAGGGAAGGGAGCCAAGGGATGGACATCTTGTCATTTTTTTCTTTTTTTTTTTTTTCTTTGAATAAATGTCACTTTTTGAGGCAAAAGAAGGAACCGTGAACATTTTAGACACCCTTTTATTTGGGGTAGGCTCTTGCCCCAGGCGCCGTCTCCTCCCAGAAAACACTAATCCATGCCCCTAACCTAGTCACCTCCAGACTCCAGATCCCAGAGGTTCTCCCACCCCACTTGAATCCCTGTGAAAATGATTCAAGAGATTATATAACATGTCACAACCTCACTTGCTGGACCAAATCTGCAGGGAAAACCCCTGAGTGAGGTTGTCCAGGGGATTGTTGCCAGGTGGGAGGAGCGAGGGAGAGAAAATGGTAGCCATTTTTACATTGTTTTGTATAGTATTTATTGATTCAGAAAACAAACACAAAATTCTGAATAAAATGACTTGGAAACTGCCTGTTTGGGCTTCTCATTTCTTCCCTTCCCTCTCCCACCTGCTACTTTGGTGCAAGCAGCTCCCCTTTCCCTCATGCTTGCTTTATTTGAAATGTTGCTTTCCTACTATCTCAACTGTGAAAATGATTGTTAGCACATGATGTGACCCTCTATAAAGGGTTGGGTACACTGTCATAAGTGCCTCATGTGACACAGCTAAGAGGAAGTAATAAGAGGAAAGCAGAGTAAAAGCCAGCTGGTCTTCTGGTTAAGTGTTTAGGGAGACTGCCTAGGAAGGGGCCTACCACTTCTAGGTTAGTTCTGTAACAACCTGTGCTAAATAGGTGATCCCTGAAGCAATCACCAGAGTTCCATCTTACTGACCCACGTGATGTCTTTTGACTTTGCCCTGATACCTCCCACTTAAAGGACCAATAACCCCCTAACTTGATTTCAAAAACTAATGACTAAGATTGGTGGCTGGAGCTGAGGTGCCTGAGTCAGGTTGGGGGTGGGGTCATCTTAGTTACAGGAAGCAAGGAACTTTCATTTCCTCCTCTTCCAAGAGAAGGCAGGGGAATAGGGTTGAACAACGTGCCGGCACAGCCTAGCTGGACCTAGGGTGAAGCGGTTCTACTATGAGGCTGGCTGTACTTTTCATGGCTTTGCTGGGGCTGTTAGCAGGTAAGGACAAAGGGGAGACTGAAGGGAGGAGCCCCTGGGAAGAAGCCTGTCCCTGGGTTGCTAACTAGTCTCTTTGCTGAAAGCTCAGGAAGCGAGGAATGACTGTCCTCACAAAAAATCAGCCACTCTGCTGCCATCCTTCACGGTGACACCTACAGCTACAGAAAGCACAGCAAACCCTACAACCACTCAAGGACCCACCACCACCAGTCCTGGAAATTCCACAATTCATCCAACGAGCAACAGTACTGCTACTAGCCCTGGACTCACGACTGCTACTCACAATCCTGCCACCATCACCAGTCCTGGAAATGCCACAGCTCATTCTACAAGCAGCAATGGCACTGCTACCAGCCCTGGGTTCACCAGCTCCCCCCACCCAAAACCACCTCCACCCTCTCCAAGTCCTGACCCAAGCTCCCAGGAAGCTATAGGAGACTACACGTGGAATAATGGTTCCCAGCCCTGTGTCCAGCTCCAAGCCCAGATTCAGATTCGAATCCTGTACCCAACCCATAGTGGAGGAGAGGTAAAGCTAAAACAGTGGGGAGGGGGCCAATGAGCAGGAGGCAAGTTTAGATAAGAGTAGAGGGAGCCGGGTACGGTGGCTCACGCCTGTAACCCTAGCACTTTGAGAGGCTCAGACAAGAGAATCACGAGTTCAAAGGTTCAAAGCCAGCCTCAGCAATGGTGAGGTGCTAAGCAAACTCGGTAAGACCCTGTCTTTACATAAAACACAAAATTGGGCTGGGGATGTGGCTCAGTGGTCGAGTGCCCCCCTGAGTTCAATTCCTAGTGCCAAAAAAAAGTAGATGGGATAGGAAGCCTCAGATGGTAGAGCTATGTAGTCTTGTGATCCTCTGCTCTGTAACTTCCACAGGCCTGGGGCATCTCTGTACTGAACCCCAACAAAACCAAGGTCCAAGGGGGTTGTGAGGGTGCCAATCCCCACCTGCTTCTCACGTTCCCCTATGGACAGCTCAGCTTTGGATTCAAGCAGGTATGATTCTATGACTTCATCCTCATTCTTCTCTCACCCTCCCAGTGTGCCACCCCTACCAATTCCTTGCCTCACTCCTTCCTTTGCTGTCCTGAGCCTTCTGTTCACCTCCTAGGACTTGCAGCTGAGCCAGAGCATGGTCTACTTGAACTACATGGCTGTGGAGTACCAGGTGTCCTTTCCTCAGGCAGCACGTGAGTAAACTTCCCTCCCCTTCCGAAAGAACTGTTGTGAGTGGGAAAGTGGATTGGACCTAATCTTTCCTCAACCCCTCAGAGTGGACATTCTCAGCTCAGAATTCATCCCTTCGAGATCTCCAAGCACCCCTGGGACGGAGCTTCAGTTGCAGAAATGCAAGCATCATTCTTTCTCCGGCTGTTCACCTCAACCTGCTCTCCCTGAGACTACAGGCTGCTCAGCTGCCCCAGACAGGGGTCTTTGGACCAAGTAAGACCTACCTACTCCTTCAATCCTAGAATACTCCCCGTGAACTGGAAGCCTCTCCCCCAAACACAAATCTCCTTACTTAAACCCCAGACTTCCTCTCCTGGGCTTGTCATGACTATTGGGCAGCTGTCCTCCCTTCTTCTATAAGATTCTGCCTGTTTCCCCCTTTTATTTGCTGCTCCAAGTCATCATGGTGAGCTTCTCACCAATGTACTTCCAATGTCCCCCATATTCCATCCCCCTCTGCCTTTAATCCCAGCCACCATCACTGCAATGCCCACTTGCCCTATCTTTTTCTACCAGGTTTCTCTTGCCCCAGTGACCAGTTCACCTTGCTGCCTCTCATCATTGGTTTGATCCTCCTTGGCCTCCTAACCCTGGTGCTTGTTGCCTTCTGCATTGCCCGGAGGCGCCCATCCACCTACCAGCCTCTCTGAACATCTGCCCGGACTTCAAGGCACCAGAGGGCACCCTCATTTCCTCACTGTGCAACTAACTTACAAAGTTATCTTCCTTTCCTTTCTTGAAGGACAAAAATAGAAATAAGAGAGTGGTAAAACCTACTCAAATCTCTGTCCTCCTTTTGCCTTGCTCTGCCAGGATTAAAAGCCACGAATTTTTTGTCACATGCCTTTGAGTTTTACACAGTTCTGCTGCAAGGAGCCAAAAAAGCTGGTGAGGAGGGATGAAAATGCCAATGTGATCAAATGCCCCCATGGGTTCATCCCTCAAAGTCTGGCATAGCGGTTATTCAATTTGCCAGACTACTTCCCCCATTCTGGAGCCACTGGCCCACCCTTGCCTGCAACCCAGTGCAGCCATCCATCCTAGCAGTCTTATTCCTGACCCTCATGTACAATTATAGTACAGCAGATACCCAAAGCAACCAGTCGGTGACTGTAATTTCATTTCCAAAGCAGTGCTAGTGGCTCCTGAGTAATAATTCCCTGTCACTGTGTCCAGGGGTAGATAAGCAACGAATTACATCAACTATGTCCTGGTGCTGGGTGCAGAGAGCAGGGCCCCTGCAAAGGTAGTCCCAATATACCCTTTCCCAAACAGATGCTGGACCCACTCGTTCTTGCTGAAATCCTTGCCCAGTACCTGGTGCACCCTCAGGTCAACCACAGGAGCAGTGGATACTCTGATTTCCACACAGTTGTTTCCAGTGATCCTGGAAACAGCAACACCCCCAGCCTGGGCCTCAAGCAGAAGCCAACCCCTAGGGCCCCCAATACTTGGGACGGGAATGTCACTCGCAGGGCATCCGGTAAAAGCCTTCCAGATGGGCACAGACTGCACTACCACCAAATACAAGTGGTACAATCACTGGGGACCAGGATGAGTACCCCTCCAACTGGTGAGGCTATAAAAGGCAGGACCCCAGCAGCCCCATCACCCCATACCAGTCTCGCAGACACAGACCAGCAGACGCAGGGCGCACCTCCACCGGGTGACGCACTGAGTTGGTGTCCTGGTGCTGGGGTGGCGGAACGCAGGGAAGTCCCTACCGGGTTGTTCAAGATGCCCTCTCCCATACAGAGATACTGGACCCACTTGGCCTTGCTGCAATCCTTGCCCAGTACGTGGTGCACCCTCAGGCCATGCCCAAGGGAGGTCCCTTCCTAGGTTTCCTGAAAGCTGCCAACTCCGAGTCCCGCGTGGTGGCTCAGGAGCAGCCCTCCAACTAGGCTCTTTTCCCGCCCCCATGCTCCTTCCTCTTCATTGTCCCAAACCCAGCGGTCGCTGGTGCACCCATACTCAAACGCCTGCACGGGCCAGAAGACGGAAAGACTAAAGAGGGCTACCCGGCTCCGACTGGCCTGCTCCTGCCGGCGCCATTGCCTCTGGAGATCCAAAGAGAAAGGGGAATAGAAAGGTACATCGCCCATCTAACGCCATTTTGGGGAATCATTCCTTTCCTGTTAACTTCGAACAATATAAAGTTGGCAGGGAAAAGACAAGATGGCGCCTAGGAGTGGGGGCGAAAAGGAAGTGATAAATCTTGCTTCCCAACTGGAAGAGTAAACAAAGACGCGGAAGGTCTAACTGCGCAGGCGTACAGCTCTCGCACGCTTTAAAACACTAACCGTAGGGTGCGTCCGAAACGTGGTCTCTGAACTAGACCTAGTTTAGGCTGCTGAAGCTGAGATGCCGTGAGAAAGAGCCGGGAACCTGGGCGGTGCAGTTTCGTCGCCGGAAAGAACGAGAGGCGGAGTGTCTGAGCACGCATGCGCACTGTAAGTCAATGGCGGGCTGGGGAAACTGGCGGAAGCTGGCTTTCCAACATGGCGGCAGAGGCAGACGGGCCATTCAAGCGGGTGCTGGTGCCGATTTTTTTACCTGAGGAATGCTACGACCAGCTTTTCGTCCAGTGGGATTTGCTTCATGGTGAGTTTTATTCGGCCTCCAGTCAAAGCCTTCCTCGAGCGACCTCAACCCATAAGCGGGACCTGACTCTGGCGACTAAGTGACGGCGGTAGCCCCTACCACTGCGAGTTGGGCGGAAGACGCTTCTGAAAGGAGCGGAAGTGTCTGGGATTCTGTGGAGGGAAGACTCATATTTGGACAGGCGAGAGAACCTGTATGTGCGAGTGCTTTCTGAAGCCTGTGCTTTAGCAACAAGGAAAAACGGGAAGACTTAAATTTTACAAAACAAAATAAAAATAGGGTCCAATAATAAACCTTTATTGGATCGCTGGCAGGGTTAAACTTAATTCAAAGCTTCTGATGTATCAGGTTTTCAGCTCCCCAAAGGCTCCTGCCACCCCAGTTACTTTCCTTCCAGCCTTCCCCCGGAGAAGCTTTCTCAGTCTGCTCCTGTCAGTTCATAGAACCTCCCTAGTGCTTGCAGGACATTGTTCTAGAGCATTCATGGCCAGTGAGAGTGTAATCCCAGCAATTCGGGAGACTGAGGCGGAAGGATCGCTAGTTCCAAGCCGGCCTCAGCAACTTAGCGAGGCCCTAAGCAACTTACCGGGACCCTGTTTCTAAATAAAATATTTTAAAAGCGGGCTGGGGATATGACTCAGTGGCTAAGTGCCGCTGGGTTCAATCCCAGCACCAAAAGGAAAAAAGAATGAATCTTACTGGGCCGTGCTTCTTGGAGGAAGGCTTCAATGCTAGAAAAGTTGTGTATAGCTAGGGCATAAAATTAAGGCCAGGAAGGGTAAAGTTAAGCTCCTCGAGTAATGGTCATGGATAATCAGAGGGTTCAAGAATGAGTGGGTATAGAGACCTGTCTTTGGAGTGAGAACATGTGGGGTGGGCCACCCAGTTATTCAGGAAAGGGAGAGAAAAAGGATGGAAAGATTCTTTGGCACTGCTCATTTTTATTCAGGGAAACAATAGCGTTGGAAATTAAGCTGAGGAGTTTAGCTGTTAATTTGCAGAAGAGATGGAAAATTGGTGGGAGGGAAGGCATTATGGTAGAAGCTGTTTCAGAAAGTCAACTAGTCTGAATATGAGATGGTTTCGAACAGGAAGGACTAGGCCTTTTTTCTCTGCTTCACCTCCAGACCAAATCTTCCTTTTGGGGGCCAGAATTGTAGCTCAGTAGTAGAGCGCTCACCTAGCATGTGTGAGGCACTGGGTTCAATCCTCAGCACCACATAAAAATAAATAAAATAAAGGTATTGTGTCCATCTGCAACTAAAATATTAACAACAAAAAGAAAAAAACTTCCTTCTGTGTACATGTGAAGGTGAGGGATGGGGAAGGAGACAGCCCACAGGAGCACTCCAAGCCCTGGTCTGAGTTCCAGAGGACTTCTGCTTATCTTTTTTTTTTCTCAGTTCCCTGCCTCAAAATTCTTCTCAGCAAAGGCCTTGGGCTGGCCATTGTGGCTGGGTCACTTCTTGGTATGTATCTTCTTTCTTTCCTGCTGTCAGGGTTGGGGTGGAGGTGCTGAGAGGCCATAAACTGCATGGATCCCTTAACTGGAAGTGGGGTTAACATGCTTCCCAGTCCATTCTGTAGCTGTTGTGTTGTGCTGCTAAGGGCTGGAGGCTTCTCACCTCTGCCCCTCTCATCCTTTCCTCAGTAAAGCTGCCCCAGGTATTTAAAATCCTGAGAGCCAAGAGTGCAGAAGGGCTGAGTCTCCAGTCAGTAATGCTGGAGCTAGTGGCACTGACTGGGACCGTGGTCTACAGCATCACCAACAACTTCCCCTTCAGGTGAGGGGCTCACCATTCATCCTCAAGGGAAATTGCCCACAAGCTCTAGTGGAAGTTAAGATGAGGAAGGCAAAGGGGTAGAAAGGCTTAAGCCCTTCTGGAAATCTGGTCGTCAACAATGGAGGTGATGAGAGAAGGTGAGCATCACAAGAATGCCCAGGATCCTGAATGAGATGGGGATTGTAGAGGACAGAGTTATGAGAGAATTGTGTCCCTAGATGGATGGGCCATAGAGGCCTTCCCTGCCTCTTTCTAGGCCCGCCTTTCTTCCTCTCAACTCTTGACTCTGCAGCTCTTGGGGTGAAGCCCTGTTCCTGATGCTCCAGACGATCACCATCTGCTTCCTGATCATGCACTACAGAGGACAGACTGTAAAAGGTGCTGGGAATTTGCTAGGAGTAGGCTGCAACTCTTGGGAACCCTACTGGCCTGGGAAAGCTAAAGGACATAGAGAGATTGATGACGACTCCTTGTTTCCCCCACCTCCAGGAGTCGCTTTCCTAGCCTGTTATGCACTGGTCCTGCTGGTCCTGCTCTCACCACTCACACCCTTAGCAGTGGTTACCCTGCTCCAGACTTCCAACGTACCTGCTGTGGTGATGGGGAAGGTGGGTACTGGGAACAAAGCTGTTGGGGAGGGGCAGTTTTGAGGGCAGAGTGGAAGTGTGGGGTGTCACACTGAGGGGAATGAAGAAATCAGCGACAGGAACATGGGGAACAGTTCAGGTGACAGAACCAACAGTCTTGACTACCTCCCTTAGCTGCTCCAGGCAGCCACCAACTACCACAATGGGCACACAGGCCAGCTCTCAGCCATCACAGTCTTTCTACTGTTTGGGGGTTCCCTGGCCCGAATATTCACTTCCATTCAGGTAAGTGCACCTTCTGCTCTCTAGAGGGCACTATAACCTCATCTTACCCTTCTCCACTGAAGACTGATGTTGCCCCCTGAGGCCTTTATCTTTTGGGGAACCTTTCTTGATTTATGCTGAAGGGTGGTCCTTTCTGTCCTTTACAACCAGGAAACTGGAGACCTTCTCATGGCTGGAATCTTTGTGGTCTCCTCCCTCTGCAATGGCCTCATTGCTGCCCAGGTCCTCTTCTACTGGAACGTAAAACCTCCCCACAAGAAGAAAAAGGAGCAGTAGGGCTGAGCCATCTACTTGAGTTGGGAGTCATTTCTTGTTTCCATCCATCCACCCAACCTCAGAGTTCTTCTCATGTGAGCTAGTCTGTTGGTATGACTTCTAATCATTTTCCATTCCTCTGCAGTTGCAACTTCCTGAGCCAGATTCTGTTTTTGCTGAAAACAGATAGTTGGACCCAGGTCCTTAGAAAAAAGGACAGTGGTAGTCTTTCATGCTAACATTTTGATATTAAAGTACTTTTCCAAGTCCTGTACACATGTGCTATTCAGTCATTTTTTCAATTGGCTGAGATTGCTTCTCTAGCAACAATTTCTAGCTATTTCCTTATTGGAGCAAATTTCTTGCCCTGCCCTCCCACCAACCCACTTCTGTTCTGGCCCTAGAGGACAGAACCTGAACAGTGGAATGAAGGGGACTGGGGGCTTGTGGCAGCCTTCTTTTCCCGTGCCCAGCCTGGCTGGGACTGTCTCTTGGACCCCAATGCTGTGGTGGGGGAAGGGGGACAGAATGACTCAGGCAGGGCCCCAGGGTGGGGTGAGGAGGTTCCTGCTCTGGCAGGTCCAGGCGGAAGGGAGTGGAGATGGCACTGGTTCCTGCTATAGTGAGAGGAACACAAATGGAATAAAGACAGAGACGTCGTTTAATCATACAAAACTGTGTTAAGTGTGGTTTTGCTCATTCTGTTTTCTGGGACGACTGCAAACCTCTGAACTGTAGTCCAACCCAGGAGAGGGTTTGCAGCCTGTGGGTAGGGGATTATTCTGGGCTGGAGGAAAGGAGAATGCAGACCTTATGGGAGGTGTGTGTCCATGCGAGTTACAGGTGGGTTAGGGGCATGGCACCAGGGTTGTATGGAGTGGGAGAACCTGGGGGTAGGTAGGGGCTGTAGGGAGGTAGCAGCTCCCCCTGGAGCCTAGGGTCACTTTGAGGGAGAGAACACGGCGAGGGGGTCTCCGGTCTACAATGGGGAGAGCTGTAAAGAGAAATGGGGGAGAGGGTTAGAATTTGCTTCCCTGGTTGGAGGGGCTGGGCAGTGTCCCTAACTCTTATGTGGGGACTAGTCTGACCAGTTCTGAGTAGACAGGGGTAGAGCTTGCCACCTGGATTCAGCAGGCATGGAACCAGACCCTACCATGGCTTATAGAGCAGTGCAGCCCTGTTAGGGCACGCTCACAATCAGGTTTGCGTGCTGTGTGGCTGTTTTCCTCTTTTGGGGCAGCAGGCCAGGAAAGGGCAGGTTAGGCTTGGCCTCTCCTTGCCCTGGGGGCTGGGAGAGGAAGCCGGGTCACATACCGGCCAAAAGCAGGGGGAAATGGGGCATCCTGATAACTAACACCATCACATCCAAGGGTCTGTCATTTGCCCCTGCAAGGCCACCACCTCCAGAGTGAGATGAATAGGCCCCCTGCAAAAACTCAAGCCACCAGGACCCTTCCACCCACCCTTCCCTCTCAGAAAATGGTGTCACACAACTTTTTACAGGGAGTGGCCTTTGCTTGGATAGGCTCAGGTTCCGCCCCCTCCAGTAGAGCCCTCTGGCATTTGCCCCCACCCAGGCTCTAAGAAAGGGGTTGCAAAGCTCTTCGCCCCACTTCGCAGGCACTTACCTGTAGCTGCCAGTCAGGTAGGCTGTTGAGTAGTTGGGGGGCTGGTACCCAAAGCCTCTGCTCCCTTGGGTGGCTGTGTACCCCGGCCCCCAGAGCGGGACTCCGCAGGTCAGGCCACTGCCTCCGGCGCTGAAGTGGGCATTCCCGGTGCCAGAATTTTTGGTCTTCCGCCGAGGCCGGTACTTATAGTCCGGGTAGTCACGCAAGTGTCGGGCGCGCAGCCGCTTGGCCTCCTCCACGAAGGGCCGCTTCTCGTCCTCGCCCAGCAGCTTCCACTGTGCACCCAAGCGCTTAGAAATCTCAGAGTTGTGCATCTTGGGATTCTGCTGCGCCATCTGGCGGCGCTGAGCGGAGCTCCACACCATGAACGCATTCATGGGCCGCTTCACCTTCTCCAAGGGAAGGCTCCCGGACACCAAAGGACTCTTGGCGCCCTCTCGCTCCTGCGGTCCCGAGGACGAGGAGGTAGCAGAGGTGCTAGAGGCCTTGCAAGCGGGAGGCTCCAGGCTCCAGGCCTGGGCCTGTGAAGAACAGGGTAGTGCCATGGGTTCGGGGGAAACCTTGAGAGGGTGTCTTGAATGCCCTCTCAAAATAAAGGTAAGACCCTTAAAATGGAAGTGTTTTCTCAATCGTAAGTCGTGAGGAAATTTGAGTCCTTTAACAGTAGGTATTACTCCCAACTCCAGAGTCCTTGAAATGAAGTCTTTGCTCCAGATTTGGCACACTTGGGGGAGTCAAGCACACAATCCACTGGTTCTGGCGCCCTTATACTGGAGAAGTGCTCCGCTTTCCTTTTTGCTTCCAAGTCACCCACACCCCAGTCCCACTCCCCTTACCCTCTGCAATGCAGGTCCGATGTTAGGGTGGAGGCAGTAAATCTTTGCTCTGTAGCTGGCAGCTACCAGACACCAGCCCGTGGTAGACCTATCCCACCTGCACTCAGCGTCTGTCTCCCAGGCCAGATTCAGGAACAGCTCTTAAAGCTGACTCCTCCCCAATCCCTCCCAGAGGCCGCACCAACATCCCCCTCCATTAGGCAAACCCAGGTGTCCTTTTCTTCCCAGCCCCAATACCTACCCTCTGGGCACCACACCCCCCTCCGCACCCAAGGCCTAGAGATCAGGCCTTCCAGCCCAAGTTCTACAAATTGTCTCCCCTCCCTTCTTAAGCACTGACAATTTGAAGTCAATTCCTTTCCACAATGAGGTCAAGCACTTAGGGCATCAAAAACCCTCAGGGTCAGAGTTGTACTACGAGAAACTTGGGAAGTCCCACTCCCCACCCAAATCTCTTTTCCAATGCCTATTTTTCCTCAAACCCCTGACCTGCCCCTAGGGCAAGAAAGTCAGGCAGTCAGAGGGAGGGAGGCCATTTTTGTTTCCTGAGTCATTCCAGCAGGTGCTTGCGTGATGATTCAAACCTTTTCTCCAGGTGAGAAAACTCAAGCCCTCCGTCTCCAGCCCCCAGATTTCTTCACTGCCACTCAATTATGGCAAGTTTTATTCTCAAACCCAGTTGAAGTTGGTGGGTGGGAAGAGCTGAGAGGTATGCATGCTGGAACCAGGGCAAAAGACCAGCCAGGAATAAGGGCTGGACCCCTGGGTTCCAGTCTCCCCACTCTGCCTAACACCCAGCCCATGCCCTGGGCCTCAGGTAATCGGATTAAGCGGCCTACCCAGGCTTTCGGCTCCTAGCAGGAACAGGAACAGCTCCAGCCATGAGCACAGCAGCCCTGCCTTGCCTGCACTGTGACTCAGGATATAGGAGTGGCCTAACTCTCTCTACCAGCAATCAAGGGGGAAGGGAGCAGCACCCTGAGCCACCCGCTCTGGACCAAGAAAGTACCTTGGGCCTAGTAAATTTAGGAATGCCAGGAATTGAAATGAGAAGCCAATTGTGAAAGAATAGAGAAAGAGACAGGACCAAGGCAGGTTATGTCCTGGACAAGGAAGAAACATGAGACAGAGCTGTTTGGATTTTTTTTTATTCTCTTTTTAAATACTGTACAGTGAAAAATAAATACGCCTTCTCATCCACCAGACAAGGTTGGTCCCCCCTCCCCCTGAGGGACCTTGTCACCCCCCCTTCATACATACCCCTGGTTCTAGTCCAAAACCTTCCCCATGCCTCCCACCCACGGATACCCTTACTATCCCCGTCTTCCACAGTGATGAGGCCCCAGAAACAGGGGTACAGGATGGGAGGAGGGATAGCAGGGGAGCCCCCCGGAAATGTCAAATCTGGGTGGGTCAAAGAGCACCCCCACCAACAGGCGGAGAATGGGGGTGTTCAGAGGTTGGGGCATTAGAGGATAAAGGCACATCCAGTCTGATGAGGAAGGGGAGGCTCCCCTCACCCTGGGGGTAGGGTGGACAAGAGGGAGGGGGTATGACCCTGTTACACACCCCTCCACTAGCTCCTGGAGGTTGGGGGGGACCCAAGCTGCTGTGCCACCCCCCTCCCCCCTAGATAAGAGCAGCTCCAGCGCAGGTCAGTTGGGCCAGTGAGGGCCATGGTGGTGGGCAGCAAGCGAGATGGAGAAGGGAGGGATGCAGGTTGGAGGTTTTATGAAACCCCATTCACCAAACTACCCAACTCCAGGGGGGCAGAGAGCTCCCCATTCTCTGAGGGGCCCTTAGGAAGCTTGCTGACAGAGTCACCCTGAGGGGGAAGTAGGGAAGGAAATGAAGAGGAAGGAAAGCAGGTGGTCAGTAGAAGTCCTGGTGTAGGCATCCCCTCCCACTAAGCCCTCCATGCACCAGGGGCTGGTTCTCTATATCTTTGCTCTTTTCACTCTCATCATGAGCCATACTTTTTTCTCAGTTCTGTTCCAACTCTGCACTATTATCAGTGCAGCCTAAACTCCAGACACAGACACACCTCAGCAATTCATTAAGAGATTTTTGGGGGGAAATTTTTTGTGTCCCCTACTCTAGAATAAAAAAGGAGTGGGATAAAATGCATCTCTCCTGCCTACCTTTTGTCCTGAAAGAGAATCCTCTGAGGGTTTAGTGCGTTCCAGGGGTGGCCGCTGGCGGCTCTGGGATTCTGCTCGTGAGATATAGTCAGCCACAGTCACTGGCAAAGGCAGAAGATCCAGGTTTCAGAAGGAACTTGGGTATTCAACCCCAGGATTCCCACTGAACCCAACCCTGATCTTCACACAGAGTAGGATGCATCCCTCTATGAGGGCTCCTGGCCTGAAGTGCCCACTGACCTGGCTGACGGTCTCCACTAATAGACCCATCAGTCCGGTTACCACGGTTGCGGCGGCGGCGGCTTCGATTACGACGTTGGGGTCTTGATTCTTCTTCTGTGGAGTACAGGAAAACAAATCATACATCCATTCTCCCATCCCTCATTCTAACCCATCTCTGACTTATCAGGCCCCTCACCCAGGCCATTCTCTGTCATGTTGGGCCCATCAGACTCCAAGCCTCCATCCATGACAGTCCTGTCTTCATCAGTGCGGCGGCGACGGGAGCGGCGACGCCTGGCACTTGCTGGGGGGGGTTCCCCAGGCTCTGAATCAACTGGGGGCTCTGGTTCCGATGTGTCCAGTAGACTGTAAGGATTACTGTCTGGATCTTTCAGCACTGGTCAGAGGAAAGAGAGAGATTAGGAGTCAGGTGAATTTTGTCTTTCCTTTTGGACCAAATTCATGATACCAGCCCTCTGGTACCTGAGCTAATAGATGAAGAGTTATATCTTGAGGTGGACCGGGGAGCAGGTGGGGGTCCCCTACCCCGGCCCCCAATTGGCCGCCTCCGGCTTTCTTCCCCCCGGGTTGGGGGATCCCGGTCACCAGGCCCAGCTCGGTTGGGCTCCTCTCTCTTCTCTGACTCAGTCTCAGAAGCTGTGGAAGGGTCTGAGCTAGGGCCTAAAGAACACAGTGACTTCTATTCAGTGCCATTCATCCCACCCCAAGATCCATCATAGCCCCCAAACTGCAAGAGTTCTTCCTCTCACTCACAAGCCCCCAGCCAACCACCTCTATCACGACTTTCTCCAATTTCCACCCAGCCCACTGCCTCTCCCCACTGGACCTACATCTGTCTTACCATAGGCAGGACCTCCGGTTCTGCGGCCCCTGCCCCGGCCCCCATAGCTGCCACCATAGGTTCTTGTCGTGTGGAGAGAGGAGGAGGAGCTTTCATCAGTGGTATAGCCAGCCTTATCATTGCTGCTGCCCCGTCCACTCCCAGGAGGGCGAAAGCCCAGCCCAATCTGCCGAAGCTGTTCATCAATTTGCAGCCTCTCCAAGCGAAGCTGCTCCACCTCCTGATTGGGAAGAAGATGGAAGATGAAATGGAAAAAGGAATAAGATCAGTGTATAATTCCCTTCCCTCATGCTTCTTTTACATAGCTAAGCTCTCAAAAACGCAAGGAGAAAGACCTTGGCTGAATAAGGAAAATTTGGGGATCTAACCCCACAGTTAAAATTTCCACCAATGGTTCTTGTTCTACAAAGACAAACTGGGTCTTTGTTGACAGTGGCACATGCCTGTAATCCCAGCAACTGAAGAGGCTAAGACAGGAAGACTGCAAGTTCAAAGTTAGCCTCAGCAGCTTAGCAAGACCCTGTATCAAAACAAAAAATAAAAAGGAAGGACTAGGATCGTAGCTCAGTGGTAAAGCACCCTGGGATCAATCCCCAGTACCTAAATAAATAAATAAATAAATAAATAAATAAAAACATTGGGAGCTGGGTGTGGTGGCACGTGACTGCAATCCCAGCAACTTGTAAGGCTGAGGCAGGAGGATCATTAAGTTCAAGGCCAGCTCAGCAATCTAGCAAGGCCCTAAGCAACTTAGTGAGACCCTGTCTCAAAATGAAAAATTTATAAAAGGCTGGGGATGTGGCTCAGTAGCAGAACAGTCTTAGGTTAAATCCTTAGTACTCAGAAAGAAAAATGACAGGCTGGGCACTCCAATTCTGAAGCTTATCCTTCAGAACTCCTTCCCCCACTTGCTGGATGCAGCCTGTATCTTTCCCGGGCTTTCAGCATGGCTACCTGCAGGTAGGAGAGGTGATACTCCAGCAGCGCCTGGGCATTGCTAATATTCTCTCGGGTACCAACAAATATGAAGGGAACCATTCCCTGGAGAGCAGAGGGAAAGAAAGATGGATCAGAAAGGAGAGTAGAACACAAATATTAACCCCACCTGGTCTCCCAGAGGAGTCCACCCAATGAGATCAAAATCTACTAGGGGTAAACAAAAATTCTGTTCCACTCTCTGCAAATAACCAGCCCTCAGAAAACAATCCCTCCTACTTCTGGAAACCAATCTGTAGGCCTAGTTGCCCATACCTCCTCCCTGGGGTTCTTCTTGTCATTATCACCTTCCACACGAACCCTCACTACACCAGATTTATCCACAATCTCCTGGATCACTTTCCCGTTCTTTCCAATCACTTTGCCTGAAAGAGTAAAGGAAGAATTAGGCCTTTTTCTGTTTGCTTTCTTCCTCTTCTTCTTCTTTTTTTGGTACTGGGGATTGAACTCAGGGGTATTCAACCACATAGCCACATCTGTGGCCCTATTTTGTGTTTAAATATTATTTAGAGACAGGGTCTCACTGAGTTGTTTAGTGTCTCACCATTGCTGAGGCTAGCTCTGAACTTGCAATTTTCCTGACTCAGCCTTCTTCTTCTTTTTTTTTTTTTAAAGGAAATAAACACTTATGAGAATCCCATATCTGGGCCCCTAACACTATTTTTTTTTCCCCCTTGAGACTGGGTATCACTCTCTTAGCCCGGGCTGGTCTCAAACTTCCTGGCTCAAATGATCATCCCACCTCACCTTCCCAAGTAGTTGGGACTGTAGGCAGGTGTCAATGCACCCAACTTTCTCCCCATCACCACACTGTGATTGAACACAGGGCCTCATACATGCTAGGCAAGTACTCTACCACCGAGCAACATCCCCAGCCCTCGCACCCAGCTTTCCATTCTATTCTCTTCTACACATATACCCAAACTCACCAACTAGGTTCCTGGGCACTTGCACAGAGTCCTCAGAAAACTCCAGGTAGCTTCGGGCCTGTCGGCACGCCTCAGGAGTCTATGGAAGAAGAGTGGAGAGTTGTTACTAAAACCAAAGACCTGGATCTCCAACAGTGATCTCCTTGCCACTGATTTTGAGGAAAATGGCTATCACCAAAGGCAGGGAAGAAGTACACCATAACTCGGGTTTGTTTTCCACTTTAGCTTTCCTTTCCTTCATCCCCTAAGAGATCCTAAAGATAGAGATCTTTTGCTAACCTCCCCATAGATGCGAAAAGTGCAAGTCTCTTCACCCAACTCAATGGCCGTCACCCCAGGTACTTTTCGGGCCTGCTGAATGTTGGCACCATGAGTCCCAATTGCCAGACCCATCAGGTCCTCTCGCACCGTGAATTCCTCCTGGAATGCTGCTGCCAACTGCTTGCTTGTCTGAAAGGGAAAGACACGGTAAGAATCATGGTGGTGAGCCAGGTGCAGGGGTGCACGCTTGTAATCCCAGCAATTCAGGAGGCTGAGATAGGATGATCTTGAGTTCAAAGCCAGCCTCAGCAACTTAGAGGCCCTAAGCAACTTAGTGAAATTCTGTCTCTGAAATATTTTTTAAAAGGGGCTGGACAGCCTCAGGCAACGGCGAGGCGCTAAGCAACTCAGTGAGACCCTGTCTCTACATAAAAACACAAAATAGGGCTGGGGATGTGGCTCAGTGGTCGAGTGCCCCTGAGTTCAATCCCCAGTACCAAAAAAAAAAAAAGGAGCTGGAGATAAGCTGGGCATGGTGGCTCACGCCTGTAATCCCAGCACTTAAGGAGGCTGAGACAGGAGAATTGCGAGTTCAAAGCCAGCCTCAGCAACGGTGAGGCACTAAGCAACTCAGTGAGACCCTGTCTCTACATAAAACACAAAATAGGGCTGGGGGTGTGGCTCAGTAGTCCAGTACCCCTGAGTTCAATCTCCAGTACCAAAAAAAAACGGGGGGGAGGGGGGTCTGGAGATGTTGCTCAGTGGTTAAGTACCCTGGATTCAATCCCCAGTACCAAAACAATCATGGTGATGGAATCTCAGAATACCTGTCACAGGTGCCTGAATCTTTGCATAACTTAAATAAGGAAGAATATGTGAAAGAAAACCAGAACCACCCTGGAGTCTGCCCTCCACTAAGACATTTATAGAAAATACAGAAACAGCCGGGCGCGGTGGCGCAAGCCTGTAATCCCAGCACTTAGGGAGGCTAAGACAGGAGAATCGCAAGTTCAAAGCCACCCTCAGCAATGGCGAGGCGCTAAGCAACTCAGTGAGATCCTGTCTCCACATAAAACACAAAATAGGGCTGGGGGTGTGGCTCAGTGGTCAAGCGCCCCTGAGTTCAATCTCCAGTACCAAAAAAAAAAAAAAAGAAAGAAAGAAAATACAGAAACTTTTAAATACCAATGGGGCAGGGAGGGCAATGAGAGTAGAGTTTAGGCTGAAGTCATCAAAGTTCTGGATTTGGCTCTAACACTATCAGTAGGGTTGTGTGATCCTGAACAAAGCACACACTGTGCCTCTGGTCTGTCACCTGCTAAGTGATTGCAACTGACCTACCTCATTCAAGACTACCAAGAGGGGCTGGGATTGTAGCTCAGCGGTAGAGCGCTTGCCTCGCATGCGTGAGGCCCTGGGTTCGATCCTCAGCACCACATACAGAGCAATAAAAAAATAAAGACATTGTGTCCATCTACAACTAAAAAAAAAAAAAAAAAAAAATCTTTAAAAAAAAAAAAAAAAAGACTACCAAGAGCATTAGACAAGGTTGGTGTGAAAGTTCTTTTCCCAAGGTGCCTACAAGTGTAAGAAAATCTTACCTTAACTAAACAAATAACAATTCTTGCCAAAACCCAACAAGTTGAGCAAAAAGGGGTTAAGAAAAGCAGAAAATGAGGGCTGGGATTGTAGCTTAGTGGTAAAGAGCTTGCCTCGCATGTGTGAGGCACTGGGTTCGATCCTCAGCACCACATAAAAATAAAAAAAATAAAGATATTGTGTCCACCTACAACTAAAAAAATATTTAAAAAAAAAAAAAAGAAAAGAAAAGCAGAAAATAAGCCTATGGGATACCACAGTTCTACTTCATTTCTCAACCAGCCTTTAGAGGGATCCTTGGGTTCAGGGTCAGGAACACAAGATAGGTTCAAAAGCTTCTGGAACAGCTGAGTCAAGGTAGAATGCACCTACTAGTAAAAACAACTGACCGGGCCACTGAAAGATCGCAATCTATTATTTACTGCCAAGATGGACAGGGTGGAATTATAGCAAGGACTACACTGGGAACAAGAGAGAACTGGGAAAAAAGACACTTAGTTTGGTGTTCGAAATTACTAAGTTCAGGAGGAAGAGGAGAAGATCCATGACTTATAAATATCTTCTAGAGAAGGAGGACAAGGGTTTTATTTCTTAAACTGCCTTGAAGGTGTAGCTCAGTGGCACAGCACAAGCTTAACATGCTCAGGGCCCTAAGTTTGATCTCCAGCACCAAAAATAATCTGCTTTATGGAATAAAGGCATTGGTTGGAGCTGGGTGCAGTGGTGCATGCCTATAATCCCAGCACTTTGGGAGGCTGAGACAGGAGAGTTGCAAGTTCAAAGCCAGCCTCAGCAATTTAGCGAGGCCCTAAACAATTCGGCAGGGGATGTGGTTCAGTGGTCAAGTACCCGAGTTTAATCCCCGATACTAGAAGAAAAAAAAAAAGGCATTTGTTGTTGTATTAGTTCTTATATTTAATAGTTAATATCCATGTGTGTATGATTTTTTTTTTTTTTTGAAACAGATTCTTGCTATGTTGCTGAGGCTGGCTTCCAACTCCTACACTCAAGCTATCCTCCTGCCTCAGCCTCCTGAGTAGCTGGGTACGTTAGAATTTTCAATAATATTAAAATGAAATAACAACAAACAAAAGGCAAGATTTCTTAAAAAGAAAGACATGTCCTTATTTTTCACACTTTGGACCTATGCCTAACTTAGCTTATCTAAGTTACTACACAGATCAATATAGCCAAGTCCTGAAGAGCTGAACAGTCTACCTTTTCATGACCAGGAAATCTGCACATTGGAAACCGGAGCAGAAAGTTTGTATCATCTGGCAGTAATGGTGAATTTAAAACTGGCAG
Source organism: Xerus rutilus (assembly GCA_028644305.1). Classification (NCBI taxonomy): domain Eukaryota; kingdom Metazoa; phylum Chordata; class Mammalia; order Rodentia; family Sciuridae; genus Xerus; species Xerus rutilus. Next base: position 46,840,968 of record CM053402.1, read on the forward strand.
TGCCCTCAGAAGCATTCCTGGAAAGTGAAAGAATTCCATAATCCAGAATTTGCAAAGGCTCACAGAAAAGCCTCCCGAAGAATCAGTTCACTTGAAAAATGGAAATAGATGTACATGTACACATGTACACACACACACACACACACACACACACACACACACACACGCTCTACCATTTAGAATGGTATAATACCTAGGAAAAGGGAACCTTATAATTATAGGACATCAGAACTCAAAAATCCATAGAGGAGTGGGGCACAGTGACATACACCTGTAATCACAGCAGCTTGGGAGGCTAAGATAGGAGGACCTCAAGTTCAAAGCCAGCCTCAGAAAAGGTGAGGTGCTAAGCAACTCAGTGAGACCCTCTCTAAATAAAGTACAAAATATGGCTTGGGATGTGGCTCAGTGGTCAAGAGCCCCTGAGTTCAATCCCCAGCACCCCTCAAAAAAATAAATAAATAGGTTCTGTAGAGGGTCTGGGTGTGTGCCTCAGTGTTACAGCACTTACCTAGCATGCAAAAGCCCCTGGTTGGAATCCTAGTACCATAAAAAAACCTCAACCAAATAAATTTGTACAAATATTCTTGTCTAACAATTTCATTGTCATAGATGAAGAAGAGAAAGCTCAGCTGGGCGCAGTGGCACACGCCTATAATCTCGACACTTTGGGAGGCTGAGACAGGAGAATCACAAATTCAAAGCCAGCCTCAGCAACAAGGCGCTAAGCAACTGAGTGAAACTCTGTCTCTAAATAAGACACAAAATAGGGCTGAGGATGTGGCTCAGTGGTGGAGTGCCTCTGAGTTCAATCCCTGGTAACCCCCCTCCTGCCAAAAAAAAAAAAAAAAAGAAAAGAAAAAGAGAATGCTCGCTAAAATCAAATGATCTGCCAAAGGACAATTATTTGACAAACCGAGATAGATTCCAAGTCTAGTAGTGCTCCCAGTGTATAAGTGGTTCTCATACATACCCCACACGATCCCATAAGGCAGTTTGGATTACAGGCAATCTGGGGGCATTGCTGGAGGTAAGAGCCAGGATCTTTCCTCCTTTTTCTTTAATTAATTCTTTCTTTCTTTTTTTGGGGCGGGGGGTACTGGGGATTGAACTCAGGGGCACTTTACCACTGAGCTACATCTCTATCCCTTTACATATTTTTTATTTTGAGACAAAGTCTCACTAAGTTGACCAGGTTAGCCTTGTACTTGCGATCCTCTTGCCTCAGCCTCTCAAGTTGCTAAAAATTACAGGCATGTGTCACTGTGCCCAGTACCCTCTTTGCACTTTTAGATAGTATTTCTCTGACTGCACTTCAAGTAAAATTTCATTTCATCATAGAACCTCCTACCTTAAAAGAACATTTGAAAATAACTGCATCACATGATGGAGCTCTGCCATCTGTATGAGATAAAATAGCTGATCCAGGTTTAATAGTCAGCAACAGCTTTAGTCTTTTTGTTCCATAAACACAAGAGCATGAGTAGAGGATAGGGCAGGAAGGGAAAGGGACAATACCATTCAGCAGAAGTAACGGAAACCAAAACTTACCTCTAGGTGCTTGGTAGCCTCTTCATTGCGGGACATAAGTAGCAGTTTGGTGCGCAGGCTTCGGAAATGCATATCACCCAGCAGAGATGCCCGCTTTACGGGGGCTTCTGTGGTTGACTGGGAAGAAACCAATGGGAAGTCATTAAAACTGTGCATACACACTGGGAAAAAGCCAGCAGCTAGAAATCAGAATGCCTGAGTCCCTAGAAAAAGGCAGAAATTAAGAAATGAAGCTAGGCAAGTGGAAAATTATTGTTAGTCTCACAAAAGCCAACTATCTGGGTACCTAAGGAGGGTAGTTGTAGACAGCAAGCAAGAAGCAAGTATATGGTGAAAGATATACAGTCTCTTTTTCTTTTTGATACTGGGGATTGAACCCAGGGGTGATTTATCACTGACTTTTTTATTTACTTTTATCCCCAACCTTTTTAGTTACTCAGGGTTTCACTAAGTTGCCCAGGCTGGCCTCAAACTTGCAATCTTCCTGTCTCAGCCTTCCAAGCTGCTGGAATTTAGGCATTGAATTCAGTGGTAAAGTGCCTCTGAGTTCAGTCCCCACACTTGACTATATAGTCCATTTCTGAAATTCCATATATCCAAGAAAGAGTCCTCAACTGGGCTGGGGCTGTAGCTCAGTGGTAGAGTGCTTTCCTTGCATGTGTGGGGCACTGGGTTCGATCCTCAGCACCACATAAAAATAAACAAAATAATCTGTACATCTACAACTAAAATTTTAAAAATTTTTTAAAAAAAGAGTCCTCAACTCAGACTTCAATAAAAATAATTAACAGCTGAGTTGCAGCTCAATGGTAGAGTGTTGGCATGATATGCAGAAGGCCCTGGGTTGGATCCCCAGCACCACAGACAAAAAAAATTAGCGTCATACACAAGGAAGACTAAGGAAAGGTAAGGCTACCAGTGCCTATAGGGGTCAGGAGCAAAATTCTTTCTAACAAATAAATATAAGCACAATCTGGCTCCTCCCTTTCTGCAGAGGTAAAAAGGAAAGAGAAAATTGCTGAAAGGGTTCATGTGAAATTTATGCAGAATAAACTCACCAGAATAAAGAGCTCACTATTTGTGATGTTGAGAAAAATGCAATTGGCTCCCAGTGCTTTCTTGAATTCTTTATGGACATTTTCATTGGAGCAGCTGCAAGAAAGAGTAAAGTATTCAGAACAGAGTACAGTAAAAGGTTCAAAGGAGAAAAAGCAGAGAGAAGAGAGAAGGGACCACAGTTAAAAAACAGGGATGGGAGCCGGGCACAGTGGCACATGCCTGTAATCCCAGCACTTTGGGAGGCTGAGATAGGAGAATCACAAGTTCAAAGCCAGCCTCAGCAAAAACTGAGGTGCTAAGCAACTCAGTGAGACCTTGTCTCTAAATAAAACACAAAACAGGGCTGGGGATGTGGCTCAGTGGTCCAGTACCCCTGAGTTCAATCCCCAGTACCACAAAAAAAAAAAAAAAACGGATGGGAAATAAAAGGGACATGGGTCCATTTGGCAAGATGAATTATAGAAGGCCAGAGGAATAACAGATAAGACTGAAAAATTGGAGTGGGCCTGGGACAAATAAGGACAGAAATTAGGGCTGCAAAGAAGGTCTTCCATTCTTGACCTCCTGATACTCACGCCTCTCTCAGATCCTCAGGCACAGCCATGGTAACTTTGAAGAAGCTGCCTTTGGTTGCAAGGGGATTGGGATTAACTGGCCGAAGTCGCTCCAGAGTGACAATCTCATTGTAGGTGGCATCACAGGCAGCATATTCAATGACATAGAACTGGTAGAGGGAAATAAAGAAGTTGAAAATGGCCTGAACATCTATCTCCTATATATCCAAGAATGAATAAAACATTGGTTTCAAAAAGTTCTCCAAAGTACTTCACAATCACTCACATCTCCCTTCATCATCCGCACGCGGGCCAGCCACCAGCCACAAGGTTCCTGTTCATTGGCTCGAGAATAAACCTGAAGAGAAGTTGGCAATCAAATGGACATTGAAGACCATCCCAAAAAACCTCAAGAATGGAATAAGTATCATACTTGGGATGCATCCTAAACCAAGGATGTAAACCAGAGGAAGAAGCTATCTATAAATCAGAGGGCACTAGGCTTTTTATTTATTATTGTTATTATTTATTTAAGAGATGGGGTCTTGATATGTTGCCCATTCTGGCCCCGAACTCCTACACTAAGCAATCCTCTTCATCAGCTTCCCAAGTTGCTGGGACTATAGGTCACACTACTACACCTAACAGCAGTGGACTTTAGATGCTATTATCACAAATGGAAAAGTAAATCCCCTGAACCTGGAGAGCTCCCTGAGTTTGGCTGATCATACCGCTGATGGAAGAAGAACTATTGTACTCTACTACTTCCCCAAAGGCTGCATAGCTGGATGTGGTAGCTCAGATGGAAGAGAAAAGAGCACCCACCAACCAGAGAAGAACCTAGGATCCTGAGAAAAAAGCGATATTCTTTTTTTCTCCCCTGCCCTTACCTCCACCTCATCCCCTTCTGTGATCTCCTTATTATAGTCAGCTGGAGGTGGTAGCCGAACATCCCCAAAAGGAATTTGTCTTTCACTCTGCCAACTGCAAGAGAAATAACATTATGAAAGCTATTCAGACTGATGTGGTCACCCATTTCTTCAGGAAGGGGTTACTGCCTCAGTTGAGTGACTTCCACCTTCCCTAGTAAAGGGAAGCTGAACTCTAGGCATTGCTCCATAGTGAGGCATCTCTTGCTAGAATCTAGCAAATGTTCCCACCCTCACCAAATTTTCAGCCCTTTCCTCTCTTGGGATCGATATGTTACCCACCAAAACCTTTGGATCTTCCCTATTACATGCCTCATAAGATTCAGCCGCCCCCTCTTCTCCACTCTCCTTCTAGGACCTAGTATGCTGGATTCTTTATTCCCAAGGTCTTACTTGTTTTCAAAGAAGATGGTGACGGAGTCTTCATGGACATCCTTCACAAAGCCCTAGAAAGAATTTTTTTAAAAATGTAAAAAACATAAAATGAAATTTCACCACCACTTTAGCCATCAGGGGAACAGAGACATTTGAAACCCTTAAACTAGAGTTTTGGGTGGGGCCACAAGCAGTCTAAAGACAGGGTCAGAAAGGCTGTACTAGGAAAAGAATGGTAAGTTAGAGAAGGAAATGATATTGACATGGCAAGAGATATATGTGGCAAAATACAGAAATAAAACAGGTTGCAAACTAAGAGGAAGTACCACCTGCAACAGAACAGTCCGCAAACTGGTGGTCTACTCTGGCTCCAACAGGGGCCTCCCTATCTGTATCTTCCTCCTGTTGTGCTGAGCAGCCTGCCAGAGTTCAATTAAAATACCAACAACGTTCAGAAGGCTAAGAATATCCCATGAGATGGTATAAGGCCGTCCTGGAACACCTAGAGGACATCAGGATCTGCTGAGAGAAGACGCCAGCTCTCCCATAAAGCAAGAGACCTGAGCAGACTTGGTGTTCTTGATGCCTAGAGTCCTTGGAGTATAACAGAACACTGGAGGAGTTCAAACTAAAGAATGTAATTTACAGAATCAAAAATAAGGATTTTGTCGGGCACAGTGGCGCATGCCTGTAATCCCAGCATTCTGGGGGGCTGAGACTGGAGAATTGCAAGTTCAAAGCCAGCCTCAGCAAGGGTGAGGTGCTAAGCAACTCAGTGAGACCCTGTCTCTAAATAAAACACAAAATAGGGCTGGGGATGTGACTCAGTGGTTGAGTGCCCCTGGGTTAAATCCCCGGTATCCCCCTAAAAAAAAGAACCTAAAAGATGTCCTTTTTTTTAGTATATTTTTCACATACAAAATACATAAATAAATAAAATAACACTTTAAAAAATATCTAAAAGATGTCTTAACTGGGCTGGGACTGTAGCTCAGTGGTAGAGTGCTTGCCTCACATGTGAGTCACTGGGTTCAATCCTCAGCACCACATAAATAAATAAATAAATAAATAAATAGATAAATAAATAAATAAAAATTTAAAAAGAAAAGTCTTGACTTTTTAATGATTGTATGACTGCTGAATTTGAAAATAAAATCTATAGAAAACCCCAATCTTGAGTTTTCAAATAGCTGGTCCATCTGTTCCATGTCCTCACTAAAGAGACCAAAACTACCTGCTCAATCCTAAACTCCTAATTTTTATGCTCTTTTTTTTGGGCAGGGGGGTGGTACCGGGGATTGAACTCAGGGGTACTCAATCACTGAGCCACATCCCCAGCCCTATTTTGTTTTATTTAGAGACAGGGTCTCACTGAGTTGCTTAGCACCTCAGCTTTTGCTGAGGCTGGCTTTCTCCTGTCTCAGCCTCCCAAAGTGCTGGGATTACAGGTATGTGCCATGGCACCCAGCATCTGCCTTATTTTTTCACACATTCAAAATAAGGGATTTCTAATTTTGATACAATTCAATTTGAGTTTATTCTTTTATTGACTATACTTTTGGTTTGATTCTAGAAATCTGCTTAATCCAAGGCCACACAGGTTTTGTCTTCCTCTGGAAGCTGTGTAGTTTTTTTGTTTTATATTTAGATCTATGATCTATTTTGAGCTAAATTTCATACTGGAGTGAGAACTGATCAAACTTTATTTACCTATAGGTACCTAGTTGTTCCAGAACAATTTGTTGAAAAGACTACCCTTTCTCTAAACTATCTTTTTCACTTGTCAAAAAATTAACATAGAGCCAGGCACAGTGGCGCATGCCTGTAATCCCAGCACTTAGGGAGGCTGAGACAGGAGAATCGCGAGTTCAAAGCCAGCCTCAGCAATGGCGAGGTGCTAAGCAACTCAGTGAGACCCTGTCCCTACATAAAACACACACAAAAAAATAGGGCTGGGGACGTGGCTCAGTGGTCAAGTAACCCTGAGTTCAATCCCTGGTACCAAAAAAAAAATTAACATAGAATGACATAAAACCACTCGGTGGACTTTTTGTTGGGAGTGGGTACTGAGGATTGAACCCATGGCCTCACACATGCTAGGCAAGCACTCTACCACACAGCCACATTCTTAGCCCTTTATTTTACTTATAGCAATAGTAAAGGTTAAATCCAGGGGTTCTCTACCACTGAGCTACATCCCCAGCCTTTTTGAGATAGGACCTCGCTGAATTGCAGAGTCTACCCTCAAACTTACAATTCTCCTGCCTCAGCCTCTCAAATTGCTGAAATTATAGGAGTGCACCACCATGCCCAGCTTAAATTTCACTCTTGATACAAGCTGCCTTTCTTTTTTTTTTTTTGGTACCGGGGATTGAACTCAGGGGCGCTCGACCACTGAGCCACATCCCCAGCCCTATTTTGTGTTTTTATGTAGAGACAGGGTCTCACTGAGTTGCTTAGCGCCTCGCCATTGCTGAGGCTGGCTTTGAACTCGCGATTCTCCTGTCTCAGCCTCCCTAAATGCTGGGATTACAGGCTTGAGCCACCGCGCCCGGCTACAAGCTGCCTTTCTTTTTTAGGGATAGGACCTTATTATGGAGCCCAGTTCTTAGAGCCTTTACTACTGTCCAAGGCATGCAGTTATTTACTACTTCTGGGTCCCTTTCTAAACCACTTTATTTTTCTCTGATGATCTCTTCCCAAGAAACTTTTATCAATCCTCTTCATTCAGAATCAATATTCACTCCTACCACTTTTTACCCATCTTCTGAGGCACTCTAACTCCTTTACTGTCTGCCTAGATTATTCCTCCCTTAGTTCCTGTCTAAGTGCCTTCCTCCCACAACCACTAATATTTTATTCCTAACCTTTTTCATTTTGTCTTTTTGGTGCTGAGAATTGAACCCAGGGCATTGCTCATGTTAAACATGTGCTTCCCCTCTGAGATAATCCCCCCCCCCTTTTTTTCGGTACTGGGGATTAAACCCAGGGGCCCTTTTCTACTGAGCTACATCTTCAGTCTTTTTTTTTTTTTGGCACGAGGGATTAACCCAGGGATGCTTTACCTGAGTTACCTCCTGAGTCATTGGGATTACAGGTATATGCCACTGCACTCAGCTCTTTTCCTCTTTAGGGTCTGTCTGGATTTCTAGAAATATTTCAACCTGTCTCTTCAGCTGACTCTTGTCAAATTCTTTACCTACCTCCAAGTCTTCATAGTAGGTTATTAAGATAAGAGTTACCAGCCGAGTATGGTGGCACATGCCTATAATCCTAGCACCTTGGGAAGCTGAGACAGGAGAATCGCAAGTTCAAAGCCAGCCTCAGCAATGGCAAGGCGCTAAGTAACTCAGTGAGACCCTGTCTCTATATAAGACACAAAATAGGGCTGGGGATGTGGTCAGTGGTCAAGTACCCCTGAGTTCAATTCCTGGTACCAAAAAAAAAATTTTTTTAAATAAAATAAAATAAGAGTTACCTACTTATTCCAAAACACTTTAGGGATGAGACAGAAGGAAATGGAAAAGAGACAAAGGAAAATCACCTGCCTACCTCTTTTATGAAGAGATTTACACTATGCCACTGGCTTTAATCCAATTCTCCTCCACCATGCTGGGTTTGGCTCATAGGATTAATAGCATTATATTGTTTTTTTCCAACCACCACAATTTCCAAGATGAAATGTTAAAACTCAGAATGGAGTCAGCCCTCACATTGTTGAGCAGTTCAAAATAAATGTCATTCATCCTTTTATTTTCAATGTTTTTTTTCCTTCAAATATTCTCCAAAAGTAGGTCTTTTCCCAATTACACATTCCAATCCTATCTCTGCTCTTTAATTCTACCCATTACCCTTGATAATGGTTTTTGTTTTCCATTGAGGATACGAGTGGGAGAAAATGAGCTCTGAGTCCTGTTCACTCTATGCTCACTGGGAAAATAAGTAAATAAGGGCAAGAGCAGGTGAGCAAAATCTGTTAAAAAACCATCCAAATCCAGAGGATGATTTGATTCAGTGGCCATACTAGACACTGGTTTTATCTTCTGGGGTCAGGCACCTGGTAGACAGAGGAAGAACGTTCAAGATTTCTAAGTACAAGCCGGGCGCGGTGGTGTAAGCCTGTAATCCTAGCACTTAGGGAGGCTGAGACAGGAGAATCGCTGAGTTCAAAGCCACCCTCAGCAATGACAAGGTGCTAAGCAACTCAGTGAGACCGTCTCTACATAAAACACAAAATAGGGCTGGGGATGTGGCTCAGTGGTCAAGTGCCCTTGAGTTCAAGCAACTCAGTGAGACCGTCTCTACATAAAACACAAAATAGGGCTGGGGATGTGGCTCAGTGGTCAAGTGCCCTTGAGTTCAATCTCCAGTGCCAAAAAAAAAAAAAGATTTCTAGGTACTTCTGTTTCTCAAATCAAAAGATATGAAATCAGTCCCTACCTTCACCCTATATTCTAGTCCTGACCTATCAAAAGGAAGAAGGACTTCTAGGAGGAAAGCAAGAGGAGTCTGGTAGTAACTGTTGAATCTGATGATGCCCTATTCATTAAGAAAGGTGCACTGAGCCGGGCGCGGTGGCTCATGCTTGTAATCCCAGCACTTAGGGAGGCTGAGACAGGAGAATCGCGAGTTCAAAGCCAGCCTCAGCAATGGCGAGGCACTAAGCAACTCAGTGAGACCCTGTCTCTACATAAAACACAAAATGGGGCTGGGGATGTGGCTCAGTGGTCGAGTGCCCCTGAGTTCAATCCCCAGTACCAAA
>CM053402.1:46850697-46872239 GCA_028644305.1 Xerus rutilus
GCGCGGTGGCTCATGCTTGTAATCCCAGCACTTAGGGAGGCTGAGACAGGAGAATCGCGAGTTCAAAGCCAGCCTCAGCAATGGCGAGGCACTAAGCAACTCAGTGAGACCCTGTCTCTACATAAAACACAAAATGGGGCTGGGGATGTGGCTCAGTGGTCGAGTGCCCCTGAGTTCAATCCCCAGTACCAAAAAAAAAGAAAGGTGCACTGGCATATACCTATAATCCCAGAAACTCAAGAGGCTGAGGCAGGAGAATCACCAAGTTCAAAGCAAGCCTGAGCAACTTCATGTGGCCCTAAGCAACTTAGTGAAACTGTCTCATAATAAAAAATAAAAAGCTGGAGATGTAGCCCAGTGATAAAGGATCCCTGGGTTCAATTCCTAGCACCCCCCTCCCCAAAAAAAAGGAAATGAGTACTGAGATCGTAGCTCAGTGAGCATGTTTGAGGCTATGGGTTCAATCCTGAACACTGCCAAGGAGGAAAAAAAAAAAAAAAAAGAATGAATAAGAATTAGAATATCAGGGCTGGGATTGTAGCTCAGCAGTAGAGCGCTTGCCTTGCATGCGTGAGGCCCTGGGTTCGATCCTCAGCATCATGTACAAAACAATAAAATAAAGGCATTGTGTCCAACTACAACTAAAAAAAATATTTAAAAAAAAAAAAAAGAATTAGAATATCTAGGCAAGGTCTAGAAAGTAGGATAACTCTGTCCTGGAAGGTGAATAGATAGTTCATTTTGAAGAGTACACATAAAGAAAAAAAAAATTACATTCTGACAGAGAAAAGGAAGGATTGGTGGGATAATCACAAAATAGCTTAGATCCCAGATCTGCCATCTGTCCTGAAAGAAAATCAAAATAGGACCCAATTCTCAAAGAGGAAAAAAAAAAAAAAGGATTTCTACAAATTTATAGTTCTAGAAGCAATATAAACATTCCTTGACCACACCAAGGTTTGCTGAGTCATGAATATTAAATCAGTAGCAAGGTCAGAATGAATAAATATCTATATGGCACTGAGAGTTGAAGAAAGCCTAGTCTGAATTTAGAGATTTGTTTTAACTCAATCACAGAGCAGAAAATGCTAAGGTGGTCAAAACACAAAATCTACATTACTTGGCTTTAGGCTCAACACCGACTAAACCCTCTTCTGTCCCTTATTAACTCAAGTCTGTCATTCCCATAGTCCACAGGAGAAAAGGGAAAGATTCAGAGATACTTTCTGTTGCATACGCATATATGGAATAGGATATATGTTCCTTCCCAGATTGAACTGTATACCAATCTTGCCTAGCTGTGCAAGGTTCCCATGCTTCTAGCACAAAAGCAAACACCACATCTTGATCTCAGGCTCAAATTGAGAATCACTCTTCTTGAAAGCCAGAATTTGGGGGTGAGAAGGATTCAAATGCAGGACAAGACACTGTGGGAAAAAGGGCTAACATTTTATGAGGAAGTTTATTTCAACAAAGGTAATGTAAGTTGGGGGGACAGGATACAAAATAAAAATTAAGAGACTTTGGCCAAAGAAAACAAATGTTATGGAGACAGGCAGCATAGAAGAAAAACTCCCAAGAGTTAGGAAAGTATGCAGAAAATGAGAAAAGAGATCAGCTGGGAGCTTCCTTTGGCTAGAAACAGAATAAGGTGATTCCTGGGGATTACACAGAAATAGAGAATTTTAGGTTAAAAAGGCAAAGACTTGCATATAAAGAAATCTGGCAAGGAAAGACAAAAATGGTAAGAATTTAAAGTATATATATATAGAACTACAATGAACTTCTCAACTGAAGTGCAGGGCACATACAAACCCTTTCAGCTAAGCCTTCCATGATTTCACAGAGTAAGTCTTCTGAAGTCTTCCAAAGAAGGTAGAAAGATCTATTGTGAAAGAACATGACCTGAGAGAACTGAAGGAAAGGGGGCCCTTCTCCTCATACTTGATGTTATGAGGAGTATCTTTTCTCTGGCTCCCCAGGGTGAAATGAAAAACATTAAACAGAAATCACAAAATCTGGGACAATTCTAGGCATAAAGTTCAAAAAAAGTTCAGAATTCCATCAGTCATACAAAGAAAATTTCCTGAGAGGCAAGAAGTTTTCTCTCTGCCTGGAGTGGTGGCACACACCTATAATCCCAGCTACTGGAGAGGCTGATGCAGTAGAATCTCAAGTTCATAGTCAGCCTGGGGAACTTGAAGAGACCCTGTCTCAAAATCAAAGAGATGGGGTATAGTTCAGTGGTAGAGTGCTTGACTAGCATGCACAAGACCCTAGGCCCAATCCCCGGATACAGAGGAAAAAGAAAAAAAAAATAGACCGGGGTCTCTCTGGAAGACTTAATCTAAATGGGTGTGGCGGCAGGGGGGATGACCTAGAAAATGATGATACTAAAAGGATTTCAAAGGAAACAAATCCTGGCCAAGAGAGAAACTGAGATAACCAAGGTTTTTTGAAAGATACTCCCTGTCTCCTTCCAAAAAAGGCTGTCAGATCAGGAATTGGGAGAATTGACCAAAGGTCTTTCAGAAGTGAAATCCTTAAGATAAACCTAAGGGATCCTGGTGAGAATCCCTTTAAGAGATCATGAATATGAAGCTTATGCTCTCAAGATGAGGGAACTATATGAATGACCCAAATGTATCTGGGGTCAAAGTGAGACACCAAATACAATCCATCTCTGGGTAGAATGGCAAACTAGCTGGCCTTGGAATAAAGGTGTGATGGGTGACAGACTTGTAAAAAGGATACACTTTATGGTTGGCTGGGAGGCAACTTGACTGATACAACCTGAGCCCAAAGATGCCAAATGTCATAAATGGATTTTGACCATTTCTCCTTGGGCTGAGAACAGAAATGTAAGATGAAAGTGAGGTGAGTGTTCCACAGCCAGTAGGCAGGACTCTCTAAGATTAAAGGTTCCAATATGGGGCAGAGGGCCTTCCCAAGGGGTTCATGTGGGAGAAGAAAGAAAATTCTCCATGTACTTAGACTGAAGGGAAGATGTGATTAAGGGCTAAGGTATGCCTTCTACTAAAAAACAAGAAAGTCAATTAGAAGCTTGATAAAGAGGTTTTATCATGGGGGGCGAGGAGCGCCGATCCAGGCACAATAATGACCTGATGTCCATTCTCTCAGAGCTAGAGGTAAAAACAGGTGTAATAGAGGGGTCAAAAATAAGAGGAAGAGGGCTAACCACCAGCGTCTGCCAGAGGAGCTGTGGGTGAGAGCGTGGGTCGAAGAAGGTTCTAAGGGTCAAGACTTAGCTACAAGAGCTCGATCCCGCCCCACTCTTCCTGCTCCGGCTGGGGGGACAGGGCCAAAGAGTCCAGGGTCGCCGCGCCGCCTCACCTTGTAGAAGGCCCCGTTGGAGCCGCGCACCTCGACCGGCAGTCCCGGCTCCACATCCCCCCCAGAGGACAGGCCGCCCATGGCGCCGCCACCGCCTCCGACTCCGGCGGCGGCAGCTGAAGCAGCGCTCTGAGTGCGGGCCGGGCCAGGCCCCCGACGTCTCCCCGGAGGAGGAGCCGGAGGGGGAGCCGCGGGGGGCGGGAGCCGGGCCGGCCCCACGGCGGCCCTGCCACAGCCAACGAGCAGGGGGCCGGGGCCGGGCCGCTCCCCGTCCGCCGCCGCCGCCTTGGTCTCCGCCACCGTGAGGGGAACGGCCGCCGCCGCCGCTGCCTTCGTCACCTCAGCTTCCGCCCGCCGCCGCCCCCGCTGCTGCCTCAGTCCCGGGACCCGCCGCTGCCGCTCCACGGCCTCCACCTCCCCCTGCCTCAGCCGCCGCCGCCGCCTACTGCGCAGGCGCACCCGGCACCCGCCCGCCGCGCGCGGGGCTTGAGGACCACGGCGCAGGCGTCAAGGCTGGCGACCCCACTCGCGCTCGCCAGCGCATCACCGCTTCCACATTCCCTTCCACTCTCTCACGCCCTCTCCTGGTCGCTTCCTTGCGCTTGCGCAGAACAAGATACACGCTCTTTATTCGCCTCCCCACCACTCCACCGCCCCCCTCCCTTTCTTTCCCCGCCCCACAACACTAAGTGCAAACCAATCATGGGGAGGGAGGGACCTAACTCACTCCCTCGGATTGGATTTCCGCCGCCGGCCAGGCCACACCCATTTACCATGGTGAGCCCCAAGGGCCAGGGCAAGTTGGGGATGGGCATGCGTATGAATGACTGCTTGGTCTGCTTGGTCACTTTCCCCACCTTTGTCTGTCTTTGTGCGCACGCTCCAAAGAAAAAAAAAGGAGGAGCCGAAAGGCCAAGTGTCCGGTGCGCACGCGCTAGGTTTAGCCCTCTGCGCGCGCCTGTGTTGACTGTCTTTTCAGTATCTATAACCCTGTGCAATGGAGATTTGAGAGTCAGGGTTCTTAACCTGGGGATGTAGCGCAGTGCAAGAGTGCTCGTTCAGCATGCTCAAGGTCTAGGGTTCATTCCAAAGCACCACAGGGGGAAAAAAGAGCCATGGCTCTTGGCTTGAGAAGATTTTAATATAATGAAGTTAGGAGAATAATTTAATAAGCCATATCGAAAAGCAAATGCAGCCGAGCAAGGCGCCGCCCGTAATCCCAGCAACTCTGGAGGTTGAGGCAGGAGTATGACAAGTTCAAAGCCTCAGCAATTTAGCGATATCCTGTCTCAAAAAAAAAGAGGGTGGGGGCTGGGGATGTGGCTCAATGGTTAAGCACCCCTGGGTTCAATACCCTGTACCAAAAATATAATAAATAAACAGGACAGGGATGTAACTGGGTAGTAAAGCTCCCGTAGGTTTAATTCCCAGTACCAGAAAAAAAAAAAAAGTAATCCTTGTCTTTGCCAGATTGAGATAAACCAAGGGCTTGAAATTGAATTTTTCTGTCTTCTGCCTAGGAAACTGGCTTTACCAGCTTCATTATCTCTTGGTCAAGATCATCCTAACAGTCTACCTGCAGGAAACTGGTATCAAGGGCCAACTGTAAAATATTTATTTGGTCTTTGTCTCCGTTTCCTGACATTCAACTCCTTAAATCCCTCTAATCTCCAATTTAATGCCTTTATGCTAATGAGTCAACGGATGAATGGCAGCCCTTAAGGGAGCTTCAGGTTGGGGGCTAGTCACCAGAAAGACCAAGGTAAGACTAGAAGATTGGGGTCTTTAAACCTCATCCCTCAACTTTGGGGGGGGGTGCTGGAGGGCTGAAGGTTAAGTTGATCTCCAGTGACCAATGACTTAATCAATCATGCTGATATACTAAAAAGTCTCCATAAAGAGACTTTCAACCTCCAATTTGCGAGGTTGAAACAGGAGGATCCCAAACTCCACAGAACAGGATTGAGAGCTTCCAGATAGCTTAACACGTGGAGGTTCTTGGAGGGTGGCCCACTTGCACAGGGCAGGGAAGCTCTGAGCCTGTTCCTATACCTCACCCCATGCATGTCTCCATCTGTATCCTTTGTAGTAACATCCTCAGTAATAAACCAGAAAATGTTTTCCTGAGTTCTGTGAGCCCTTTAGCAAATAGATAGAACCTGAGGAGGGATTTGTGGGAACCTGATTTATAGCCAATGGATCAGACATGCTGGTAAAACAACTTGGGGCTTGACACTGGTACCTGAAGTGAGGGAGGTGCTGGGGATTGAATCCAGAGCTTTGTGCATGCAAGGCAAACATTCTATCAACTAAGCTATTTCCCCCACCCAGGAGGAGCACTCTTGGGGACTGAGCCCTCAATCTGTGTGGCATCTGACACTCTTTCCTGGCAGATAGTGGCAAACCAATTAAATTAGCAGGGCGATGTGCAGGCCTGTAATCCCAGCAATTTGGGAGGTTGAAACAGGAGGATCTCAAGTTCCAGGCCAGCCTCAGCAATTTAGTAAGACCCTCAAAAACAATGAGAACTTGTCTCAAAAAAAATAAAAAAAAAAAAGTACTGGGGATGCAGCTCAGTGGTAAAGTGACTCTGGGTTCAATCCCCGTAGCAAAATAAATGAATAAATAAATTGAATTAGAAAGCCAGGCGCGCGCAGTGGTGCAAGCCTGTAATCCTAGCACTTAGGGAGGCTGAGACAGGAGAATTGCAAGTTCAAAGCCAGCCTCAGGAACGACGAGGCGCTAGGCAACTCAGTGAGACCCTGTCTCTACATAAAACACAAAATAGGGCTGGGGATGTGGCTCAGTGCCCCTGAGTTCAATCTCCAGTACCAAAAAAAAAAAAAAAAAATTGAATTAGAAAACAACTTTGAGCCGGGCGTAGTGGCGCAAGCCTGTAATCCCAGCACTTACGGAGGCTGAGACAGGAGAATTGCAAGTTCAAAGCCAGCCTTAGCAATGGCGAGGCACTAAGCAACTCAGTGAGACTATGTCTCTACATAAAACACAAAATAGGGCTGGAGATGTGGCTCCGTGGTCCAGTATCCCTGAGTTCAATCTCCAGTACCAAAAAAAAAAAGAAAAGAAAGAAAAAAACAACTTTGTTCTGTAAAGTTGCTTACTTGCCCATAAGGAAACATCTGTATACCTTTTGAGGTCACAGAAGCCTAATGTTGATTGTGGAGTGAAAGTATGGGAGAAACTCAAGTTGAGTTTGTTCATTTCCTTTATACTATCAGAGACAGAAGCAAGTGTTCCATTTGACCAAATTACTTTTTTTTTGGAACCAGGTATTGAACTCAGGGGTTAAGGTAAAAACAGCCCTCCCCATACCAGTTCCAGCTCTCCCTTCTCTAAAGCCTACAGCAGTTTCCCGCCCAAGCTTCCCACCCAAGTTAAACTCTTCCCACCCGAGTTAAACTCTAACCTTCAACTCCTAGAAGTGATCTCAGGGGTGTCACAACCAGACCACCAATCCATAGTCCACAATGTGTTTACCGCAGGCCCTATAAAATCCCATGCTCTGCACCTGCTCTCCCCTTTTTCCCTTTTTTTCCCTGGATGTACACCTACCTGCACTGATCTCCGTGAATAAAGATCTCCTGGTTGCATGAGGTGTACTGTGTGTGGTCTGGCAGCAACCCTTACAAGGGTTGAGCCACATCCCCAGCCCTATTTTGTATTATATTTAGGTCTGACTGAGTTGCTTAGCGCCTCGCTGTTGCTAAGGCTGGCTTTGAACTCGTGATTCTCCTGTCTCAGCCTCCCAAAGTGCTGGAATTACAGGCCTGCGCCACCACACCTGGCTTGAATTACGTATTTTTCATAATTTTCTTTTCTTTTCTTTTTCTTTTTCTTTTTGGTGTTGGATATTGAATCCAGGACATTGTACATACTAAGCATGCACTCTCCCACTGAGCTACACCCTGGGCCTATAATTTGAATTTTAAGATGAGTCTTCAATTCTCTAAACTTCCATAGATCCTGATCCCTGCAACTTACACATTTATGTTACCTACCTCAGTGTCTTGAATTTTCTTCCCACTGATATAACAATTTAACCAATGGCTCATGTACAAAAGGAACAATACACCACCATCAAAAGTGATGACAGGGGCTGGGGTTGTGGTAGCCTGCTCGCCTAGCACGCGTGAGGCACTGGGTTCGATCCTCAGCACCACATAAAAATAAAAATAAGGATATTCTGTCCACCTACAACTAAAAAATGAATATTTTTTTAAAAAGTGATGACAGATATACACTATAAAGACTGGAAACATGTTTCTGACATGGTTAAATTAAAAAACAGGCCACAAAAGTATGATCCCATAAGTCCTACTCATTTAACTATGTATGTATTCTATGTGTGTTCTAAAGTCTGAATAATCAATACCAAAGGGTTAATAGTGATTATATAAGTAAGTTTATGACTTCTATTTTTATTTTACTTATTTTCTGGTGCTAGAGATTGAACCTAAGACTTTGTAGATGCTAAGCACACATCTACTGAAGACAGAATTAGGCAGTCAGTACAGATAGGTAAACATACATAGTCAGGTCAGATCAAGGAGGCCAATTTGAATGAGTCAGGGAAGTTGAAGACTGCCCCTGAGGGACTGAAATGCCTTCAGAGCTCTTCCTCCACTCTTATCAGGATAACCTGCCCCTGCTCCAACTTGTTGCTAAGGTAACCTGTCCTGGGAATTGTCTCTCCCTACAAGGAATTATAAAGGTTGTTAATAATTGTGCCCTGGGCTGCTCTATCTGGCCCTTCCCCCTGTTCAACTGCCTCTCACCTTTTGGCCATCCCACTGGAGCATCTCCTGGGCCTAGTCATCTAGGCCCAGAAGGCCTAGGAAGGAGAGAGGGGAAGAGAGCAGAAAATCAAAGGAAACCTAGGATATATAAAAAGGCAGGGCACCCTCACTTCCTGGGATACCAGGATACTAGCTAGGGCCCGCTTCTCCCTCCTGGAAGAAGTCTAAGTTACCCCTTTTAAAATAAACCCTGCTTGGGGCTGGGATTGTGGCTCAGTGGTAGAGCACTTGCCTCGAATGCGTGAGGCACCAGGTTCGATCCTCAGCACCACATAAAAAATAAAATAAAGATATTGTGTCCATCTACAACTAAATATTTAAAAATAAAATAAAATAAACCCTGCTTTATATACTTGCCTTGGTGTGCTTCTCTAATGTTATACTTCAGCATGTGAAGAAGCAGAACCTGTCACTGGTAACCACACCCTCACCTTCTCTATTTTTTGGGGTGGTGGGGACCAGGGATTGAACTCAGGGGCACTCTGACCACCAAGCCACATCCCTCTAGCCCTATTTTGTTTTTGTTTTTTGTTTTTAGCACCAAGGATTAAATCAGGGTACTCACCAATGAGCCACTTCCCCAAGCCCTATTTTGTGGTTTTTTTTTTTTTTTTTTTTAAATATATTTTTAGTTGTAGATGGACACAATGTCTTTATTTTATTGCTTTGTATGTGGTGCTGAGGATCGAACCCAGGGCCTCACGCATGCGAGGCAAGCGCTCTTCCGCTGAGCTACAATCCCAGCCCCCTATTTTGTGTTTTATGTAGAGACAGGGTCTCACTGAGTTGCTTAGTGCCTCATCTTTGCTGAAGCTGGCTTTGAACTAACAATTCTCCTATCTCAGCCTCCCAAAGTACTGGGATTACAGGCGTGCGCCACTGCGCTGGCTTGTATTTTTAGAAACAGGGTCTCACTGAGTTGCTTAGCGCCTCGCTTTTTTGCTGAGGCTGGCTTTGAACTCGCAATCCTCTTGCCTCAGCCTCACAAGATGCTGGGGTTACATGCATGCACCACCGTGCCCAGCTTCTATTTTTCTATGTACCTTCCAATGTTTTTTTTTATAACAAATCTGCATTACTTGCACAATAAAATAGTATAAAACTGGAGAATGAGAGCTAGAGGTATAGCTCAGTGGTATAGCAATTGCCTAGTATATGCAAGGCTCTGGGTTGATCACCAGTCCCACAAAAAAAGAAAGAATAATCAATTATTCTTGATTATTGGTGCAAGGGATTGAACCTAAGACTTTGTAGATGCTAAGCACACATCTACTGAAGACAGAATTAGGCAGTCAGTATAGATATGTAAACATACATAGTCAGGTCAGATCAAGGAGGCCAATTTTCCCTCCTTATTCCCCTGGTCTAAAAGGTTTAATTTTTTAACTTAATTTTCCTCTTTAATAAGGCATGCCAGGCTGAAAATAAAGACTTTGTGCCTTTTTTTTTTCTTTCTTGGTGGTATGATTGAACCCAAGACCTTGAATATGCCAGGCAAGCATTCTATCACTGAGTTACACCCTAAGCCAACTTACGACTTTTTTTTTTTATTGAACCCAAGGGCACTTAACCACTGAGCCACATCTCCAGCAATTTTTAAAAAATTTTTATTTTGAAATAGAGTTTCACTAACTTGATTAAAGCCTCACTAAATTGCTGAGGCTCGCTTTGAATCTGTGGTCCTCCTGTCTCAGCCTCCTGAGCCACTGGGATTCCAGGCATGTGCCACCCCACCAGGTTCAGACTCTATCTTTTTTTTTTTTTTTTTAATTTTTGCCTTAATTTCTTTTTAAAAATATTTTTCTTTAGTTGTAGATGGACATAATGATTTTATTTATTTATTTTTATGTGGTGCTGAGGATCAAACCCAGTGCCTCACACATGCTAGACAAGCATTCTACCACTGAGCCACAACCCCAGCCCCAGACTGTCTCAAAAAAAAAACAAAAAAAAACTTCAATGGTAAAGTGTTTGCCTGGTATGTGCAAGGCCTTGGTTCATTCACCAGTGCTGAAAGCAAAACAAAACACAAGTTCGAGATGCCCCTAAACTCCTGGGTTCAAGCTATTCTTCTGCCTCAGTCTCCTCAGTATGGTGCCAGTGCTCCCAGCCAACTCAGCTGATTTATTAAAATGTAGGGCAAAGGGTCCTTTCCAGTGCCCCTTGAAATGCTGACACCAGGGGGCAGTCTGCTGCCTCTGTTGAGTGGTGGGCCTGCCTTAGTTTTGGATCTGGCATAGCTCAGTCCAGACATTTGATTGGATTCTAAACAGACAAGCTTGATGTGCCAAGCCTGTACCTTCACTCTCTCTTTTCTCTATATACCACAAGCCAGAGCCAAGACTGGCCCCGTGAAGATCAAAGACAACTTGGCCCCTCTCTTACCCTTGGCTTCCTGGCTATTCCAGCCTCTATCAAAGCAACATCCCCTAATCCAAACACAGAAAAAGGATCTTGTCCAAGCACACCTGAAATCCTAGCTACTCGAGAGAGAGGCTGAGGCAGGAGGATCACAAGTTTGAAGCCAGCCTAGGCAACTTAGGGAGACACTGTCTCAAAATAAAAAGGGTTGAGTGGCAGCTCAGTGATACAGCACCCTTGGGTTCAACTGCCAGTACTCCACAGGAGGAAAAAAATGTTCTTGAAGTGACTGAAGATTTTGTCACCCTATCAACTCTTCTACCCAACACATCAGGACACAGTAATTCTCATTTATTTTTCACCCTCAACAAGGCCTCTCCCTCAATTCTGCTCTTTTTGTATTCCAGGCATCTGCATCCACAACCCTCTTTTCTCAGGGAGGCCTCTAGGTCACTGTGGAGATGGTCTCCGGGGAATGGTTGAGTGGATGGAGACAGAAACTCCAATAGAGAGATCCCCAAGTGATGGCATCACCTTCCCGCCAATTCCCTCATTGCCTCTCCTTCAAAGCAGAAGGAGTGCCATCCCTCTGCTTCCGTCAGATCTTGGGCTCCTAGGGCCTTGTACAAATCCATGGCCCTCTTGTTCCAGTCCAGAACTGCCAGGCGGAACTGGGAGCAACCTTGATCCAGGGCCACCTGTGGAGAAGACATTACTCACGTTCTGAGGCCAAAAAGTTAAAGACTCTCACCCCTCATTCTGCTTTCCTTTTTTTTTTTTTTTTGGTACCGGGAATTGAACCCAGGGACACTTAACCACTGAACCACAAACCCAGCCCTTCTCACCCCTCATTCAATCTGGGTGCTTCAAGCCGGGCGCAGTGGCTCACGCCTGTAATCCCAGCACTTAGAGAGGCTGAGACAGGAGAATTGCGAGTTCAAAGCCAACCTCAGCAATGGTGAGGCGCTAAGCAACTCAGTGAGACCCTGTCTCTATATAAAACACAAAACAGGACTGGGGATGTGGCTCAGTGGTCGAGTGCCCCTGAGTTCAATCCCCAGTACCAAAATAAAAAAATTAAAAAAAAAAAAAAAACAATCTGGGTGCTGCCATATATCCTTGCTTTCTCAGGCCTAGCTTCTCACCTTAGCCACTGTCTTGATTATTTTGGAACCAATCCCCTGACCTGTTAAAAGGAGAAAGAGGCAAAAAGAAACATTGTTTGAGTTGAAGATCAGAAAAGGCCATAGACTCAGGTGGCAGACAGAAGATGGTGGTGGGTCTGTGGTGTCTGCTCTGTGTCCACCCTGGTCTCAGCCCCTGTCTAGTACCTCGATATTCTGGCATCACATAGATGTCTTCCAGATAAATGCTGCGTCCCTTCCATGTGCTGTAAATGAAGTAGTATAGCCCGTAACCCACCACACAGGGTTCTGAGAGAGAGAAAACAGGGATAAGGCCTCTGGAAGGAACAGGGGAGAGGGCTGAGGCTGACTGGAGAGGTGCTCTTACCCTGTAATTCCCCAGGTGCTGGAAGAATCTCTGCTACCAAACAGTGATAGAAAGGATTCTCTCCAAAGCCATCTGCTCTCAGGGCTGCAGAGATTGGGAAATATGAAAAAGAGGGATACCCAACCAGGAGCTGCTGCCCAGGAAACACATCCCTCACTTCCTCCCCAGCCCCTGTCAGGGCACGGTTGCTGAGCCCCCACCTTCTTCACTGATCTTCACCTGATCCAAGAGTTTCTCATACTCAGCCAGTTCCTGCGGAGAGTAGGAGGGCCGGGATGCTCCTGGAGCTGGATCCCAAGGTGGGCCCCTCCCCCGCGCCCTCGTCCCACTCCCAGGCTCAGGCCGCGCGGCTCAGACCCCCTCTGACACCCTGCTTTCCCTCTCCCAGCCTTCACCCGAATCAGCCTCAGGATGTCTCCACAGTCTCCCTCCCTGGCCTCTCGGATCCGCACGGAAGCCATCCGGACCCCCTCCGTCTGGAACAACAACAACGACCTCCACTCCTGTTCTGCAGGGCTGAGCAAAGGGCATACAAGCTCGGGTCACGAAAAGCCGGGAGAGAGGGGTAGCGGAGGTGCCACGGCTTCCCAGCCTGGGTTCTAGTGCTGCCAGAAAGAGCAGAGAAAGCGGGAGGGCAAGTGAGTTGGTCCTCACCGCCAGGTTAACCACTAAATTCGCCCAAAGAGGCGAGCCGGCCAACCAATCAGCTTGCAAAATAGGCTCATTCCCGCCCCCAGCCCCGCCTCCGACAGCACGGTCTTGTGACTGGGCCCAGGGCAGGGGTCAAACTTTCCTGTCCAAATCTCCATCTGAGATACCCGCGGCTCAGAAGTCACCCTGTGCTCTTTAATTAAAGTGTGCAATGATTATCTACTTTAGCTTCACTCACTCACTCACGCATTCAGATCCACCCGAACTCCGGGTGAATCCCCAAAACTCTCAGGGGTAAAAGCCCTGTCCTATGGTTTTGTTTTGTTTCTGTTGTTTCAGTGCTGAGGATCAGACCCAGGGCCCCTGCTTTACCATCCCCATTTCCTGCAGCTGTTGGGTAGCTCAAAGTGTTTCTTCTCTCAGGGACATATGTATTTTAAAATGGGTCAGGGAGAGGGTGATGATTTTCCACTGGTAGACTGTTGGGCCCTGTAATCAATGGATAAGGGAAATCTTTAGGAATGTGGCCAAGTTACTTCTTAGTATCCACTAAATTACACACAAAGACAATAGCTCCTTGTGAGACAAGTGTCAGAGGCCTGGGAAAACTTCGGGAGGAGTTCAGACTAGATAACAGACACTGTGCCTGCATTATCTCAATGAGCCCTCATGCACAGCAATCCCATAAAGAAATGATTATTTCCTTCATTTGACAGATAACACTGAAACACAAAGGCGAGATGACTTGCCCAAGGTCATTCAGCCAGATAATTGAGATGCCATGTCTCATCTCTAGCCCTGATGCTACTTGAGCAGCACCGGATACTTTGCAGACCTCAGGTCCGCTGAGGATCCTCCGCAAGAGGGTAGAATGGTAGGTCAGGCTCTAGGGGAGAAGAGGGGACATGGAATGTCTTCTCTCAGCTCATAAACTTCCCCTCTGCTGTGGGGGATGGTAATGGAGGGACTCTGTCCCTCACTCCATTTGCCTTCAGAGGGGCCGCAGGGTCAGTGTCCCAGTTTCCTGCCCCCCTTCATCCCCCTCGGGGCAACCTTTAACCTTCCACCACCCATATGCAAGGCTGCCTCCCCCACACATTCTCCTCAGAGTTGTCTGAGCCACAGAGTGGATTGCTGCTGACTATGGAGAGCAGAGGCCCACTGGTCACCTCACATCTGCTGCTCCTGCTGCTGCTGCCGCTGCTACTGCCACCTCACACTCACCAGGGATGGGCTCTGGAACACCTTCTCCCTATCCAGGTGCAGAAGTGGGAGAGGGTCCTCAGCTGTGTGTGTATTTAAATGAACTGCACTTTGGCTCCGTCCTTTTCTTTCCTCTCTGGTCCTATAGCAGTGTCTCTCTTGCCGTCTCTGACATGCCCTTCACCCAACTTGTTTATCTTCTTCTATCTTCTTTTTCTAACAGAGGGCCCAGGACCCTCCTGCTAGGCACCTCAGCAGTGGCCTAGGACAAGAGCCTGTAGCTGTCATGACCTTTGACCTCAGCAAGATCAACAAGTATGGGGTTCACCTATCCTCTGGACCCAGGCCCTTGACCCTACCCTGTCTCTATCAGTCTTCTCCTTTCCATGTCTCCCTCTCCTGTCTCCCTGAACTCCACCTCTTCAATCCTCAAAGGACATACCCCATATGTAGTCTTTCCTTCTTCGTCCTATCAGAACCTCCTCTTCCTTTGAATTTCGAACCTGGGATCCAGAGGGAGTGATTTTTCATGGGGATACTAATGCTCAGGATGATTGGTTCATGCTGGGACTTCGGGATGGCAAACCTGAAATCCAACTGTTCAATTCCTTGGCCCAGCTTACAGTAGGTGCTGGACCTCGGCTGGATGACGGGAGATGGCACCAGGTAAGCTAACTCTTCTCCTTCAGGGAGGGGTATCTTGGGATAGTGTAAAGAAGGAAAACAGAACCAAGTTATTGGGCATCCTTTTTCATTGGCATCTCATGTAATCCTGTTTCTTCAGATGGAAATTCTAAAGCTCAGTCAGTATATAAGTGAGAAAGTCTGAGTGAGCCAAGGATGCCAGCTGTGCCTTCCAGTGCACATTCTTTCAACCATACTAGGTTGCTTCAGAGGAAAGGGGTAGTGACAGACTCCAGGGGCCTCTGAGTCTACTTCTCACCTCCTTTTGCAGATGAAAGTGAAGATCGATGGGGACTCAGTACTGCTGTGGGTGAATGGGGAAGAGATACTGCGCCTGAGACAGGTCTCTGGGCCCTTGGACAGCAAACCCCAATCCATCATAAGGATTGCATTGGGAGGGCTGCTCTTCCCCACCACCAACCTTCGGTTGCCGGTAACTAAATCACAGGGGTAGGAACCAAGGCTAAGCTATGGAATAGAAATCCAAATTTCAGGGAAGAGGATGGGATGAGAGCTGTATGGGGGAAGCCAAATGTTTGTGTCTCAAAGGGAAATAAACTGAGGGTGGGGAGGCCGGGATTGAGGCTCACATACCCTGATTTCAATATCCCAACATTCTTCCTCTCCTCCACTCACTCCAGCTTGTCCCTGCCCTGGATGGCTGCTTGCGCCGGGATACCTGGCTGGGCCAACAGGCCCAGCCCTCATCTTTTCCCTCCACTAGCTTCAGAAGTTGTGATGTGGAACTGCAACCTGGGCTATTCTTCCCATCGGGGACCCATGCAGAATTCAGTCTCCAAGGTAGACTTCTTGGAGAGTATTTTTCCCTCCATGGCCAGCTCTGTCTTTCTCTGTCTCCCTCTAACACTAGGCCCTTCTCTCCATGAAACCCCAGCCTTGAGGCCTCAGGATGATCATTTCTCCCTGCAGACATTCCTCAGCCTCGCATAGAACCCTGGGCCTTCTCTCTGGACCTGGAATTTAAGCTAGCAGCAGGCTCAGGTCATCTCCTTGCCCTTGGGGCACCAGAGATCCCTTCTTGGCTCAGTCTTCATCTCCAAGATCAAGTAAAGGGGGAGGGTGGGGCCACTGCCTGTATTCAGTAAAGCCTGAGAGCAATGGGGGGAGCTCCAAATTTTTAATATTAGGCAGGCTTAGAGGGTGAGAGTGGGGATATATCTTAAAGTTGCCTACAGCAAGCAAACAGCTTTTGCTTAGATTATTCTGGGGTGGGGATGTTTTCATAGAAGGTCAAACCAGGAAAATTGGGGAAGGCTGTAAGTGGTGAGAACAGTCAGTAGGTGGAAGTGTGGTTTAAAGGCTGAATTAAGGCAGCTAGGGGTGGGGCCACAAGGAATAGGTGTGACCCAATCTTTCCTTCCCTTATGTCTGTCCTTGTCTCTCATACTGCAGAAGGTAGTGCTGTCTTCTGGGGCAGGGCCAGGGCTGGCTCTGCCCCTTGTTTTGGGACTCCCTCTTCAGTTGAAGCTGAATATGTCTGGAGTGGTTCTGAGCCAGGGGCTGAAGACAGAGGTCCTAGTTCTGCCTCCTTTGAGCCTTGGCCCCCTCCTCAACCTCTGGACCCAGCCTCAGGGCCATCTCCTCCTGGGAGCTTTACCAGGTAAATGAGATGCTCAAGTTCCGCCATGCCCCAAGGGAACTCTGGGAGAGAAGAAGAAAAAGCCCCACAAAAAAGAGGGGAATCCTTCTCCTCTCTGGGAGGACTCACTCTTTTCCTTGACAGCATCCCCCTTTCTCCTACCTATCCTTTCTTATAAATTCATGCCTGTTAGGGAAGGATAGGGCTGGGGATACAGTTCAGTGGTAGGGAGCTTGCCTAGCATACACTAGGCCATGGTTTTGATTCCCAGCACTGAGAATAAGAAAATAAATAAATAAATAAATAAATAAGGATAAGGGGGCAGTGGGAGGAAGTGCTTTTGGAAATTCCAGTTACTGAAAAGTAAGGAATTTCAGGATTCAAGCCACTCTAATGCTCTAATGCCACCTCTATGCCACCTCCCTCTAGGAGAGGACTCTTCTGCCTCCTTTTGCTTGGATGGCCTTTGGGCACAAGGACAGAAACTGGACATGGATAGGACCCTGAGCAGAAGCCAGGACATCTGGACTCACAGCTGCCCCCAGATCCCAAGCAATGGCACTGATACCTCCCATTAAACCCCCTATGAATGTGACATGCTCATTTATTCAACAAACGTTTACTGTATACAAGCAAGGGACCAAACATTTTTGTGTCAAGCATTGAGATGTACTGACAAGCAAAAACAGTCCTGGTTCCTACCCTCTTGGTGCTCGACAGGCCCATGGGAAAGGGAGGCTTGCATCAAAGGCTAACAAATAGGTGGATGATTAGAAACTGATAAATGCCATAAAAGAGCAGTCAGAAAGTTGTAGAAGTACCTGATGTTGTGGTACCCACCTGTAATCTCAGCTACTCAGGAGGCTTAGGCAAAAAGTTCTTAAGTTTGAGGACAGCAACTTAGTGGTATCCTGTCTCAAAATAAAAATTTTAAAAAGGGACTGGGACACAGCTGAGTGGTAGGGTGCTTACCTAGTACGTGGAAGGCCTAGGATCAATCTCCAATGAGGATAAGGAACAGAGAGAGAGACAGAGACAGAGAAAGTTGTGGAGTGTAGACTCCTAACCTAGTCTGGGAGTCAGAGAGGCTTCCCTGAAGAAGCGGTGGCCAAGACTGAGATCCCAGCAAAAGCACCCAGACATTCACACACAGATACCGGTCACTTTCTGGAAACTAGGAGCTCAGCCTTTTCCCCCACATCTATTCCCTTTGACATTCCATTTTCCTTCCTCAGAGGTAAGGATAGAATTGTCTTGTCACCATCTTTCTGGTCCTTGGACTCACCATTGCTGCCCAGGGAAAGAGCAGCAGGGGGCGTGAGAGTGTCATAGAGAGATGGGGCAGGGGTTCTAGGAAAAGAGGTAGAAGCAGGGAGAAATGAAAGGGGAGGGGACAGGATATGTTGCCCAGGGTTAGAACACTCCTAGCATGTGCAACAACCTGGGTTCCATCTTAAGGGAGGGTGGGGTGGAAGTGGGGAATAGTAGAAAGAATAAAGAAAAAAGGAAGAGAGGCCGAGGGAGAGAATGACATCATCTCTCCAAGTTTTGTCCTTGCTGTGTTCCCAGACCAATTCATCTCTATTCCACTAAATAAGAACTGGCTTCACCAGGCGCAGTTGCGCATGCCTGTAATCCCAGCACTTAGGGAGGCTGAGACAGGAGAATCGTGAGTTCAAAGCCAGCCTCAGCAAGGGCGAGGCGCTAAGCAACTCAGTGAGACCCTGTCTCTACATAAAACACAAAATAGGGCTGGGGATGTGGCTCAGTGGTCGAGTGCCCCTGAGTTCAATCCTCGGTATTAAAAAAAAGAGAAGGAGAGAAAGAAAGAACTGGCTTGTACTGGTCTCAGTTAGGAAGCACAGGCAGATTCAGGAAGATCTCGGCACTCAAAGAATATGGGGACCCAGGCTTCAGCCCTCAGACCTGTGGAGAATCCTGGTGGCCCAGCCCCACCCTGAGTCCCCAGCCTTTGGCCTCCAGCTTCCAATCTTCAGCCCTCTTTGGAATCCTCGGGAGCCACAGGACTCCAGCCCTCAGTCCGCACCTTTTAATCCTCATTTCTTTCATGAACTGTTCTTTTATTTTATTTTTGGTACTAGAGATTGAACCCAGGGGTGTTTTACCACTGAGCTACCTCTCAGTCCTTTTTTAGTTTTTTAATTTGAGACAGGATCTTGCTAAGTTGCTGAAGAACTGTGGCCTAGAACCGTGATTCTTCCGTCTCAGCCTTCTGGGCCCTCTCATGAACTGTTAACCCATTTCCCATATCTCCAGATCCCACGGGAATCCCTGTATCACAGCCTCCCAGTTTCTTTTTTTTTTTGGTACTGGGGATTGAACTCAGGGGCACTTGACCACTGAGCCACCTCCCCAGCCCTATTTTGTGTTTTATGTAGAGACAGGGTCTCACTGAGTTGCTTAGTGCCTCGCCATTGCTGAGGCTGGCTTTGAACTTGCGATTCTCCTGTCTCAGCCTCCCTAAGTGCTGGGATTACAAGCGTGAGCCACCGCGCCCGGCTGCCTCCCAGTTTCTTACAAGGATCTTCATACCAGTAAGCCAGGCAACAAAGTGTCACTCACTGGATCTACTGTTCCCTTCTGCAGATATCAGCCAGGACCTAAATGACCCCAGGGCAGGAAGAATTCAGTAGAGTCTCTTGGGTGGAAGCACAAATCCTAAATCTGGCCTTGTAACCCTCCCAATCCTAACCTTTTCTTTCTTTCTTTATTAGGGGTACTGGGGATTGAACTCAGGGGCACTTGACCACTGAGCCAGATCCCCAGACCTATTTTGTGTTTTATTTAAAGACAGGGTCTCGCTGAGTTGCTTAGGGCTTCACTAAATTGCTGAGACTGGCTTTGAACTCACAATCCTCCTGTCTCAGCCTCCCAAGCTGCTGGGGTTACAGGCATGCGTCACTGTGCCCGCCCAATTCTAACTTTTTAGACCTTCCTGGGGTCTACAACTGCCTGTTCCCAGCCAGAAGTATTTGTAGGAGGGTCACAAAATGACAAGGGAGTCCACATTAAATTCTGGTCCCTGGTCAATGTTCAGGGTCAACCTAGGCCACCTGGGTATAACCCTTCAACTGCTATTTACTGGGCACCTACAATGTGCCCAGCACTGTTGTGGACACTGAGGACATTTGTGAAAGGGCCCATACATTGCCTGCTGTTATGAGGGAGACAAGCAGCCCATAAATAAGAAAACAAATATATAGGCAGCATCATTTCAGACAGTAGAGCTTTTAAGGGAAAAAAATCTATAATATATTTGGGCTCGGTAGCACACACCTATAATCCCAGCTGCTTGGGAGGCTGAGGCAGGAGGATTGCAAGTTCAAAGCCAGCCTCAGCAAAAGCGAGGGGCTAAGCAGCTCAGTGAGACCTTGTCTCTAAATAAAATACAGAAAAGGACTGGGAGTGTGGCTCAGTGGTTGAGTGCCTGAGTTCAATCCCTGGTAACAACAACAACAACAAAAAAAATTGTAATATAATAGAGGGAGAAGGGGAAAGGCAATATTAGCCAGGTAGTCAGGTTGTCAAGGAAGGCCTCTCTGAAGTGATGTCACTTGAGCAGAGACCTGAATAATGAAAAGCAGTTGTCCTATAGAGGCCTCCAGTGTAAGGCAGCAGGGAGGAGTTACACCTGGACACCCACTGAGGAGGTTATTCTGTGGGCAATTTCCTGATCTTATGTCCCCGGAAATTCACAGGGCCAACTTTTTTCTTCTTCCACCCTGCCCTCTCCAGGACACTGTGCCCCCAACTTCTCTTTTTGCAGGCTGTCCTAGATTCCAGGATTCCTGATTACCATCCAGAGCTGTCTGCACTCTTTCATTAAGACTGACTTTGCTTTGACACTGACTTTGCCAAGCCCCCACCAAGGGCACCTACTATGCCTGCCCAACATCCCCTGCCTTTTCCACACCCCTCAAAAAAACTTTCCAGAGCTTGGCAGCACACCCTGCAGCCTCCAGGCCTGGCCTACCCACTCGCTCCACCCTATCCACTGCCTCTCTCTCCTTCCCTCCCTCTTGGTCTGCCCCTGTCCTTTCTCTCTTTCTTTCAACTAACATTTATTGGCTGCTGAAAGTATGCCAAGCACTGTGTAAGGTAGTCCAGAGGGACTCTAAAGATGAATAAGACTTGGTACTGGCCTTAGATAACTGGGGTCTTGGGAGATAGACATGTAAAATCCTTTTACAAAGATGTGTATGAAACACCAGGGATCCCCATAGCAAGGATCATCAAAGAGGTGAGTTTTAGATGTGTGAAGCTGGACAAATGACTAGATTTCATTAACTCTCAGTTTTCTCATCTACAAAATGGAGATGTTATCCTATCCTTAGGTTTCCTATGAAGATTTGATGAAATCAGATAGGTAAAATGTCTAGTACAGTGGAAAGTGCTGAAAATATGCTAACTTTGTGCATAGATTTTTTTTTTCTGAGCCACATCCAGCCCTATTTTGTGTTTTATGTAGAGACAGGATCTCACTGAATTGCTTAGCACCTTGCTGTTGCTGAGGCTGGCTTTGAATTCGCGATCCTCCTGTCTCAGTCTTCTAAAATGCTGAAATTACAGGTGTGCACCACTGAGCCTGGCTCATGAGTAAATCTTGACATGTAAATCCAAGACTGATGAATATAAAGAATGAGAAAAGAGCTGTATGTGGTGGCACCTGCCTGTAATCCCAGCTACTCGGGATGCTGAGGCAGGAGAATTGCAAATTCAATACCAGCCTCAGCAATTTAGCAAGACCTTGTCTCAAACTAAAAATATTTAAAAAGGGCTGGAGATGTAGTTCAGTGTTAGAGCACCCCTGGGTTCAATCTCCAGTACCACATATACTTAAAGAATAAAAAGTGTTGGGGAAGCCGGGCGCGGTGGCGCAAGCCTGTAATCCCAGCACTTAGGGAGGCTGAGGCAGAAGAATCGCGAGTTCAAAGCCAGCCTCAGCAAGGGTGAGGCGCTAAGCAACTCAGTGAGACCCTGTCTCTACATAAAACACAAAATAGGGCTGGGGATGTTGCTCAGTGGTCGAGGACCCCTGAGTTCAATCCCCAGTACCAAAAAAAAAAAAAAAAAGTGTTGGGGAAGGTGGTTCAGTGGTAGAGTAACTGCCTAGCATGCACAAGGTCCTGGGTTGAATCCGTAGCAACACAGGTGGTTAAAAAAGCAAAGCATGAGAAAGTGCAGGTGAGTAGGCTGAGGTGGAATGAAGGCAGATTAGGAGGTCTCTTTGGGCCACATGGTAAAAGGACTTGTATGCCCTGCTGAGAGTCTGGATTTTATCTGGTCAGTGGTGGGAACATCTGTCCTTTGTCTTTTTTTTTTTTTCAATAAAATACAAG
>CM053402.1:46878787-46894405 GCA_028644305.1 Xerus rutilus
TTTTTTTTTTTTGGCACCAGGGACTGAACTCAGGGGCACTCGACCACTGAGCCACATCCCCAGCCCTATTTTGTGTTTTTATGTAGAGACAGGGTCTCACTGAGTCACTTAGCACCTCGCTGTTGCTGAGGCTGGCTTTGAACTCGCGATCCTCCTGTCTCAGCCTCCCTAAGTGCGGGGATTACAGGCGTGAGCCACCACGCCCGGCTCTCATGCTGTTTTTTGAACAACTGTTGGGCATTTATTATTCTCTATAAATTTATGATAACTTTGGCTGGGGATATAGTTTAGTGGTAGAACACACATGCTTAACATGTTGCAAGGCCCTGGGTTCAATCCCCAGCAAGCCTTCCCCTCCTTTCCAAAATGGCAGTTTTTTTTTCCAAACCAGTGATTTATTTTCTTCTTTTCTCACCCTCGTGAATGCACAGAAATCAATGTTAGTAGATGTATCTGCATAATTTCCATTTTAATTGAAATTATCTTAGTGTTTAATTATTTAGGATAATACTTATTGGTATTCTATTACCAGTCTATAACTTTTAATTAAAATTTTTTTTTTTTTTTTTAGGAACGGCTGCTGAAATTTAATGAAATTCCTTTCAGCATCTGTTGATGATCATATAAATTTTTCTTTAATATAATGAATTACATTGATATTTTTAAAATATATTTTTAGTTGTATATGGACTCAATGCCTTTATTTGTTTTTATGTGGTGCTAGGATTGAACCCAGTGCCTTACTTGTGCTAGCAAGCGCTCTACTGCTGAGCTACAACTCCAGACCCCGATAGATTCTTTTTTTTTTGGTACCGGGGATTGAACTCAGGGGCACTCAACCACTGAGCCACATCCCCAGCCTTATTTTGTGTTTTATGTAGAGACAGGGTCTCACTGAGTTGCTTAGCAAGCCTCACTGTTGCTGAGGCTGGCTTTGAACCCACAATATTCCTGTCTCAGCCTCCCTAAGTGCTGGGATTACAGGCTTGCGCCACCGCACCCAGCTCATTCATTTATTTTTTTAAAAATATTTTTTAAGGGGCTGGGATTATGGCACAGTGGTAGTGTGCTCGCCTAGCACGCATAAGGCACTGGGTTCGATCCTCAGCACCACATAAAAATAAAATAAAGATATTCTGTCACCTACAACTAAAAAATAAACATTAAAAAAATTTTTTTTTAGTTGTCGATGGACCTTTATTTTATTTATTTGTATGTGGTGCTGAGAATGAAGCCCAGTGCCTCACACATGCTAGGCAAGTGCTCTACCTCTGAGCCACCATCCCAGCCCCTTCATTTATTTATTTATTTATTTATATTTTTATTTTTTGGTACCAGGGATTGAACTCAGGGGCACTCGACCACTAAGGCACATTCCCAGCCCTATTTTGTGTTTTATGTAGAGACAGGGTCTCACTGAGTTGCTTAGCGCCTCGCCATTGCTGAGACTGGCTTTGAACTCGCGATTCTCCTGTCTCAGCCTCCCAAAGTGCTGTTATTACAAGCGTGAGCCACCACGCCCGGCTCCCTTCATTTATTTTTATGTGGTGCTAAAGATTGAACCCAGTGCCTCACATGTGCTAGGCAAGCACTCTACCACTGAGCTATAACCCCAGCCTCATAAGGTTTTTTTTTTTTTTTTTTTTGGTACTGGGGATTGAACTCAGGAGCACTCGACCACTGAGCCACATCCCCAGCCCTATTTTGTGTTTTATGTAGAGACAGGGTCTCACTGAGTTGCTTCGTGCCTCGCCGTTGCTGAGGCTGGCTTTGAACTCGCGATTCTCCTGTCTCAGCCTCCCTAAGTGCTGGGATTACAAGCGTGAGCCACCGCGCCCGGCAGGTTTTTAATATTAATGAAGTGAGCATAATTTTCTTCCCCGTTACATGGGGGATGGAACCTAGGGCCTCATTCATGCTAGGCAAGTGCTCTACCACTGAGCCTACACTCCCATCCCTCAGCAAAATTTTTATTTAATTAATTAATTAATTAATTAATTATTATTATTATTTTGGTACTAGGATTGAACTCAGGGGTACTTGACCACTGAGCCACACCCACAGCCCTATTTGTACTTTATTTAGAGACAGGGTCTCATTGAGTTGCTTAGTGCCTCGCCATTGCTGAGGCTGGCTTTGAACTTGAGATTCTCTTGTGTCAGCCTCCCAAAGTGCTGGGATTACAGGCGTGTGCCACAGTGCCGGCTTATTTTTTTTGATGGTACTGAGAACTGAAACAGGGATGCTCTATCATTGAGCTATATCCTCAACACTTTTTTAAAAAAATGCTTTTAGTCATTGATCGAACTTTTATTTATTTATATGCGGTGCTGAGAATCAAACCCAGTATCTCACACATGCTAGGCAAGTGCTTTGCCACTGAGCCACATCCCAGCCCTCCTTAACACTTTTTATTTTTTTATTTTAAGACAGGATCTGGCTAAGGTACCCAGACTGGCCTGGAACTTGTGGCCCTGCCTGAACCTCCCAGAGTAGCTGGATTACGGGCATGGGCCACCAGCTGGTTCCTTTCATTTCTTTTTAACTTTGAAAGCACTTAAGGCTATATGTGTTTTCCCAGAGTATCTCTTTTAGATTTGGGTACCTATGTTACTGAAATTAGTAAAGTTTTCTAAATTAAAAAATAGGAATGGGGGACAGAAAGGTGGTACACACTGAAGGACCTGGTTTCAATCCCCACATTCCTCTGCCCCACTAAAAAGAAGAAGGGGGGATATATTGATACAAAAAGTTGTTACATGCAAACCTGGATTACAGCCAGGAGGAAACTGGAAGATTTGATTCCAGATCTGAGTTGGATAAGGGTTGGACTCTTTCAGCCGCAGGGCAGAGCACACTTCTGTCCACAGGTCCTCACTGCTTGGTGGAGTAAGGCACAGGGAAAACCCCACTGAGCAGATGGAAAGATGATTGACTAAAACCAGAAGGAAAGATGGCAGGAAGTGAAACCAGAGAGGTCGGTGACTCGTGGAAGTTCACAAGCTCACTGCAGAGATGGCTTGAAAATCAGCTCACAAAGAAGGAATCAATGGGGCCAGAACGGATCAGCTTTCTGGAGTATGGCAGTAAGAGAGCTTAGGACACAATCTAGAGAAACATGCCTAGTATGTACAAGGCTAGGATTTGATCCATTCAATCAGAAAGAAAAAAAGGCAACTTTTCTGTTTAGTAGAAATTTGCAAAGAGTATGTCTTGTGTCCTTATCACCTACATACACACAAATGGTAGCTGCATGGTGAGAGCTGTATTAATTGCAGTAATCATCTTATGATGTGTACATGTTGACTCCTGGGCTCAAGTGATCCTCCCACCTCAGCTCCTGAGTGGACTATAGGTGAGCACTAGCACAACATGCTCAGGTCATCACACCGTGTACCTTTTCTGGGGTCGATTACACCTCCCAATAAAGCTGGAGAAAAAAGGAAAAATGAAGCTTCTCAGTGTTCTTTGCTTCCCAGGTGTCTGGGACACAGGTAAAACACGAGGCTCCCACAGGCACTTTTTAATGTCTGGTATATAAGTTGCAGATGGTGGCCCCAAAATCTCTTTGGATCTTAGCATTTCTCTCTCCATCACCAGGGAGGAGACAAGAGGCCAAGCCATGTGCCTACTGACTTGCTATCCCTGTGGGCACTGGTTCAGGCCAGAGCCTCTGATGGGGAAAGCCTGGCCCCATCCCCCCTCCCTTGGAGTCAGCAGCACTAAGCAACAGGATGGGCAGGAGGTGCTGCTGGGCTCCCCAACCCTGACTGTCCTCCCTACCCCAAGAAGCCCTTTCAAAGGTTTTCCTGGCAGAGTGTAAAGCTTCAATTCATTCAACTGCCTGGCACCAGGCCCAGGATGAGAGGATGCTGGGAAGGCCCCAACCCTCACCTTAGCTGCCCCCAGTTCCCTGGGACCCCATATGACAGGCCTCCACTGGTCTTTCTCTTCATCTCATCCATCCCTCTCCCTTCCCCTTGGGAACTCAAGTACCCTGCCCCTTTCCTGTACAGCAGATGGCCACCCCAGAGGCTCAGGCTTGCTAAATCAGACATTTAAATCCCATAATCCTTGGTGAGAGCCTGCTGAGGAGACAGCAGCCCAACCCTAGAGGCAGGGGCGGGTGAGAACTTTGTGCCAGCCCTGGCAGGAGGGGAGGAGGGACAGTTGGTTCCCGAGTTATGAATGGAGTCACCCCTCTCCCTTGTTGTCATGCAGCCCACAGACTGACCCAGTCCCCAGCCTTTGTTCCCTCCTGGAGCCTAGGCGCTACCTCCTCCCCAGCCCACTCACCCTGGAGACTCAGGTGGCTGTCTCCCAACTTGACCTCCTTACTCATCCCTGCACCTGGGGGCCCAGGCAGCCTGTGTGGACACCCATCCAAACACACAGGTGGTAGCAAAGTTTTATTGTAAAATAAGAAATCAATATAAAAAGGGGATATAAAATGAGAGAAGGGGTATGGAGTGACAAATGCAGCTGTGCTTTGTAGTGTGCCAACAAACAAATAAAAAAAAAACAAAAAACCCCGAAACCCCCAAAACCTGACCCTGAGCATGTGGGGGAAGTCAAACAGATCTTGGTGGACAGACCCTACATAAGTCTGAAATGGAATCCTCCAGGCTGTGGGATGGGATGAGATTTCATTTCAGGTGCCAAGGTTCAACAAGAGGTTGAACAGGATTTGGCTGGGCCAACAGAGACTTGGCCCTTCAACTCCTTCCCCTTAACCAGCTGTTCAATCTCAGAAACCATCAACACATCCCCCCAACAGGGGTAGGCAACCAACAACCACAAGGGGGCCAAGTCCCAGCCACCTTGTAATACAAAGCAGTTCAAGGCCAGACAGACGTTATTTCATTAACCCTCACAACAAACTCCGTGAGGTAGTTACATAGCTTTTCTGGGTAGCGTGGTTGCAGAAGGGCTCCCAACCCATCATATGGCTGGTTGTACATTAACCTTACATGCAAAAACATTTTCTTCCCTCTCCCACTCTTCCCTGTTAAAACTTCTAAAGCTAAGCTGGTATGTCTTAGCTCCTACTTTCCCCCAAAACACCAGTGCAGGCTAACTTATTGACGAACTCCAGGACAAGACAAATGGCAGAATTCCTGGACATTTTTGAGGCACACTATACTAAGCAGAGATTCAAGCACCCAAGTTCCAAAATGCTAGGGAAGGAGGGCAGGGTTGGGGATGGGAGACAAGAGTCAGAGGATGTCAATCTGAGTCAGGTCCCTCTCTCTTGAACATTAGTTTTTTATGACGAGAGGTAGACTGCCCCTTCTTGGACTTCAGGTAGCTGTAGGGGAAACAGAAAAGAGGATGAAGAAAGATGATAAGAGAGAGATGGTCTGGGCCCCTTCTCCTTGATCAAGGCTTAGAAAGATTTAAGGCTGGAACGAGGGGAATTTAAATTAAGATGGTCACACCACCTATAGATATGTTCACTGAACACTTGGGGGGTACCGTGTGTATCAATCTCCAGGGCCTCATACATGTTGGACAAGTGTTTTACACTGAGCTACACCCTTCCGTTACAACACTTCATAAAAAAGGTAATTGCCCGAGAGGGGTGAATAACATGATCACACAGTACCTGCTAATACTTGGCAGGGTTGAGTGACCCCAACTGGTTCTGCTCATCGCTTTCATAAAATTACTAGGCCCCCCACATCCCTGAGCTAGGATTTCCCAAGATGTCAAAGAAGTATCCACACTCATTGCTGGGTTGAAAGAGCCAGAGGCAGGGAAGTGGTTGTGTGACACAACAGGAGGAACACTAAGGAACTCTGAGCAGGGACAGGACCAGTGGGATGGGATCCACTGTCTTTTACCATGAAGGCATGAAGGAGTCCTATGGCTTTCCAACCTAGGATAGCAGGGGGCAAGGCCTAGTCACAGTCACTCACCTGGGGTGAGCCCTGCTCTCCCCTGGCTCCTTTTCAGCCTGGGCATCCTTGAGCTCCAGGGCCTCATTCAACTCTTGAAACATCGCAAAGCGTGCACGGCCACGGATCTGCAGCAGGAGTGAAGGGGGACAGAGAGGGTTGGGCAAAGTCACAGAACCATTTTCAAGCTGCCTCTCTTTTGGGGTGGAGAGGGAGTACTAGAGATTGAACCCAGGGGCACTCTACCACTGAGCTAGATTCCCAGCCCTTTTTTCAATTTTATTGAGAAAGGGTCCGTCTAGGTTATAAGGTTGGCCTTGAACTTGTAATCCTTCTACCTTAGTGTTCCCAGTCTCTGGCTCATGCTCTTTTTGGGGGAGGGGGGTACTAGGGATTGAGCCCAGGGATGCTTTACCACTGAGCTGTATCCCCAGTCCTTTTCATTTTTTGTTTTGAGACAGGGTCTCACTAAGTTGCTGAGGTTGGTCTAAAATTTGCTGTCTTACTGCCCTAGCCTTTCAAATTACTGGGATTATAGGCACGCACAACCGTGTCCATCTTGGTTCATGTTCTTTTTAATGATTTTTCTTTTTTTAGGGATGGGGATGGAACCCAGGGCCTCATACATGTTGGACAAGTGTTTTACACTGAGCTACACCCTAAACCCAACAATTTTCCTTTTGAAAGATGATCCTTATAAATATACAAATTGTCCTGAACTTAGAATGGTTTGAGATATATACTTTTTACTTTACAATAGTGCAAAAGCAACAATAATGGTGCAAAAGTGATAGTAGAAAGTGCACATCAATTTTGGGTCTTTTCCAGACTAGTAATATGTAATATGATACTCTTTCTTAATATGAGGCAGTGGCAGTAAGCTGCAGTCTGTCAGTCACATGACACTCTACTTAGTACACTGTATTGCTCAGCTGTGATGTATGGTAAGTTAGGTGGATCAAATGCAGTGTTGGGGATTGAATCTAGGGTCTCACACATGCTAGGCAAGCACCCTACGACTGAGCCACACCCCCAGCCCAAAATGCACTTTTGATTTGTTACTATTTTCTTTTTCTTTTTGGTTACTGGGGATTGGACTCAGGTGTACTCAACCTCTGAGCCACATCCCCAACCCTTTTTTGTGTTTTATGTAGAGACAGGGTCTCACTGAGTTGCTTAGCAAGCCACACCGTTGCTGAGGCTGGCTTTGAACTCGTGATTCTCCTGTCTCAGCCTCCCAAAGTGCTGGAATTACAGGCATGTGCCACCATGCCTGGCTTGTTACTGTTTTCAACTTACAATAGGTTTACTGGGAGGCAATTCTCTCTCTCTTTTTTTTTTTTAATTTTTTTTGTATTGTAGATGGACAGTATGTCTTTATTTTATGTTTATTTTTATGTTGTGCTAAGGATCAAACCCAGTGTCTTACACATACTAGGCAAGTGCTCTGCCACTGAGCTATGGCCCCAGATCCAGGCAATTCCATCTTAAGTGGAGAAGCACCTATACTATGGTACAAGGCAGTGTTCTCACTTTGGGTACAACCAAGGGTCACTGAGGCACCACTGTCCCCTAATGGCAAATGCCCTAATTGCAGGCAAAGCAGCCAAAAGTATTAAGAGTGGTAGGTTGAGCTGGGCTTGGTGGCACATGCCTGTAATCCCAGTGGCTTGGTAGGCTGAGATAGGAGGATTCTGAGTTCAAAGCCAGCCTCAGCAAAAGTGAGGCGCCAAGCAACTCAGTGAGGTCCTGTCTCTAAATAAAATACAAAATAGGGCTGGGAATGTGGCTCAGTGGTGGTGTGCCCCTGAGTTCAATCCCCAGTACCAAAAAAAAAAAAAGGGCTGGGATTGTGGCTCAGTGGTAGAGCACTTGCCTCGTATGTGTGAGGCACTGGGTTTGATCCTTAGCACCACATAAAAATAAATAAAACATTGTGTCCATCTACAACTAGAAAAAATATTTTAAAAAATAGTGCTAGGCTGAAAACTTGCAATCTGATAATAACTTTGTAAGAGTCTAGGATGTGAACAGAGGAAATAATAAATACACGTTTTCTCCAATCCAAATTAATACATGCAAGAGACTGTGTGTCTCTCTCAGACTTAGTACCTTAAGTGTGAAATATTCTCCATCCAGTGGTTTCTTCTTTGGTTGGGGAGAGGAGCTAGTGCCAGTGGGCAGTGCTGGGAAAAAGGTGAGAAAAGAGTGAATTTTGGGCAGAAGCGCACCCTCCCTTCCCCTTCCACCTTTTGGTCTTGTCTACTTACCTCGCTTAGTACTCCCTGGTGGTGGCTCAGGGCAAGGCTCCCCTTTTTTGCGGAAATTTTCTTCCTCTGTGCGACGGTCTCTCCCAGGACAGGCACACACACGTACCTCGAAGCTGTTCCGTCC
This sequence comes from Xerus rutilus, assembly GCA_028644305.1. Classification (NCBI taxonomy): domain Eukaryota; kingdom Metazoa; phylum Chordata; class Mammalia; order Rodentia; family Sciuridae; genus Xerus; species Xerus rutilus. The sequence continues at coordinate 46,887,079 of CM053402.1, forward strand.
CAGCAGGTTACCACTGTCCAGGATGAGAAAAGAGACGCAAGAAGCAGTAAGAAAACTGGGTCCTACTTGCCCTGTCTGTAAACCAGGTCCCATCTACTCCTAATTACATTTTTCCCATTTGGAGCCTGAGCTCCAGCTCCAAGGACACTAAGGAGAAGCCAGCTGCTGGTAAGATAGATCCCAAAGCCAGAGAATAGGATGCTGAGAGAAAACAGCAGAGGAGATTCTACTTGTGGAGGCAGAGTGAAAATTAATAATGAATAACAGTGTGGTATGGGGTAGGGTGCAGGGGACAGGGGCAGGCAGAGGCTGGTGAGGAGCATGCCAATGTGAAGGGTGACATGTGGATCCCTACCTAGAGTCTTCCAGTGTGATAATGGTGAGGATGGGCCGCCGGTTCATGCCTCCCATGCAAGAGCTGTTACACATGTAGTTGTAGTGGATGGTGGTGCAGTCAGAGCCGACCTGGGAAGAACAAGATCTGTGACAGGCAGGGAGGCCTGCAGTCTCTAGAAGTTTCAGTTTCTTCACTTAAGGAATAGGGATAACTCTGCATACTTCCCAGGGTTGGGAGGACACTGACTAAGAAGCAGGCAGGCTGGGAGTGTGGCTCAGTGGTAGAGCGCTTGCCTAATACATGTGAGGCCCTGAGTTCTATCCTCAGTACTTAAAAAAACAAAACAAAAAAAAGAGCAGGACAAAGTTCCCCTACTTTCCCCGAATGGCCAATGACAATCCCCTCCAGTCCCCTCCTCCCAGAAATCCCAATTGCCAAAGCAGACCTCAGGAGGTTCGTAGGGCACCACCACACTATGACGAAAAGTGTTTCTGTCATCCAAATATTCTGCGCGCAAATTTCCTTCCACACGGATGAGATGCTGAGGAGGGGCCAGGCCTAAGAGCAATCAGTGACAAATTAGAGGCTTGGGGTCCCCGGGCAGCCAGCTGTGTCCAATCTCAGGCCCTTGATCACTAACCATCGCTATCGGAGCAGCGCTCATGGTGGGGGCAGCGCCTCACAACTTCTGTCATGTGCTGCGACTTCTTGTAGATGGCCATGGCGCGGACCCGGGTGCCAGGAGGGGGTGTTGAGTCAACCCATAGCTGCACGGGGCAGGTCTTTGCCAGCTGGCAGAACAGTTTGTTGAGGGAAGGGGAATACTATAGGGAAAAGAAGAAGAATTGAAGAGTGGGGACAAGCTAACAAATGAAATAAGGGAAAAAGGGGATTCAATGAATAAGCACTGCTTGGGCACCTACTAGATGTTAGGAATCACAGGGGAGGGCAGCTAGAGATAATGGAGTTAGGGTCTACATTCAGGGAGGTTATTTTCTCTTTTATGGCAATGGGGACTAAACCCAGAGGCCCTTTACCATTGAGCTACATTCACAATACTTTTTATTTTTTGAGACAAGGTCTTGCTAAGTTGCTAAGGTTGGCCTGGAATATGCCAACTTCCTGCCTCAGCCTCCAAGTTGCTGAAATTACAAGTGTATGCCACTCCTGGCTTTTTGTTTAAGACAGGGTTTTACTGTGTTGCAAAGGCTGGCTTTGAACTCCTGGGCTCAAGGACTTTCTGCCCTCAGCATCTCTAGTAGTGGGAATGATAGATGTGGGCCACAGCACCTAGCTTTAGAAACTTATTTTCAAAATCCAAGAAATTTACACAGGAAAGAAAAAGTTCCATGTCCCCAGGAGAGATGCTGACAGTTAAGATGCAAAAGATGAAACCCTAAAGAGGGAAAATTCAACTTTGGGACAGAGGTCAAAGTCCACAGACTAAATGGACATAAATAATGTCTAAGAAGCCAAAGGCCAAAGAGGAATCCTCAAGTTCTAGACAAACCCCCCCCCCGCCCAAAAAAAACCAAACCCACACAACAACCAGGGGAATATGACCAGGCATTGAAAGGTCATATGAAAGCCTGTTCCTCAGGGCCACTAACCGTGCATGTGACTGATTTGGCTGTCCCAGAATGCAGGAAGCCCAAACGGAAACCATAGTCGCCATGGTAGGTGTTTTGAGCAGGGACAGAAGATGACAGGGGCCAGGGGGTGGCTGGTGCAGGGGCTGCCAGTGCAGAAGCCACTGGTGTGGGGGCCTCTGGTACAGGAGCTGCCGACATTTGAAGGGCTTCATCTGGGCCTTCATCAAGCCAGTGTGCAACATCTTCTGAGGACAGCATCAAATCATCCATGGGAGGGGACAGTGCAGGAGACTGTGGATGGGCAAAAGATTCTTAAGGCTGGGTTCCCAGCCCATTAGCCCACCAAGTCCCTAGTCCCTTCCAGCTCCAGTTCTTACCAAAACGTTGTTTTGAGGAAGTCTGAAAGACAAGAGGAGAAAGTCAGCACCATTGATTTTTGCTCCTCACAGGCCTCTGCTAGGGGGCTGGGGACTGGGGACTGGGCAGCAGGTCTGCCCTTCTCATGAGATCCACTAAGGCTGGGCATGGTGGGGAATGCCTGTAATCCCAGTGGCTTGGGAGTCTGAGGCAGGAGGATGGTGAGTTCAAAGCCAGCCTCAGCAACTTAGCAAGGCCCTAAACAAGTCAGCGAGACCATGTCTCTAAATAAAATACAACAAAGGGCTGGGGATGTGGCTCAGTGGTTAAATACTCCTGGTTTAATCCCCTTTATCCTCCCTCCAAAAAAAAAAAAAAAAAAAAATCCACTTACAGGTTCCATAAGTCTGAAAATGTCTCCTGACTCAGAGGAGGCTCGATGCTGAGATCCGACTGCGGCTCCTCCATGGTAGCGTCCGGGACGGCAGTCTGAAAAGTAAGAATCTGCCTAAGACACATCCAACCCTAGGCAATGGGGCCTGAGAACCAGCCTGAGGACTATGGGAGGGGATACAGCCTGACATCCTGGGGAGCAGGAACAGATGGGCTCCTTCTGCTTTCTCTCAGGCTGCTCCTACCTCACTTGCCAGCCGGCTTTTTGGTCACACACTTCTTTAGAAAAAGGTAACCCAAGAGGGGCTTCTAACTACCCATTACATCTACAAGCTCTCCAAAATTTGTACTCTACTTGCACCTCTTTTGTTAATAAGGATGAAACTGCTCTCAGCCCACTCCCTCCATATGGGGAAGGACACCTCACTGACCTCCACATAGCTCCATTTCTGGGATCGCCTTCACAAATCCTGAGGAATGATCATCTCTCCTCTCCGCACATTCCTGAGACCCCTCTTCATCCCTTTCTACCACTTTGATTTCAACAACTACCAACCACTTCCTCCCTCCCTTTCCTGGGAAAGGGAGGGAGGAAGTGGTTGGTAGTTGCTAGGTAGACCCCTGGGGGGGTCTAGCTAGCTTGACTGCCCCTCTCTGCTCAATCATCACTCATTTCCGACTCTATTCCCCCTTTGGCTGTGTGGTTGATTCCTTCCGACTGAGACCTCAATTTGTGTGTTACACCTCCTCAGGGATGTTCCCATAGACCACTCAATCATAGCCAGCTAGCCAAACTCCACTAAGCTACTCTAACTCTCATAGTATTTATAGTCTTTTATACTTTTTTCCCCTTGTTTATTTCATCTGTTTACTTTAGTAGAATATAATCATCCTCAGGGTAGGGAAGAGAGTTACATTATGTATGTATGTATGTTATCTATGAATGTGGTACTGGGGATTAATTGAACCCAGGGGAGCTCCATCACTGAGCTATATTCCTGGTTCTTTTTTTTGGGTACTGGAGATTGAACTCAGGGGCACTCAACCACTGAGCCACATCCCCAGTCCTATTTTGTGTTTTATGTAGACACAGGGTCTCACTGAGTTGCTTAGCACCTCGACGTTGCTGAGGCTGGCTTTGAACTCGCGATTCTCCTGTCTCAGCCTCCCTAAGTGCTGGGATTACAGGCTTGCGCCACCGCGCCCGGCTTCCTGGTTCTTTTGTTGTTGTTGTTGTTTGAGATAGGTTCTTCCCAAGTTGCTCAGGCTGGTCTTGAACTTATGATCTTTCTGCCTCAGCGCTCCGAGTCACTGGGCTTACAGATGTGCGCTACCATGCCTGGTCACAAAGGGGGAATAGAGTCAGAAATGAGTTTTGTAGGGGGAACCACTAGTTGATTGGGAAGGGCCATCAAGCTAGCAAGAGCCCCCCAGGAAAGGTAGGGAGTGGTTGATAGTTGTTTAAATCTGGAGGTAGGCAGATTAGGCCTGCATCCCAGGCTCACCATCTAATAGTTGTTTAACTTTGAGAGGTTACTTAACCTTTCTGTGCTTTAGTGTCCCTTGATCTAAAACAGTACCTTATTATTAAAATAGTACTTTAATTCATCATTTCATAAAGAGCTGAGAAAAGGAGTTGGATAGTATAGCTCAGTGGTCAAATGTTTGCCTAGTATCAACAAGGCCTGGAGTTTGATCTCCAGAATCATAAGGCTATCTTTCTTTTTTTTTTTTTTTTTTTTGGTACCAGGGATTGAACTCAGGGGCACTGGACCACTGAGCCACATCCCCAGCCCTATTTTGTGTTTTATGTAGAGACAGGGTCTCACTGAGTTGCTTAGTGCCTCGCTATTGCTGAGGCTGGCTTTGAACTCAGGATTCTCCTGTCTCAGCCTCCCAAAGTGCAGGGATTACAGACGTGCGCCACCACGCCCAGCTAAGGCTATCTTTCTTGATGCCAGATCTATCCTGAGCTTTGCTAAGAGAGATACTCACCAAAAATGTTCACCACACTTTTCTTTCTGCCTCAAACTGATAAAATGCTCCACAAACAAGCAGTGGCATTAATGGCAAGCTTTTTTCTAATCTTCCTTAACATTTACTTCCGCCTTCATGTTGACAGAGAGTTTTCTTTCTTATGTATCTAGATTTTGTAAAATCCTTTCACATGGTCTATTTTACCTGTCCTGATAACCACACTTGCCTCTTGACAAGTGAAGAGGTTAAAAGAATGAGCTTTTATTAGAAATGACCACTCAAACATTTATGGTTTCTTTTTTTGGGGGGGGGGTACTGTAGATAGAACTCAGGGGCACTCGACCACTGAGCCACATCCCCAGTCCTATTTTGTATTTTATGTAGAGACAGGGTCTGAATCGCTTAGCGACTCGCCATTGCTGAGGCTAGTTTCAAACTCGCGATTCTCCTGTCTCAGCCTCCCAAAGTGCTGGGATTACAGGCATGTGCTACCACGCCTGGCAACATTTATGAGTAATGTTTGTTATCATCAGACTTTTCTACAAAAAGCTCTCTTCTATAATCATTTAAGGCAGATCTTAGTTGAAGAAAGTCCTCTGAGACTTTGGCAAGGGGTCAGATACCACAGCCCCTCAATGCTGAGTAGGGCTGAGCAGGAGCAAGGAGGAAGGAAAGAGTTGGAGGTGGCCTAGGGTCTCTTGTAGATCAATGATCAAAACAAGAGTCTTTTAGGGGAGGAGGCTCAGAAGTCAAAAGCCCTGGGCTTGATAGTGTACTGTTAGTACTCCACCTATCTCAAAAGGATTCTTCTGGCTGCTTCACTTACAAGAATTGAGTTTTAGGCTGGGGGTGTAGTTTAGTGATGGAGCACTTAGCTGGCATGTGCAAGGCTGTGCCTTCAAACCCCAGCACCCCTCTTTACCCCAAAGAATTCAAGTTTTTTTTTTTTTTTTTTTAAGCAGTGAAAACAGTTCTGTTAGCTGGTTCCCGTAAAGGGAAGAACCAAGTTTTACTGCCAATCACCTAGGGTCCAAGGAAACATGGAATCTGGAGGTAGACAGGCTAGGTTTACATTCCAGGGTCACCACCTAACAGTTTAACTTGGAGAGGTTACATAACCTTTCTGTGCTTTAGTGTCCTTTGATCTAAAACAGTACCTTATTATTAGAATAGTACTTTAATTCATCATTTCATAAAGAGCAGAGACAAGGAGTTGGAATATATAGCTCAGTGGTCGAATGTTTGTCTAGTATCAGCAAGGCCTTGGGTTTGATCCCCAGCATCATAAAATAAAAAGTAAAACAAAGCAGAGTACTTTGTTTATCATAAGAGTTCAACAAATGTTAGCTGTTAATATAACTGTCCTTTTATTTGTTCTAATTATTATTATTTAAAATATATATATTTTTTTGGTACTGGAAATTGAACTCAGGGGCACTCGACCACTTAGCCACATCCCCAGCCCTATTTTGTGTTTTATGTAGAGACAGGGTTTCACTGAGTTCCTTAGCGCCTCACCATTGCTGAGGCTGGCTCTGGACTCGCAATCCTCCTGTCTCAGCCTCCCTAAGTGCTGGGATTACAGACTTGTGCCACCACACCCAGCTTTATTATTTTAAATATTTTTAGTTGTAGATGGATACAATACCTTTATTTTGTTTATTTAGTTTTTTAATGTGGTTCTAAGAGTCGAACCCAGTGCCTCACCAGTGCTAGGCAAGTGTTCTACTACTGAGCCACAACCCCAGCCCTGTTCTAATTAGTTTAGAAAAAACTTTGTGAGTCAGTGCAGCTTTTTTTTTTTTTTAGTACCAGGGATTGAACTCAGGGGTACTGGACCACTGAGCCACATTCCCAGCCTATTTTGTGTTTTATGTAGAGACAGGGTCTCACTGAGTTACTTAGTGCCTTGTGTTGCTGAGGCTGGCTTTGAACTCAGGATTCTCCTGTCTCAGCCTCCTTAAGTGCTGGGATTACAGGCGTGCGCCACCTTTAGTGCAGCTTTTGTGGTACTGTTCCCACCCTGCTAATGCAAATTCACTTCCTTAGGGAACACTGTTCAGTAAACAAGGAGTGGGAAGGAGGGCTTGTCCTGGGAAGGTGGCTCAAGGTCTCTGACCCCTTGAAGGTAAACAGCCCCATAGACAGGAGATCTCCTTGTCTCTAACACTCAGGATTTTTAAAAAAATTTTAATTTTTAATTTGTTCTAATTAGTTATACATGACAGTAGAATGCATGGCACATTGTACACAAATGGAGCACAACTTCTTCCTCTGGCTGAACATGGTGCAGAGTCATACGCGTGATGTAATCATACATGTATATAGGGTAATAATGTCCATTTCATTCCACTGTCCTTCTCATCCCCCACCCCTTGCACAATCCAAAGTCCTTTCATCTCACCCTCCCACCCTCCAAGGATCAGCACTCACTTATCAAAGAAAACATTCAGCCTTTGGTTTTCTGGTTTAGCTTATTTCACTTAGCATGACATTCTTCAGCTCCATCCATTTACCTGTAAATGCCATTGTGTATATTCCATTGTGTATATGTACCACATTTTTTATCCATTCATCTGTTGAAGGGCATCTAGGTTGGTTCCATAGTTTAGCTATTGTGAATTGACCTGCTATAAACATTGATGTGGCTGTGTCACTGGTAGTATGGTGA
>CM053402.1:46894505-46913365 GCA_028644305.1 Xerus rutilus
TGGTACTGGGGATTGAACTCAGGGGTACTTGACCACTGAGCCACATCCCCAGCCCTATTTTGTGTTTTATGTAGAGACAGGGTCTCACTGAGTTGCTTAGCGCCTCGCCGTTGCTGAGGCTGGCTTTGAACTCGCGATTCTCCTGTCTCAGCCTCCCTAAGTGCTGGGATTACAGGCTTGAGCCACCGCGCCCGGCTAGTATGGTGATTTTTAAGTCCTTTGGGTATAAACCAAGGAGTGGGATGGCTGGGTCCAATAGTAGTTCCATTCCAAGTTTCTTGAGGAATCTCCATACTGCTTTCCATAGTGGTTGTACCAATTTGCAGTCCCACCAGCAATGTATGGGTATACCTTTTCCCCCACATCCTCGCCCATACTTATTGTTGCTTGTATTCTTGGTAATTGCCATTCTGACTGGAATGAGATGAAATCTTAGAGTAGTCTTGATTTGCATTTCTCTAATTGCTAGAGATGATGAACATTTTTTCATGTTTGTTGATTGATTATATTTCTTTTGTGAAGTGTCTGTTCAGTTCCTTAGCCCATTTATTGATTGGATTGGTTTTTTTTGTATGTGCTGGGGATCAAACACAGGGCCTTGTGCATGCAAGGCAAACACTCTACCAACTGAGTCATATCCCAGGCCTCTGTTGCTTTTTTTTTGTGTTAAGTTTTTTGAGGTGTTTATATATCGTGGAGATTAGTGCTCTATCTGAGGTGTGTGTAGTAAAGATTTTCTCCCATTCTGTAGGCTCTTTCTTCATATTACTGACTGTTTCCTTTGCCGAGAAGCTTTTTAGTTTGAGTCCATTCCATTTATTGATTCTTTTTTTTTTTTTTGGTACTGGAGATTGAACTCAGGGGCACTTGACCACTGAGCCACACCCCCATTTACTGATTCTTAATTTTACTTTTTGCGCTTTAGGAGTCTGGTTAAGGAAGTCAGGTCGACATGATGGATATTTGGTCCTACTTTTTCTTCTATTAGGTGTAAGGTCTCTAACACTCAGGTCTTCAGCTGCAACTATATTCTTGATGTTTTTCTGGCAAGAATACATACCCACTAGTAGCAAATCTTTTCAGAGCAGGTACATTCTATAAGTCCGCAGCACGAGGAGGCCATGATATGAATGTATTAAGCTGAACTGGACCTAACAATTGGTTGAGGAGGGCAGTGCTTAATGAAATGCTGGGTGAGAAGGCAGTAAGTTTAGCTGAGACCCCAAGGAGGGGCAGGGACCATCATAAGCCTAACAGTGGTTGCTGCTATAGGCCCTACAGGCTTACAGGCCTCCCTCTAAAAGCAAGCAAGGTAGGTTTCAACAACAGATGAGGGAACTGAGACTTGAAGAATTAAGTTATTTACCAGGGTTTGGTTTTTTTTTTTTTTTTGGTACTGGGGATTGAACTCAGGGGCACTCAACCACTGAGCCACATCACCAGCCCTATTTTGTGTTTTATGTAGAGACAGGGTCTCGCTGAGTTGCTTAACGCCTCGCCGTTGCTGAGGCTGGCTTTGAACTCGCGATTCTCTTGTCTCAGCCTCACTAAGTGCTGGGATTACAGGCTTGAGCCACCGCGCTCGGCTTATTTACCAGGGTTTTTAAAGTTGTAGGGCAGAACCAGGGATGTGAACCTAGGCTGTCTCAAAAGCTGAACAATTATTTTCCTAAGCTTGCTTGCTTGCTTGTTTTTTCTTTCTTTCTTTCTTTGGTATTGGGGATTGAACCCAGGGGCACTTTACCACTAAGCCATACCCCCAGCCCTTTTAATTTTGAGACAAAGTCCTCCTAAGTTACTTAGGTACTCAGTTGCTCAGGCTGGCCTTAAACTTGCAATCTGGGGCTGGGGTTATGGCTCAGCGGTTGAGCGCTTGCCTCACATACGTGAGGCACTGGGTTCGATCCTCAGCACCACATAAAATAAATAAAGATATAAAAAAATAATAGCACATCATTTAAAAAAAAAAACTGGCAATCTGCCTGCCTTAGCCTCTTGAGCTGCTGTGGTTACAGGTGTGTGCCACCGTGCCCAACTATTTTCCTAAGGTTCACAAAGTCTGGTATAAAAATGTCTTTTGGACTGGTGCAGTGGCTTATGCCTGTAATCTCAGTGGCTAGGGAGGCTGAGACAGGAGGATTGTGAGTTCAAAGCCAGCCTCAGCAAAAGCAAGGCCCTAAGCAACTCAGTGAGACCCTGTTTCTAAATAAAATACAAAATAGGGCTGGGGATGTCTCAGTGGTTGAGTTCCCCTGATTTCAATCCCTGGTACCCCCAAAATAAATCTTTTGGGGTTGGGGACGTATCTCAGTGGCAGAGTGCTTGCTGGGCAGGTCCAAGGCCCTGGATTTGATTCCTAGCAGCACCACAAAAACAAAAACAGGAAAAAACTTCTTATGGAAGCCAGGTATGGTGAGGCATGCCTATCATCCCAGCACTTTGGGAGGCTGAGACAGGAGAATCACAAGTTCAAAGCCAGCCTCAGCAATAGCGAGGGGCTAAGCAACTCAGTGAGACCCTGTCTCTAAATAAAACAAATAGGACTGGGGATATGGCTCAGTGGTTGAGTGCTCCTGAGTTCAATACCCAGTACGCCCCCTAAAAAAATCTTATGGAAAAATTCAACACATTAAAAAAAGGAAATAGAATAATGTAATCTCATGTATCTATCGTCGTTTCATAAATAATCAATATGCTCCCTTACTATCTCACCTATACTTGTAGCCACTCCCCAGCAAAACTTTTTGAGAAGCCGGGCGCAGTGGCCTAAGCCTGTAATCCCAGCACTTTGGGAGGCTGAGACAGGAGAATCGCGAGTTCAAAGCCAGCCTCAGCAAGGGCGAGGTGCTAAGCAACTCAGTGGGACCCTGTGTCTACATAAAACACAAAATAGGGCTGGGGATGTGGCTCAGTGGTTGAGTGCCCCTGAGTTCAATCTCCAGTACCAAAAACAAAAACAAAAACAAAACAAAACACAATAAAAAACAAACAACTTTGTGAGGTAAAACTCACATATGGTGAAATGTATAAACTTTGATTTGACAGATTTTGAAACAATCTTGTAACTTATCCCTACACCAGAAAATAACTGGTTGATCCTGTTAGTAAAAGGGGAAAGGGAGGGAGAGGGAGAGTAAGAATTGGTGTCCCATGTTTTCTTCCGAAAGTACATTTCAGAGTTGTGTGAAGGTATGTGTGTATATACGCATTCATTTGCTTTTTAAAATTTTGAGATAGGGTCTCACTAAGTTGCTCAGGCTGGCCTTAACCTTCAGATCTTCCAGCTTCAGCCTACCAAGTTGCTGAGATTATAGGCATGCACCACGGTTTTATGTTTAGATCAATTACCAATCTCTAGTTAATTCTGAGTCTTATGTAAGCTATGGGTCAAGTTTAACTGTCCCCATTTGGCCGAATATCATTTGCAGCAAGACTTTCCTTTCATTTTAGCAGTAGCATCCTTGTAGAAAATCGTATGGCCACATTTATATGTATATATTTTCTGGACTCTATTCTGTTCATTGGTACTTTAGTCCTAATGTAGCTTTTTTTTTTTTAATATTTATTTTTTAGTTGTAGGTGGACACAATATCTTTATTTTATTTTTATGTGGTGCTGAGGGTTGAACCCAGTGCCTCCCGCGTACTAGGTGAGCACGCTACCACTGCGCCATAACCCCAGCCCCCTAATGTAGCTTTACTGTAATCTTGAAGTCAGATAGTTAAAGACTTCCAGTTTGGGGGCTGAGGATGTAGCTCACAGGAGGTCCAGGGTTTGATCCCTAGTGTCTCAAAAAAAAAAAAGAAGACCTCTAACTTTGTACTATTTTTTCAATTTGGAACCAGCTTGTCAATTTCTACAAACAAGACTACAAAGATTTTGATTGCAATTCATCAATAAGCCTTCCAATCCATCAACAGAGTATCCCTTCATTATTTAAATCATCCTTCAATTCTCTCAGCAATAGTTTATAGCTTTCAATGCAGAGCTTTTATCCATTTTCTTAAATCTATCCCTGAGCACAACATAGTTTTGGATGCTTACTATGAATGCTACTGTTTTTAAAATTCATTCTCCAGGGCTGGGATTGTAGCTCAGCGGTAGAGCGCTTGCTTCGCATGCGTGAGGCCCTGGGTTCGATCCTCAGCACCACATACAAAAACCAGTAAAATAAAGACATTGTGTCCATCTATTTAAAAAAAAAAAAAAATTCATTCTCCAACTTCAGACTCAATGATTGCTAGTATATAAAAAGATAATTTAAGTATATTGCCTTTGTAATCTGTAACTCTGCAGTATTAACTTATTAGTTCTGGAGTATTTTATGAATTCTCCATTTATGACTTTTTACATAAACACACAGACTGTAAATAAAAAGACTTTCTTTCTAATCATTATTTCTTTTTCTTGCTGATTAGGACCTCCAGTACAATGCTGAAGTGGTGAAAATCAAATCCTTTTCTAATTCCTGATCTTTTTAAAAATATAGTTATTTTATTAATTTATTTCTTCTGTGGTGCTGAGGATGAACATAGTGCCTCAAATGTGGTAGGCAAGCACTCTACTACTAAGCCACAACTCCAGCCCTAGTTCTTGATCTTAAGATGAAAAGCTTAAGTCTTCTACCATTAAGTGTCTTTTTTGGTACCAGGGATTGAACTCAGGGGCACTTGGCCACTTAGCCACATCCTCAGCTCTATTTTTTATTTTATTTAGAGACAGGGTCTCACTGAGTTGCTTAGTGCTTGGCCGTTGCTAAGGCTGGTTTTGAACTCATGATCCTCCTGTTTCTGCCTCCTGAGCTGCTGGGATTACAGGTGTGCACCACCATGCCCAGCTAAGTATCTTAATACTTAATTGTAAATGCCTTTTTATCAAACCAAGAAAATTTTCCCTTATTAGATTGCTCTGAGGTTTGTTTGAAATTATAAGTAAGTACTGAATATTGTCAATTGCTTTTTCTGCATTGTTGAAATCATTATAGGATTTTAATCCTTCTGTAAAGGACTTGAGCATCCTGGAACCAATCCCCTCCCCCACCTAGTGTGGATATCTAGAAACTACTGTAGTAAATTATTCAGAGAAACTGCACACCTCTGCAGACAGTACTGGTTCAGAAAATTGTCGTTCAAAAAATATGTTACACATACATATACATTAATAAACAGTAGAAGCAGGAACAGGCATTGCTATGTGATATCCTCCTTAAGGTCTTGGAAAGATCTTTTCACATTCAGAAGAGACTGGGATTCTGACACCTAGTTCAGAGATTACCACAAATGGCAGTTACCTGGGAGACTATCTGCATAACAAGACAACCCTTGCTCGTAGTGCACCTCCCCCCTTCAACATGCCACAGCCTGCATTCCCTTCTTTATCCCTGCCCCCAAAGTCTAAGCTTTAGATCTACATAAACTTGATCTGGCCCTCCTTTAAGTTTCATGCTGAATGTGTGTCTCCTGCAGCCAAGTTATTGTGTTCCCTTTTAGTCTATTGTCAATTTATTTCAAAGACTAAGATTATTGAACCTTCAGGTGAACAAGAGGAAATGTAAAACTTTTCCAAAGCGCACTGTGTAAATGCAACCCGTATTTAGGAAAAAACAAAGCAAGCCGGGCGCGGTGGAACTCGCCTGTAATCCCAGCACTTACGGAGGCTGAGATAGGAGAATAGCGAGTTCAAAGCCAACCTCAACAATGGCGTGGTGCTAAGCAACTCAGTGAGACCCTGTTTCTAAATAAAACACAAAACAGGGCTGGGGATGTGGCTGGTGATCGAGTACTCGAGTTCAATCCCCAGTACCAAAACAAAAAACAAACCCACAAAGCACAAAAATAGGGTACACAGTATACATGAAGTGGATGGTAAATGGTGAATGAAATGACCAGCCCTAAATGATGAATATTCAAGAGAAATGGATTTGCGTGGGACTTGGAAGAGTTCCGCTACCTAACACTGGGAAAACCTGGCTTTGACTAGCCGACTGCACTTAGGACCTCGGGTCGTCCCTCCCTAAGGCCCGCCCCTTCCGCTCTCACGACGTTCGGTCTGCGTCCAGAATTGGAATGGCTCAGCCCAAAACCGGATGCTGGATAAATTGTTTCCTAAACAAACAAACGACCTACCATTGCACTCTTTCCAAAAAATTGATTCCTAAATGTAACTATTTCCAAAAATACCCAGGCTTCGCCTTCTACAACACCTTCCCCCACTTCTTTCTACGCAATGGTAGCGTCCGTCTAGATTGCCGGCGACCGGGGAATGGAGTGCACCATTCAAAGAGGGGGAGGGACTGAGGTTTGGACCAAAACAAATACTCGGTGCTTTGCAAAAGCAATAACCAAGTAGTTCAGAAAAAGAATGGAGAAGGGGTATAACAGTTTCCCTCCGCAAGCAATAGGAACTTGCCTAAAATACATTTTCTTTCTACTTCCCTCTTACTGAGACAACAGTGAGCTCTTCCGACAAAAAGAAACCGGAAATGGTACTGCAGGTAGCAGAAATGTAAATGTAGAGCTAAACAATAACAGGGCTGCTGGGCCTCTCAGACCCGCAAGATCCTGCCCGGTCTCGCGGGCTAACCTTTCATTTAGCACTTCCCACACCTACGGCTGATAGTCTTTAATTGGATTTTCTCCAGCTAGCGGAGCCGGAGGCCGACTGGAAAGATCACTTCAGAAAGGACAAAGGTCCGGAAGTTGGGGACCTTAGCGGCTAGGGCTTCCCGATCACCCCAATTAATTTCAGAATGGAGTCCGAGGTTCCACTAGGATGTCATGGGCTCTAACATCTCAAGCAAGTCTCAAACTAGTGCTTTGTGCATCATATTTCAGGGATTCCCAGCATCCTGCTCTCGGTAGATAAGGGTGTTTGGGGGACGCGGGGGGAGGAGGGAGTAGGCTTTTGGAAGGCTCAAGATTCTTCAAAGTCCAACCCCCTGCCCAAATATTTAGCTTTGAGTCTAGTTGATACTAACATCCTCGTTATCTACATCCAGGCCTCCCAACACTGCATCCCTATATTGATCCGGCCAGCCATTTCCCCCTACGTAGCCAAGCCCACTGCACCCCACCCCCCAAACCCCGCGATTCTCGTGAGCTGCAAATACACCGAGTCCAGAGCCCGTGACTCAGAGAGGACTCATCAAGCTTAATCGAGACCTTACCCCGTCCTCAGGGCAGCGTGTCACCGACCTGGGAAGCACGCTCCAAACAAGGTCGCCAGTTGCCCCTCAGAGCCCCGCAGCTACCTACGCCCAGGATGGTGGCTCTGGACTTTTGAGGTGCTCAAAACTTTTACCGCCAGTCTGAGCACATGGGAGGGGAAAATCCCAATCCCAGCAACCCTCGCGAGGCTCCTGGCACAAAGCTGGACAATCGCCATGACAAGTAAGGGCAAGTAATTTGCCTTGCAGGCGAACGGAAGGAGTTGGGGAGAATGGGGAGAAGTCAGGATTCGCGTTGTATCGGTGCTGTAGCTCCTGACATTTTGGAGCGGGAAAGTAATACAAGCCAGAGCCGCGAGGGCGGAATTGGTGGAAACCATTTTGCGGGACTACGCTACTGTGTCAAGTATAAAGGGTGGATGGAAGAAAACTGTTGCATTTGCCATTCTCTCAGTCTGGAACACTGAGCTTTCAGATCTAGTTGGATAGTTTCTTGTCATCAGCTAAAATGTCACCTTAAAAGGAAGGCTTTGGGCTGAGGCTGTAGCTCAGTGGTAGAACGCTTGCCTAGCATGCGTGAGGCACTGGGTTCGATCCTCAGCACCACATAAATATAACAAAGTTATAAAAATACAACAACATTATTTTTAAAAAAGAAGGCTTTCCTTAATATCTCAATTTACTGTATTCCCCTGGAGACTTTATATCACACTATCTTTTTTAAAAATATTTATTTTTTAGTTGTAGGTGAACAGAATATCTTCATTTTATTTATTTTTATGTGGTGCTGAGGATCGAACCCCAGTACCTCAGGCGTGCTAGGCGTGCACGCTACCACTGAGCCCCAGCCCCAGCCCCTATATCACACTATCTTGTTTATTTCTTTCATAGCTCATATCACTGAAAAGATTCATTTGTGCATTGGCTTTAGGATACAGAATTTATTAGCTATCTTATTCATTACAATATTCTCCAATGCCTAGTACATTGTTGGGTAGGAAGTAAGAGCTTGATAAAATTTATCGAATGAATGAAGAGAGAAGTCTGAGGAATTGGGCGAATGAGATGCAAAATCTGAATCAAGCGCTCTCTGCAGGCGAGGGAGGGTAGGTGCTTTAAGAATTACTGCGGGAGACGGTTAGCGGGAGCTGGGGCCCTTCTCGCCAAGACGGAGCATTCAGACTACAACTCCCAGCAGCTACTAGGAGCCCTAAATCTCGGTGCGTACGCTGAATCCAACGCATACTTCCCGCCCTCTGGGGGTCGCCCGCGAAATCTGATCCGGAATGAAGAGGTCCAATCAGACCGCGGGCCCAAGTCCCGCGAGAACAAGTGGCGCGGAGCGGCCCACAGTGCTTAGCAGAGTTTGCTTTTACTATTGGTGTCCTTCTATTTTCGCAGGCCGGGAGTTTTCTGCCTCCCCCTGGAAGAGGAAGGAAGGCAGTGGTGGGTTTCCCCACTTCTGATCCCTGAGAACTTTGAAGCCGTTCCTGGCAGTCCCGTGCGTCGGGCCGCTGGTAGGCAGCAGAGTTGCCCGGCTGTGGCCAATGTCTGCAGCGCTTTCTCTGCAGCATGAAGACGTCGGAGGAGCAACTCTTAGCTCCGGACAGCCTTCCTTTAGACCAGGCCCCAGTACCAGCCTGTCTCTCTCCCCACTCTTCTCCGATGGATAAAAATACAGACCCTGGACTTATACCACCGCCACCTAGTGGTGATGATCTGCCCCAGATGTCCCCAGATCCCGTGGCTGGCTCAGCTGTGTCCCAGGAGCTGAGGGAGGAGGACCCAGCATCTCTCTCTATTCCCTTGGAATCAGAGTTTGTTACTCCTCGCGAGTTGAGTCCTCAAATCAAGAAGCAAGAACTTCATGAAAAGGCTAGCTCTCCTGCAGAAAAAACAAGTGTTCCGGAGTTAGGGTCTGAAGAAGCCTTGGAAGGCGTGTCTGAGGAAACCGCTCCGGAGGATGAGGGAGACACGTAAGTGGTAGTTGACTTTGTAATCTAAAGAAAGTGTGTGTCTACTTCTCCAGGTCCATTTCCCCTTTGCTCTGGCGACCCAGGTTTGCTCTTTCATCTTTCTCACAGCACTTGGAACTACAGCTTCTCCTGGCTACCTCGGTTTCTCAGTGGTTCCTGGTCTGAGTTTAGCGCCCAACCTGAGAACTTCTTGAAAGGCTGTAAGTGGTAAGTAAGGACAGTGGGACAGAGAGATGAAAACACCACACTTGTCTGGGAAAAGGATCCACCAGAGGTGGGAACAAGAGAGGAATTCCTCAGACTATTTGAACTTAAAAATTTTCTAGGCTTTGTGTCTTATAACAAGGACTCTGGGGCTTACTTACTAGAGACAGACCCTATACTTGGAAGGCATAAGTCTATCCAGTTTCCTAACTCTTTGCCATATTTCTAGGGCTCCTGATGGTTCCTGCATCTTGACCAATAGTGCTGATAACATCCTGCGGATTTACAACCTGCCCCCAGAGCTGTATAATGAGGGAGAGCAAGTGGAATACACAGAAATGGTAAGGGTAGGGTCTAGCTCTGCCCCTTCATGGAGACACTGAACATTTAAGCCCTTTATGTGGATGGAGAAAGTATAGTCCACAAGTTTCCTGTTCACAAATGTACTTTCCCTGCTCTATGAATTTTTGAATGTAGCATTTTTGCCCTGAATTCTGAAGTCATTTTAAGAGATGTATATGGGCATGGTGGCACACTCCTGTAATCCCAGTGACTCTGGAGGCTGAGGCAGGAGGATCACAAGTTGAAGGCCAGCCCCAGCAACTTTGTGAGACTCTGTCTCCAAATAAAAAAATAGGACTGGATGTTTAGCTCAGTGGTAGAGCACGCATGGCTCAATCCCTAGTAATCCCCTTTCCCTCCCCCCCAAAAAAAAATCAAGATAAAGAGGCATTTGTCCCTTCTTTAGTCAGGAATATGTGTTTCTCTAGAACGTAGTAGATTTCTTTCTTTTCTTTTCTTTTTTTTTTTTTTTGGTACTGGGGATTGAACTTGGGGGCACTCGACCACTGAGCCACATCCCCAGCCCTGTTTTTGTGTTTTATGTAGAGACAGGGTCTCACTGAGTTGCTTAGCGCCTCACCGTTGCTGAGGTTGGCTTTGAACTCGCGATTCTCCTGTCTCAGCCTCCAAAAGTGCTGGGATTACAGGCGTGCGCCACTGCGTCCAGCTTCTAGAAAGTAGATTTCTTGTGACAGTTTAATTTAGTTATAGATATTTATTGAATAACTACTAATATATCAGTCACTGTGGTGCTGAAATGATAAAGAATTGAACATGGAGGCTGGGATTGTAGCTCAGCGGTAGAGCGCTTGCCTCGCATGCATGGGGCCCTGGGTTCGATCCTCAGTACCACATACAAACCAATAAAATAAAGACATTGTGTCCATCTACAACTAAAAAAATATTAAAAAAAAAAAAAGAATTGAACATGATAGATGAAGAGCTGGTTTTCTTGTGTGGTTTGCAAATGTAAACCAATAAATAAACGAGATCATAACAGATTAAAATAAATGTTCTGGGAGACTGGGATAGGAATTTGAATCAGCCTGGGCAGCATAGTGAGACTCTGTTTCTAAAATAAATGCACGCATGTATACTGTGAAGGAAGTAAACAGAACTAGTAGAAACCAATGAGAAGATTCCACTTTAGATACAATGGTCAGGGAGGGGCTCTCTGAAAAGACATTTGAGCTGAGACCTGAAAAGAATAATGAATCAGTCACATGAAGAGCCAGGGCAAGAACTTTCCAGGAAGAAGCAATAGTATTATAAATAAACCCAGAGCTGGGAAAGAGCTTTCTATGTTCATAGAATAGAAAGAATATTAGTGTGGAGGAAAGTGGGTTGAAGATGCTGAGGTTACTAGCAGCAACATCATGTGAAGTCTTATGGGAAGGCCTTTTGGAGTTTGAGAATCAATAGGAAAGTTTTAGAAGAGAGAAGTGAGTGGATTGTGGGTGAACAGAGGTGAATTCAGGGGGACTCACTAGGATGCACTTAACCCAGGTGAAAGATTATGGTGAGTTGGTGAAATGATGTCAGGAGAGATGTAAAGATGTGGATACATGGGGCTGGGATGTGGCTCAGTGGTGGAGCGCTTGCCTAGCATGCTTGAGGCACTGGGTTCGATTCTCAGCACCGCATATAAATAAATAAAATAAGGGTCCATTGACAACTAAAAAAATATTTAAAAAAAAAAAAAGATGTGGATAGATTTGAAGTATATTTTGTAAGACTTGGAGATCCATTGGTTGTGGAGGTAGAGGGAAGGAAACATTAAAAGGTGATGTTCAGGGCTGGGGCTGTAGCTCAGTGGTAGAGCGCTTGCCTAGCATGCATGAGGCACTGGGTTCGATCCTCAGCACCACATATGAATAATAAGTGAACAAAATAAAGATCCATCAACAACTAAAAAATGTTTTTAAAAAAAAATAAAGGTGATGTTCAGATTTTTTAAAAAGTTTTTAATATTTTTTTTAGTTATAGATGGGCACTATACCTTTGTTTTATTTATTTTATTTTTATGTGGTGCTGAGGATCAAACCCAGTGCCTCATATGTGCTAGCAAGTGCTCTACCACTAAGCTACAACACCAGCACCTGATGTTCAGATTTTTGCAGATGAAGGACTCAAAGAAGGACACAGGGATATGAACAGGTATGAGGATAGAAGTCAATAGGTTTTAAGTATATTAAATGTGAGATGTAATGCTAAGGGGACAGTGTGGTCAGGGAATTATATACTGAGAAGTGGTAGAATATGTAGATGGCATCTCATGTCTTGAGGATGGATTCGTTCTCCAGAGAGAGGGTAAATGAAAGAGGAGAAGGCCCACACAGAGCCCTGGGTGCACCAGCATCTGGGGCAGGGTATGGGAGAAGCGACAAAGGTGGAAACAGTCATGACTAATGCTACTGAGAGATGGAGTGAGGTAGACTTAGAGGATGATGACACCAGGCGTGGTGGTGCACGTATGTAATCCCAGTGACTCAGGAGGCTGAGGCAGGAGGATTGCAAGTTTGAGGCCAGCCCGGGCAACCAAGTGGACCCAGTCTCAAATTAAAATAAAAGGGCTGGGGACATAGCTCAGTGATAAAGTACTGGTTCATCCTTGAGTACTGCAAAAAAGAGAGACTGACAAGAGGCTATTAGTGATCTTGACAAGAGTGCTTTCAGAGGAGCAATGGAGGCAGAAACTGATTATTGTGGCAGAAGGAAAAGAACAGACAATTATTTGGGGTTTTGCTGTGAAAGGGAGCTAAAAAATGTGACCAAAGGGATTGTGCGTCAGAGGGTTCATTGAGTGTTTTGTGATGTCAGGAATAACCCAGCAGAGAGAAAGGAATTGATGCTTGTCTTATTCTGTTTTGTGTTGCCACAACAGAATACCTGAGACTGGGTAATTTATAAAGAAAATTTATTTCTAACAGTCTGGAGTCTGGGAAGCCCAAGATCGAGGGATCACACCTGGTGAGTCTTCTGTTGTGTCATAGCCTGGTAGAAGACATCACATGGCAGGAGCATACAAATCTAGGTCTCTCTTTTTTTCTTATGAAGTCACTGATTCCATCATGGGGGCTCTACCCTCATGACCTCTTGTCACCCTGTTTCCCTTCCAAAGGCTCCACCTCCAAATATCATCACTGTATGAATTGGGGTTTAAATAGTGAACACATGAATTTTTGGCAAACATGTTCAAACCATAGCAGTGCTGTTGAAAAGAGAGGGGATAACAAAAGTTTCTGAGTGGCTCAGTGCAGACAGGATATAGAGCACATTGGAAATGTTGGCTTAAGTGCAGAGTCCTTCTTCTCCATAGGAAGAGAGGTGGAGGAGCATTCAGAGGCAGCTGTTTGGTGGTTAGAAGATTTGGATATTCCTGTCTCTTGATTTGTCTACTCTCAGTGAAGCATAAAGGGAAGTCTCTAGCTAAAGGAAGAGGGCCTGTGTGGAGAGAGCAGAAGGCATTAAAGAATCTGTCCTAGAAAGTAGAAAATCAAAACTACCAAGGAATGTGGTAGTACAGATGCTCCTTGACTAATAAGGGTTATATCCTGATAAATCTGTCATAGGTTGAAAATATTGTAAGCTGAATATGCATTTAATACACCTAATGCACTGAACATCTTAACACAGTGTACTGTGTTTTCACTCATGATATTGCATACCATTAGCCCAGGAAAAGACCAAAATTTGAAGTATGGTTTCTACTGAATCATATCACTTTTGATATTTGAAGCATATTGCTTTTGCACCATCATAAAGATGAAAAATTGTATTTTGAACCATTATAAGTTGAAGATGGTTTTACTGTGCCCGCCAGAGGTTTGTTGCTATTCCTTTTTTTGTTTTTCAGGGGGTTTTTTGGTACTAGGGATTAAACGTAGGGGCACTCAACCACTGAGTCACATCCCCAGCCCTTTTTTTTGTATTTTATTTATAGACAGGGTCTCACTGAGTTGCTTAGTTCCTCACTAAGTTGCTGAGACTGGCTTTGAACTCACCATCCTCCTGTCTCAGCCTCCCAAGCCACTGGGGTGGGTGCCCTGCTATTCCTTTTTTTTTTTTTAAGACAAGGTCTCATTATGTTGTCTAGGCTGGTCTTGAACCTCTGGGCTCAAGTAATCCTCTTGTTCAAACTATCAAGTAGCTGGGACTCCAGGTGTGTACCACTGTACCCAGCTGTTGCCAGTGTTTAAAGTGAGACCAGTTAATGTGGTTGTATATCTTTCCTGGCAGGTTAAATGACTGTAGTTTCTGGGGCTGAGGTTGTGGCTCAGTGGCAGAGCGCTTGCCTTGCATGCGTGAGGCACTGGGTTCAATCCTCAGCACCACATAAAAATAAATAAAATAAAAACACTGTGTCCATGTATAACTAAAAAATATTTTTTAAAAAAATCACTGTAGTTTCTTTGGAAAGTGAGGATATAACACCCACCTAACAGTTAGGAGAATTAAAAGAATTAATGATGAATTAAAGTGTTTTAAAAAGTGCCTGGCATATAGCAATTATTCAGTGAAGCCTAGTAGTCATTTGCAAGCAAGCAAGAAATAGGAAGACAATCTGGTTGGGGTTTACAAAGAGAGGGTGTTCTTAGGGGTTGGTTTGTCATAGTAAACTAGATATATGTAAATATGTTTTTGATGAAGTTGAATAATCATCATGGTAGAAATGGCAGAGCAAATTAACTAGATGGTTTGCAAGTGGTAGAGACTGAAGTTGAGGTATGCTATCTCAGTGATGACAAAGCCCAGGGCTTGATGTACACCAAGGCAATGGCTGTGGTTGCTAAGGAAATGAAGGCATGAGACAGGCCCATGTATTTGATGGATCCATTCATTCTTATTTGTTCAATGCATGTTTTTGTTTTTTGCTAGTATTGGGTATAGAGTTCAGGGCCTCATGCATGCTAGGCAAGCACTCTACCATGGAACTACATCCCCTTGCCCTTTCTATTTTGAGACAGGGTCTCCCTAAGTTGCATAGGCTGACCTTGAACTTGTGATCCTCCTGCCTCCAGAGTAACAGATTACAGGCATGTGGCACTGCACCTGGCTCTGTGTATGGGGGGGAGGTGTTGGGAGGCGCTGGGGATTGAAACCAGGGATGCTCTATCATTAAGCAATATCCTCAGTTCTTTTTTAAATTTTTTATTTTGAGAAAAGGTCTTACTAAGTTGCCTGAGTTGGCCTCAGATTTGCTGTCTTCTTGCCTCAACCTCCTGAGTAGCTGGGATTATAGGCCATTACTATTTCAGTGCATTTTTGTTGAGCACATTCTATATACCAGTTCTTGTTTTAGGTGCTGAGAACCAGTCAGATGAAAGTCTTTGTCCTTGTGAAGCTTATATTTTAGTGCAAGAAACAATCAGTAACCAAATTATATTGTATGCAGGTATGGATATATAACAAAATCCCATCAGTAAGTACAACTATAATGGGCACAATAAAAAAAGGTGGAAAACAACAACAACAAAAAGAAACAAGCAGAAAATAGATAATGAGGGGCTAGGATTGTAGCTCAGTGGTAGAGCGCTTGCCTCGTATGCGTGAGGCACTGGGTTTGATCCTCAGCACCATAGACAAACAAAGATATTGTGTCCATCTACAACTAAAAAAATATTTAAAAAAAATAGATAATGAAGTGCTGGGTGTAGAGGCACATGCCTGTAATCCTAAGCAATTAGGGAGGCTGAGGCAAGAGGAGTCCAATAAGTTGAAGGTCACCCTGGACAGCTTAGTGAGACTGTGTCTCAAAATTTTAAAAAAATTTAAAAAGGGAGATATAGCTTAGTAGTAATATGCCCCTGGTCCTTTTTTATTTTGAGATAAGGCCTTGCTAAGTTGCTTAGGGCCTCTCTTAGTTGCTGAGGCTGGCCTCGAGTTTGTGATCCTCCTGTCTCAGCCTCCCAAGCTGCTGAATTTATAGGTATGTGCCACTGTGCCCAGCTGTGAGTTACAATTTTTTTCTTTTTTGGTACTAGGGATTGAACTCAGGGATACTCAACCACTGAGCCACATCCCCAGCCCTATTTTGTGTTTTATGTAGAGGTAGGGTCTCACTGAGTTGCTTAGCACCTCACCTTTGCTGAGGCTGGCTTTGAACTTGCGATTCTCCTGTCTCAGCCTCCCAAAGTGCTGAGATTACAGATGTGCGCCTGGCTTGTGAGTTAAAATTTTAAAAAGGACTGGAACACTGAGCATGGTGGTGACTCCTGTAATCCCAGCCACTCAGGAGGCTGAGGCAGGAGGAGTACAAATTTGAGGCCAGTCTGGGGAACTTAGGGATACCCTGTCTGAAAATAAAATAAAAAACAGGGCTAGGGATATAGCTCAGAGGTAGAGTATCCCTGGGTTAAATTCCTAGTACTGCCCCTCAGCCCCCCCCCCCCCCCGCAAAAAAGTGAAAGACCTCTCTATTAAGTGATATCTGAGTAGAGACCTGAAGGAGACCAAACTGATACCTGTGGGAAGACTGTGCCAGGCAGAAGAGACAGCAAATTAAGAGGCTACTGTGGAACTGGAAGTCACCAAGAATGGTAGCAGGAGGATATACAGAGAGGAAGATGGCAAACCACAGCCAGGCACAGTGTCACACGCCTATAATCCCAGCAGTTTAGGAGGCTGAGACAGGAGAATCATGAGTTCAAAGCCAGCCTCAGCAAAGGTGAGGTGCTAATGTGGCTCAGTGGTCCAGTACCCCTGAGTTCTATCTCTGGTACCAAAAAAAAAAAAAAATAGAAAAGAAAAAAGGAAGAAAGAAAGATGGCAAACCAGAAAGGAAAATCTTAGGAAATAGGGGTGTATGACAGAAAGTAGATAGCTAGACTGCAGGGAAATTGGGCTTGGAACAGTAGAAAATTTTGAAATGACAGTGGGAAGCAAAGTGTAACCCACCCACCTATCCTTGAAGTGTGTCTTGACAAAGGGATGAGCATTAGTGCCATCTCAGCTTGAAGGCCACAGAGGACAGCCAGGACCAGGCAAATCCAGCAGGGCAAATGGAACATTCTGGAGGGAAGGTAAGAAGTAAAGGAGTTTTTACATCCTTGAGTAGGAATGTCAGAGGCTGTGGCCTACAGATTTGAGAGGGCTGGGAAGAGTGGGATTGAGACAGGTGAGGTGTATGTCGAGCAGTGCACAGATGGAAGTGATTCTAGGTGACCCATAAGACTGGAACTTCTTAGTGCTTAAAGTTAATGGCAGGAGAGGGTGGATCTTGATGGCTTCCTTAAAAGAAGGGTCCCTGGCTGTTGTAATGGTACATGCCTGTAATGCTGAGTGCTTGGGAGGCTGAGGCAGGAGGATCATAAATTCAAGGCCAGCCTCAACAACTTAGACCCTGTCTCAAAATAAAGAACAAAAATAGCCAGGTGTAGTGGCGCAGGCCTGTAATTCTAGTGGGTAGGGAGGGTGAAGCAGGAGTATCACAAGTTTGAGGTCATTCTCAGCAATTTAGAGAGGCTCTAAGCAACTTAGTGAGACCCTATCTCAAAATAAAAAAGGGGGCTAGGGTTGTGGCTCAGTAATGGAGTGCTTGCCTGGCATGTGTCGGGCACTGGGTTTGATTCTCAGCACCACATATAAATAAATAAAATAAAGATCCATTGACAACTAAAAAATACCAAATAAATAAACAGATAAATAAATAAATAAATAAATAAATAAATAAGGGACTGGGGATGTAGCTTAGTGTTAAAGTGCCTCTGGGTTCAATACCCAATACCAAAAAAAAAAAAAAAAGAATGAAAAGGATTGGAGGGGTTGGGATTGTGGCTCAGTGGCAAAGCGCTTGCCCAGAATGGGTGAAGCACTGGGTTCGATTCTGAGCACCGCATGTAAATAAATAAAATAAAGGTTCATTGACAACTAAAAACAAAGGATTGGCATGTAGTTCATTGTGAAAGGCCAGGGCTTAATCCTCAGTACTGCTAATGAATGAATGTATGTATGTATGTATGAATGAATGAATGAATGACTACATGTCTATGTAAATACAAAAACAAATTTAAAATAAATTAATAAATAAAATATAGGAGAAGAATGGTGCCTATTTTGGGTGGCCTGGTCCTAAATGTTTACCTAATATGCAGCTTATGGATGGGAGGTTGCAGATAATTTGAGTTCTGTGGGAAGATATAAAGTACTAGAATCCCTGGCTCCAGGAACAGAAATTGATCATGTCTCAGGGGTCGAGAGCCAGGTTGTTGAAAGGAATTAGGAGCCAAGAGGTGGTTTACGGTAGGGATGGTTAGAAGAGACTCTGGAAATGTGGGAAGTTGAATATTTATTGCACACATTCATTTTGGAGAAACAGGAATGTTAAGAAAAAGTCATCATTACCTATCACTGTACAAAACTCAGCCCTTTAAATTTTTCTACATTCTTTCTAAGCTCTGTCCAAGTACTAAAGCTTTTTATGTGGTTGTAATCCTATGGTAAATGGTTTTGTATCCTGCTTTTTTCCTTTGAGCAATCATATCCTAAATGTTTTTCATGGTGGTCCAGTCTTCATAGTTATTGTGTTTAATGGTGTGTGATATTGCACTGAGTGCTTTTGATAGTTTTTTTAACCTCTTCTTCCATTTTGGACATTTGGGTTATTTCCAGAATTTTAATATCATAAGTTAGTCTTCAGTAAGTATCGTTATGTATTTTGAGGGAGGATATTTTATTTTCTTTCCTTTTTTGTGCTGGGGATTGAACTTGGCCTCATGCAGAAGGAGAGTTTTTTCTTAAGGGAAATTTTATAGGTAAGAAATACCTAGGAGATAGCATCAATATACATTTTTTTAAAATAGTTTTTTAGTTGTAGATGGACACAAGACCTTTACTTATTTTTATGTGGTGCTGAGGATTGAACCCAGTGCCTCACACATGTTAGGCAAGTGCTCTACCACTGAGCTACAACCCCAGCCCATCAATATACATTTTGTATACAATATACGTGCGCGTGTACACACGCACACACTTAACCTCTGAGCCATATCCACAGCTCTTTTTTATATTTTATTTAGAGGCAGAGTCTCGCTAAATTGCTGAGGATGATTTTGAACTTGAGATCTTCCTGCCTTAGCCTCCTGAGCCTCTGGGATTATAGGCATGTGCCACCACACCCAGCAATGTTTTTTTAATGTCTTGTAATATAGTCAATTTGTTTTCAAAAGCTTTGA
>CM053402.1:46913465-46971947 GCA_028644305.1 Xerus rutilus
TGGTACTGAGGATTGAACTCAGGGGCACTCGACCACTGGAGCCACATCCCCAGCCCTATTTTGTGTTTTATGTAGAGACAGAGTCTCACTGAGTTGCTTAGCGCCTCGCCGTTGCTGAGGCTGGCTTTGAACTCGCGATTCTCCTGTCTCAGCCTCCCTAAGTGCTGGGATTACAGGCTTGAGCCACCGCGCCCGGCTAAAAGCTTTGACTTTTTAACCTGCAGTCAGCAATGTATGGATGCAAAGACATTTTCAGGT
This sequence comes from Xerus rutilus, assembly GCA_028644305.1. Taxonomy (NCBI): domain Eukaryota; kingdom Metazoa; phylum Chordata; class Mammalia; order Rodentia; family Sciuridae; genus Xerus; species Xerus rutilus. Next base: position 46,913,724 of record CM053402.1, read on the forward strand.
ATAAGTGGTCTTCTACATCTGTAGATTGTGCATTTGTGGATTCAACCAACTGCAGTTCTAGAATATTTGGGGAAAAAAGAATTGCTGTGGCTGTGCACGGTGGCTCATTCCTGAAATCCAAGCACTTTGGGAGGCTAAGACAGGAGAATCGCAAGTTCAAAGCCAGCCTCAGCAACAGTGAGGCACTAAGCAACTCAGTGAGATCCTGTCTTTACATAAAACAAAATAGGGGTGGGGATGTGACTCAGTGGTCAGGTACCCCTGAGTTCAATCCCCGGTGCCAAAAAAAAAAAAAGAATTGCTGTGCCCAACATGTACAGATTTTTTTCTTTGTTTTTATTCCCTAAATAATATAGTGTAACAGCTATTTACATAGCACGTACATTGTATTAGGTATTATAAGTAAACAAGATCATTTAATGTATATGGAAGGTTATGTAGAGGTTCAATGCACATATGCACTTTTTTATAGAAGGGCCTTGAGCATCTGTGGGATTTGGTATCTAGGTTTCTGGCACCAAAGTCCCATAGATACTGAGAGATGGCTAGTTACAGTGGTGCATGCCTATAACCCCAGTCATTTGGGAGGTCAGTGCAGGAGGATTCCAAATTTGAGGCCAGCCTCAGCAATTTAGCAAGACCTTGTTTCAAAATAACAAGTAAAAAGGGCTGGGGATGTAGCTCAGGATGAGGTAAAGTGCCCTTGGGTTTAATCTACAGTACCCCCCATCAAAAAAAAATATATATATATACACACACACATCCTCTTCCCAACATAGTTCTCCAGTTGTTCTCCTTTTTCTATCCTTTCATAGAGCTTTCTACAATTCTTTTTTTTTGGCGGGGGTGGGGAGTACCAGGGATTGAACTCAGGGGCACTCGACCACTGAGCCACATCCCCAGTCCTATTTTGTGTTTTATGTAGAGACAGGGTCTCACTGAGTTGCTTAGCGCCTCGCCCTTGCTGAGGCTGGCTTTGAACTCGGATTCTCCTGTCTCAGCCTCCCTGAGTGCTGGGATCACAGGCGTGCGCCACCTCCCGGGGAGCTTTCTACAATTCTTATTTTAACTTTTCAATTCTCTGAGCACTTGCCCTACCCTGTGCCTTTTGCAGGAGGCCTCCACTGTACTTCTAGCCCTCTCCACAGAGGTTTTGTATCCTCTTTGCCTTCCACCTCCAAGTTGGGAGTGGGGATGTCTCATTTCCAAATGCTAGAGCCTGGCAATTGCTCTTTTTTTGGGGAGGGCTACCAGGGATTGAACCCAGAAGCACTTACTCACTGAGCCATATCTCCAGCCCTTTATATTTTAAAACAGGGTCTTGCTGGCCGGGTGCGGTGGCAGACACCTGTAATCCTAGCACTTTGGGAGGCTGAGACAGGAGAATAGCGAGTTCAAAGCCAACCTCAGCAACGGCAAGGCGCTAAGCAACTCAGTGAGACCCTGTCTCTAAATAAAACACAAAATAGGGCTGGGAATGTGGCTCAGTGGTCGAGTACCCCTGAGTTCAATCCCTGGTACCAAAACAAAAACAAACGAAAAAAACTCAGGGTCTTGCTAAGTTGAAGAGGCTGGCCTCCAACTTAGGATCCTCCTGCCTCAGCTTCCTGGGTCACTAGGATTACAGGCATGCACCACCACACCCAGCCAGGCAATTGTTCTTTCATCTTTGCAAAACCTTTTCCTTTGAGACTTATGCTATTTGATTCTTTCTCACGTATCAAGGACATTGGTATCTCGGCCTTGATCCTTCAGTCCTCTGCCATCTTCATAGCCTGAGGTATCCAAGCCAGAAGCTAGGGTCTCATCCTTTAATCTTCCTTTTCTTAACCCCCTACATCCAATTAATTATCAATCTCATTAAGTCCACCTAATCTTTAATCCATCCGCTTCTCTCCACTCCACTGACTGCTTTAATTCAAAGTCCTATTATTTTGGACCTCATGTTGCTGAAACAGTCCCCTGTTTTCATATGCTCATGAAAACATTATTTACTGAGTGCTGATTATGCACTAGGTGTTGAGGAGACTGTGGTGAGCAGGGCAGATGTGATTCCCCACTTCTCAGATAGAGACGATGCAGAGTGAGGAGCACAGAAGGCTATAGGAACATGGAGCAGGGCACCTTCCTCATCCTGAGGGTCTAGGGAAGGCTTCCAGAGGAAGAAGCATCTGAGAGCATTCAATCTGGAGGAATTATGAGGAGGTGAAACAGGAATATTTCAGACTTGGAGAATAGTACATGTGAAAACCTGCAGGTTGAGGGTATGATGAGGTGGTTTCTTTTGGGGCCTCTGAGTCCAAATGGTGGGGGTCTGGGATTGTGCCTCAATGGTAGAGCACTTGCCTAGCATGTGTGAGGCGCTGGATTCGAGCCTCAGCACCACGTAAAAAATAAATAAATAAAATAAAGATATTTAAAAAATGGTGGTACATGGAAATTTTAAATGGACTAAGTAGATAGAGGTGGGTCTGGGGTAGGAGCATAGTAACGAAAGTCTTTATAAGGGGGTGGACCACATGGAGTCATTCAAACATTTTCAGCAAGAGAATGACACTGCAGAATTCTAATGTAAATAAGAGCTCAGGGGCCTTGCTGTGGCTGCAAGTGTGGAGAATGTACAGGTTGGAGCATGGGGTACAGGGAAAACCAGAGAACACATGGAGTGTTGCAGAAATGCTGGCAAGAAGCAGTATCTTGTAATGGGATCTTGGGAGGGGGAACAAAAGGGTGAGGACAGATTGAAACCTGGAGGAAAAATTGGCAGATTTGGTCTTAGGTCGAGCCAGGAGTGGAAAGGAGGAGAAGAGTAGTAGTGGTCAAGGCTGGCATGCACATTCCAGGATTGAAAATTGGGTTTTAGGCCCAGGAGTAATAGCAGGTGCAGGGCTATGATGGATAAATTGAATTTGAGGTGCCTGTAGGATGCTCAGAAACAGTTGTCCACCAGGCATTATCTATATGGATTTAGAGTGATGGGGTAGAAACTGAAGCCATAGCTAGGTGATGTCACCCTGAGGATCACCAAATAACTGATGACAGACTAGTATCCAGACTATTTTAAAGATTTCCTACAAATCAGTAAGAAAAACACAACAACCTAGTAGAAAAATGGGCAAAAGTTATGAAAAGATATACCTAAATGGCAAAAAATATATAGAGAAAAATGTCTAACTGGGTGCAGTCATGCACACCTCTAATCCTAGGGACTTAGAAGGCTAAGGCAGGAGGATTACCAGTTTGAGGCCAGCCTCAGCAATTTAGTGAGATCCTCATCAACTCAGCAAGACATCTCAAAAAAAAAAAAAGACTGTGGCAAAGCACCCCTGATTTAAATCTTCAGTACCAAAAAAAGAAAAGTCTAATCTCACTTTATAGCAATGATGGAAATGTAAATTTATGCCATAGCAAAATACCATTTCACAGCCTTTAAACTGAGAAAATTTGAAAAAAATCTGGCAATGCCAAGAGGATAAAGAATACCAGGCAGTCTTTTTTTTTTTTTTTTTTTTTTTTTGGTACTGAGGATTGAACCTAGGGGCTCTCCACCACTGAGCCACATCCCCAGCACTTTTTTTATATTTTATTTAGAGATGAGGTCTCACTGAGGTGCTTAGGGCCCTGCTAAATTGCTGAGGCTGGCTTTGAACTCATAATCCTCTTGCCTCAGCCTCCCCAGCTGCTGGATACCAGACATTCTTATATGCTGCTGCTGTATAAGGATGAGCACTTCAGGAAAAAACTTTGACATTATTTCACAAAGTTGGCAAAATTAATAGTATAAAGACCAGTAAGTTCATTCTTTGGCAGAAACTAGAGAAACCCTTCCATATGTGTCAGAATGTTAAAGCACATGAGTCAAAAATAGAAAACCATCAATGACTATCAGCAGGAGAGGATTGATCAATCTAGGTACATTCAGGAATGGAGTACTATGCAGTAGTATAAATGCATGAATTAGAGGAAAATGTGTCATTTGGTCAAATCTTACCACAATTAGGAATGCATACCATATGATGTCATTAATATTAAGCTTGAAGTCATGCAGTATAATGCTAGGTACTGATTTTTTCTTATGAATATATGCCTAAAGAAATACATGAGAATAATATATTCAGGATAGTGTTTACCTCTGAGAGAAGGGGTTTTAATGCCTTTTCTTCTCTCTCAAAAGCTGGGTGGAGAAGTCGTAGGATTTTTCTAAACAAAAACAAAACACTTCATGTTTGGACTGTTTCCTTTTCTTTTTCTTTTCTTTTTTTGTAGTGCTGGGAATCAAACCTGACCTACAGCCCCAGCATAATATTTTTTATAAAAGATAAAATGGAAGCTCATAGGTGCCCACCAAATATTTCTATTACTGGTTGGTTCTCTGTCTCTGGATTGGGGCATTAAATTTGTTTCTTCCTCTGAAAGTATTTTTTTTTCTAAATATTTATTTTTTAGTTGTAGGTGGACACAATAGCTTTATTTTACTTTTATGTGGTGCTGAGGATCGAACCCAGTGCCTCCCGCGTGCTAGGCGAGCACGCTACCACTGCGCCATAACCCCAGCCCTCTGAAAGTATTTAGAAGGCATGAATTCATATGGCTTTCGTGGTCTGATTCTGACATTAGAGCCTCAGTTAAACTTTGAACATTGAGATAAAGATTCTGTTCTCTGTGTATATCCTGTTTGCCTTCTCCTACTTACTTAGTGGAGAATACATGGTTTCCCTCTCTGCCATAAACCCGCTACAGGCATGAGACTCTGACTCTCCTGCCAGTAATCTTGGCATTTTCCCGTTTCGGTCTAGGGCCCTGTCCTTCGAATGATGGAGGGTGATACCATATATGATTACTGCTGGTATTCGCTGATGTCCTCAAGCCAACCAGACACCTCCTAGTAAGTGATTTCCTTTGCTGTTCCTCAGCCCCCAGTTTCAAGAGGTCCCTCTACTGAGAGTCAGTGGCTTCTGTGGGTTTTGGGAGGAGGAAGTCTCAGTGTGCTCTTCAGATAGGAGCTGAGAGGGCTGGTCAGTTGGTTTCCTCCCCTTCCTTTGACAGTGCTGGGGCCTCAGTGTCCATGTCTCTCTCAGCATGGCCAGCAGCAGCCGGGAGAACCCAATTCACATCTGGGATGCATTCACTGGAGAGCTCCGGGCTTCCTTTCGTGCCTACAACCACCTGGTACAGACCTTCCTGCCTAGCCCCAGCACTTGTCTGGGGCCAGCTTTCCTTCCTTGAGGACAGCTAAGCCTTGGCAAGGCCTGTTTTCAGCCTTTTCCTGCCCCCAGGATGAGCTGACGGCAGCCCACTCGCTCTGCTTCTCCCCGGATGGCTCCCAGCTCTTCTGTGGCTTCAACCGGACTGTGCGTGTTTTCTCCACATCCCGACCTGGCCGAGACTGTGAGGTGCGAGCTACATTTGGTAAGCTTCTGGTCCCCACCCAAGGGAGGAAGAAAGGGAAAGGTATGCTGCCAGCATCAGGGCCTCATGGGAGCCAGGAAGCCACTTGGTGGGGTTTTGTTTTATCCTCACTTTAGTCCTGAGAGGTAAGTGGTACACAGTTACAGAGAAGAAAATAGATTCAGGAAACTTTCCCAAGGTCAGTCATTTAATTCACTCCTGAACCTATGCTGTCAGCTGTGTACCAAAAATCTTCTAATCTCTAGAAGTTTTTAAATTTTATTTTTGTGTTGCTTGGGATGGAACCTAGGGTCTTATGAATACTAGGCTAGTGTTCTGTCAGTGAGCTACATCCCTAGCCCTCTAGAAAATTTGAGATGAGGCCAAGTTTATTTCCTGTAGGCCTTTAGCTTTCTGTCCCTTCTAGGAAAAATGGGGTTTGAGAAGGAAGAAGGGGGCCTTGGACATTTAGGTCCTTTGAGGGGGAGTAGAAGCATCTAGAAAACATTAGTTTTATCTCTCTCTTTTTTTTTTTTTGGTACCAGGGATTGAACTCAGGGACACTCGACCACTGAGCCACATCCCCAGCCCTATTTTGCTTAGCATCTCACTTTTGCTGAGGCTGGCTTTGAACACATGATCCTCTTGCCTCAGCCACCTGAGCCGCTGGGATTACAGGTGTGAGCCACCACACCCGGCCAGTTTTTATCTTGCTTGTGACAGACAGGGTGAGGGAGATGTTGAGTCCCAGTGTGTTGATGCTATGGCAAGGGACAGATAATAGTTTTGCTTATCCTGGTAAATGCCACGTTTCATTGCCCTCTCCCCCACATTGTGCCTCCTTCCCTTTCTAGCAAAAAAGCAAGGTCAGAGTGGCATCATCTCCTGTATAGCCTTCAGCCCAGCTCAGCCCCTCTATGCCTGTGGTTCCTATGGCCGCTCCCTGGGCCTGTATGCCTGGGATGATGGCTCCCCTCTTGCCTTGCTCGGAGGGCATCAAGGGGGCATCACCCACCTCTGCTTTCACCCTGATGGCAACCGCTTCTTCTCAGGAGCCCGCAAGGTAGGGGGTCACAACCTGAGAACCCAAGCAGGTGGGTGGACAGTATGGCAGGAGTGTGGGTGTAGGGCAGGAGTTGGAGAATGCCAAGCTTGAGGGAGGAAGGGACATTGTGTGAGATTGGGGGACAGATACCCTAGGTCCCTATTCTGTGTCTTCAGGATGCTGAGCTCCTCTGCTGGGATCTCCGGCAGCCTGGTCACCCATTGTGGTCCCTGAGTCGGGAGGTAACCACCAATCAGCGCATCTACTTTGATCTGGATCCGTAAGTGACCATGGTCCTTTCCTGCCATGATGTAAGGCCATGATGTCCTCAGGGATGCAGAGACCAACTAAGGGTCCCAGCTTTTGGGTATGAGGGGTTCTTGCCCCAGAGGTGATGCCTGTATGCTAACAAATATCTCTCCCCCAGGAGCGGGCAGTTCCTAGCAAGTGGCAGCACCAGTGGGGCTGTCTCTGTGTGGGACATCAGTGGGACTGGCAATGATGGGAAGCCAGAGCCTGTGCTGAGTTTTCTGCCCCAGAAGGACTGCACCAATGGAGTGAGGTCCTCAGTTCACTTTCAGCGATCTCAGGGTTGAGGTTGGGAAAGGAGGTGAATCCCTGAGGTGCTGACAGATCCTGTGTCTCTCCCTCAGCCTGCATCCTAGCTTGCCTCTGCTGGCCACTGCCTCCGGTCAGCGTGTGTTTCCAGAGCCCACTGACAGTGAGGATGAAGGGGAACAGGAGCCAGACCTCCCCTTGCTCTCCTTGCGACATGTCCACCTGGAATGTCGGCTGCAGCTGTGGTGGTGTGGGGGTGGCCCAGACCCCAGTGTCCCTGATGATCACCAGGATGAGAAGGGACAAGGAGGGACCAAGGGAGGTGGGGGTGAGCTTATATAAAAAGATTTTATGATTCTGGAGTCTTCATGTCTGTTTTGGAGGCTGTGACAGAGGTGGGAGCTGGGTTGGGTGACTAGTGGGCTGCCTTGTCCAGCAGCGTCGGGGACTGGCATATTATTCCTGAAACCAGGGGTTGAGATATGAGACTAGAAAGGAGCCAATCCAGCTGCCGAGCTGTGTGTGAAGTCAAGTGGGTGGGGGTGGGGCCTCATGCCATTGATTGGCTGGTTGCTAGGCAACTTGGTAAACTGAAGGGGGGAACCTGTTTGAAATCTCACTCTCAAGGTGGGGTAGCAGGGTCAGGGTGAGCTGGGCTGAGCAGGAGTGGCAGGAGCTGGGTGTCAGACTGTTGGGTGTGACTGTGAGACTGTGTAGACAGTGGCAGACAAGACACCAGCTCACTTGCACTCTACAGTATTTACCATAATCCAGCAGCAGAGGGACTATCACTCTGCTCTGGTGAAGGAGTACTGGAGCATTTGCCTCCCTTCCTCTGGACTCCCCCAGAAGGCAGGCAACCCAGTAGCCAGAGTCAAGGACACATGGCAGAGTAAAGGTGTCAAAAAATATAGATGTCACATTCACATTCCCTCTTCCCTGGTAGATGCAAGACAAGAGTGAGGGGCTTCATTCCACAGCTGGTGTTGGTCTCTTCAATTGATCAGCTTTCCCTCCTCCCCATACACACCTTGCCAAACACAGAGAAGGGGGTGTTGGTGTCAGCAGGGAATGTGATGGGACCTCACAATCAAAGGGAAGAGAAAAAGGCCTGTGGAGGCTTGAGTGGGAAGGAGAGGAATGTCGCCCCTGCAAGGAGGTGCTGAAAGGCGGGTTCTTACACCCAAAAAGGCAACACCTCCCTTCCCCCAGGATAATTGGAAACAGCCCTTCCAGAGCAGTGCGGATTTGGGATCATAGGTACCCCTTCTCTCTCTCCCACCTCACTCCTCCCCACAACTATCTAAGAAGGGCCCAAGTTTACTCCTTCATTTCTTGTCTTTCACCTGAGCCCCAGATAACAGTAAAAGATCCAGGAAGCTGTGACAAAAGAACCCCAGGAACGGAGCTCAGTATCGCTGTAGTTTGTGGCTTTATTCCACATTTCCTATATGACCTTGGGCAAGTCATGGGGTCTTTTCCTGAACCTCGGTTTCTTCATCACTACAATGGGATCGGTAGTTCTACTCCTCCCACTTCACACAGGTAGTCGTGACGATCATGAAGTGCCTAGCCATCAAGGTTATTATTCTCCAGGCCGCGGTGTTGTTTTGGGATGGAGGAGGAGGAGGCTGCGGGAGTAAAAGGGGTGGGTTCCTTGGGGTGGAGAGGGCGAGAGCCTTTCTGGATCGGAGAAAGGAAGATTCCAACTGCTTGGGTGATCGGAGGGCAGGAAGGGAGCCCCGCAGCAACTCTGTCAGAGACCAAGACTCAGAGAGACAAAGGGGGCGTGAGAGACCGCGCTAGGCAGCAAGGCGGGGCGGCGGGCGAGGCGGCCGCTGCGGGCGGGAGGTGCGCGAGGTGAGGGAGGTGTGGGGGGCGTGGGCCGCGGGATGCTGCCGCCCGCTCCGCCTGAGCTCCAGCTCCGGTTTTTCCCTCCACCATCCTCTCCCCCTCCCCGCCTCTCCTTTAACTCCCCCCTCCTGGGCTCGGGACTGGTTTCCTCCCTTAGCCCGCTGCCCTCAATCCTGGCGAGGCTGGGGCTCCGGCTCGGCGTCCCTTTCCTCGCTCCCTTGCTCGGCGCCCCATGCCGCCCCCGCCCGGCCCCCGGGTTCCCCAGTCCCCCACTTAGGCCGGCGCACAATTCCCGGGGTGCTGGCGCGTGGGCCCGGGGCGCGTAGGGCGCCTGCAGACGGCCCCTGGAACAGTTCTTGTGGGGCTGAGCGCTCTGGAACCCGGGCGCGGGCAGTGCAGGAAGCGGGTCTGCGAGGGAGCTGGGGGCATCAGCCACTCACCGGGGTGATCCTCGCTCAACAGCCAGGCAGCCAAGGCAGTCACCCCTGGGGGTGAGCGACTTTGGGGGAGTTGGTGCCCCGCCCCCCAGGCCTTGGCGGGGTCATGGGGGCCCCCCATTCTGGGCCGGGGGGCGTGCGAGTCGGGGCCCTGCTGCTGCTGGGTTTTTTGGGGCTGGTGTCCGGGCTCAGCCTGGAGCCCGTCTACTGGAACTCAGCGAACAAGAGGTGAGCGGCCTGGGGCTGGGGAGACCCCAGACCCTATGGACAGGGGTTATGGAATCTTTGGGGGCTGGGACCTGGGTTCCCTGAGCAGGGAGAAGGCTGGAGCGAAGGTGCTGGAGCCCTGATCTGAGGTGATGGGTTACTACAGCAGTGATCTCGGGAGCTAGATCCCTGGGTCCCACACACAGCTGGAGGTGGGTGGTGATGACCATGTGTCAGGAGTTTGGAAACCTCAAAGGGGGCAAAGATAAAAAGTTTGTGGGCAGCGGGAGGGCAGTGGAGTGGTTATTTGAATCTGTGGGAGACCTACATTGGGCGGGCTTGGAGGGAGCCTGGTTAATGTCAGCTCTCAAGAGAGAGCCGATGAGTAGGGGCTGCCCAGGCGCTGAGGGGAAGGCAAGGGTGGCTCCCTCCCAGAAGGGGCTCAGTGTTGAAATGGAAGGGAAGGGGGCTTAGTTTGGGGGCTCTGGCAACAGCTTCCTCAGGCTTCTTGACTTGAAATCTTGTCTCCCAACTCTTGCCCACAGCCAGAGAGAGGTTTGGTGAACCCTGGCTAAACAGTTTCCTAGCCAGGACATATTCCTCCCTTCCTGTCTTGGGGACTTTTTTCTGGAGGAAGCCTTGAGCCCCCTCAAGCCTCCTTCTTTCCTTCTTGCTTCTGTAGTCCTGAGGACTCCGTTGCCCCCTCCCCCTGTCCCTGCTGCAAACTCTTCCATCAGGGCTTCTGTTCCATGCTTGCTTTGCTCTGAAAAGAGGCCAGGGGTCAGATGAAACTTCAAGTCACACAGAGTAGGACAGAACCTTGGGGAGGTCATCTGGGTCCCTTGCCTCCAGTGCACTTCCCCTTCCCATTAGCAAAAGGATTCTGTTTTTTGAAAACTACTTCCCTGGGGAGGCTTTGGGAGGCCATGGGAGGGTGGTGGGCTTTGGAGCTTATCAAATTCTTGGTCTTAATCCTAGCTCTGCCGCTTTCAGCTATGTGGCCTTGAGCATGTCACTTAACCTTTCTGAGTTTGTGTCCTCAATTCTTACAGCTGTTATGAGGGTTAGAGGTAAGGTGTTTGAACATAGTATATGCTCATGAAAGGAGGGCTAGGATTATTGTTCTTCTCTTTACTTCCTAGTGTACCTCTCACTTTCCTGTCCTGGTATTCTTTCCTTCTTCCCATATCTCTTTGGGGATAATTTCAGTGTCTTTTCTGTGCTTAGGCTGTCCCACCCTCCAATTTAGGGCTGCAGTTTGAGTATCTAGTGTGGCTTTAGGTTTTATCTGAAGTTGAGAAAAGGCAGGGTGTCCTGGGGGCTCTTTGGAATATTGGGTGGGAGGGCATGGGTCATTTGGGAGTCTGGGAAGATACCAGGCAGTAAGTAGTGCTCTAGGACCTAGACCTGAAACCTGTCTCAGCTGTGAATGTGCAAGGAAGTGCAGGGAGGCACAGTTTGTGCTTGTGCTATGTTGGTGGGTTCCCCAGCCCACTGGTCCTGGAGATACAGGGTTAGTAGTTGTGGTTAGAAAAGTCAACTACTTCAACTCCAAAGTGATAGAGCATTTTCCCCACGAAGTCTGAGCCCCAGCAGGGAGAACTGAGCAAGGGAATGACCTGAGCAGCTGGACTCCACACCCTTATTCCCATTAGCCCTACTTAGGACCAATGCCAAACCAGACATTTGTCTTCTTTCCTAATAACTGGCTAACTTGGGACACTGGTCTGGATCACCTTCCACACCCCTTTCCCCACCCCCACCTTGCCTCCTTTGCCCTGAAATTCGGTGGTGGCCTGGAGAATGGGAGGCTCTGCCCCCATGGTTGACTGCCATGGAATAGTGAAATCACCTGGGAGGGGTGGGCTGTGTGGTTCCAGAGAGGCCAGCTCCTTGGTAACTGGCATCCTGTTGCCATGGCAACAGCGCTGGTGATGGAGCGGGAGATGGCAGTATGCATGTGGTGAGGGCGGGCTGAAGAGTGCATTTGGGCACACCAAGGGGCAGGAGACCTCTGAGCCTGGCTTCCTGCTGCTTCTGATGTGAGCTTACAGAGTCCTTGGTGCCTGAGCTCAAAGAACAGACTTTCCACTCAGACAAAGGCAGGCAGGCAGGAGCTATAAGCATTGCTGTCCTGGAGGGTTATGGGTGAGGGAGGGAAAGCTCTGTGGCCACACCCCTGACATCTCTTCCTTGCCCACCTCGCCCTCCTCCTCATAGGTTCCAGGCAGAGGGTGGTTATGTGCTCTACCCTCAGATTGGGGACCGGCTAGACCTGCTCTGCCCCCGGGCCCGACCTCCTGGCCCCCACTCCTCTCCTAATTATGAGTTCTACAAGCTGTACCTGGTAGGGGGTGCCCAGGGCCGGCGCTGCGAGGCACCCCCTGCCCCAAACCTCCTTCTCACTTGTGATCGGCCAGACCTGGATCTCCGCTTCACCATCAAGTTCCAGGAGTACAGCCCTAACCTCTGGGGCCATGAGTTCCGCTCGCACCATGATTACTACATAATTGGTACTGCTGGGCAGAGGGCAGGGTCAAATGGGGGGAGGTTGTCCCTGGGATGGAGGACTAGTGAGGGAAGGGGACCATTGGAATCAAGAAGGAGACCCCGCTGTGCTGTCCTGCCAGGGCATGGGAACAGAATAAGCATTGGAAGGGTTAGACCCTGGAATGCCCACCTCTCCCTCTGCTCTTTTCTCCCAGCCACATCAGATGGGACCCGGGAAGGCCTGGAGAGCTTACAGGGAGGCGTGTGCCTAACCAGAGGCATGAAGGTGCTTCTCCGAGTGGGACAAAGTGAGTGGGGCTGTGAGATGTCTGCTATGAGCTGGGGAGGTCCAGGCAGTACTGTCATGGTCAGGAGCAGTTGTGTCAGCCTCCCTCTCTCGGATCTTCCTCATCTTCAGGTCCCCGAGGAGGGGCTGTTCCCCGAAAACCTGTATCTGAAGTGCCCATGGAGAGAGACCGAGGGGCAGCCCACAGCCTGGAGCCTGGGAAGGAAAGCATGCCAGGTAGGAACCAGGGGTCCAGCCTCTGCCCTCTCTGCTTTCAGACCCCAGCACCCGGCTTCCCTTATCTTTGCCTTCTCTTTCCCTCTCCCTTTTTGGAGGTGGTGATACAGGAAGGAAAGAGGATGGGAGGGTAGGAGGGGAATGGAAGCCAAATGAGGAAAAGACTCAATTAGAACTAATTAGCCAAGTCAGTGCTTCAATCAGTGCTGTCAGAGAAGTGGGGAGGACTACATGGCAGGGAGCTGCAGGGCTGGACACCTGGATTCTGAATGGGGTATGGGGGAAGGGGAGGTGGGGTTCCCAGGGGTCCTGGACACTGTTGGGGAAGCCCATGGGGACCCCCAGGGCTGGGTGTCCAGATGTCCAGGTTGCTCCTTCAGCCCCTCCCCTCTTTCCTCCTTCACCCCTTCCCTGCCAGGTGACCCCACCAGCAATGCAACCTCCCGGGGTGCTGAAGGCCCCCTGCCCCCTCCCAGCATGCCCGCAGTGGCTGGGGCAGCGGGGGGGCTGGCGCTGCTCTTGCTGGGCGTGGCAGGGGCTGGGGGTGCCATGTGTTGGCGGAGACGGCGGGCCAAGCCTTCGGAGAGTCGCCACCCTGGTCCCGGCTCCTTTGGGAGGGGAGGGTCTCTGGGCCTGGGGGCGGGAGGTGGAATGGGACCTCGGGAGGCTGAGCCTGGGGAGCTAGGGATAGCTCTGCGGGGTGGTGGGGGTGCAGATCCCCCCTTTTGTCCCCACTATGAGAAGGTGAGTGGCGACTATGGGCATCCTGTGTACATCGTGCAGGATGGGCCCCCCCAGAGCCCTCCAAACATCTACTACAAGGTATGAGGGCTCCTCCCACCTGGCTCTCCTGAATCCAGCCTGTTTTTGGGGTGCTCCTCCAGTTTAATTCATGGTTCGAGGGACACCTCTGGCATCTCCTTGGCCCCCTTTGCCCTGCCAGCTCCTTTGCTCCTCCTGGCTATTGCCCTCATCTCCACTTTTAGGATCCCTTAAGACTTCCACTTCACCCCTTCCTGCCCTTTGGTTTGGCCATGGGCACCCCTCTGTCTCTGTATCCCTTGGGGAGGGGACACAGGCTCAGCCTCCTCTCTAACCATGACCCAGGCGTTCTTGTCTCCCTCATCCACCCAGAGTAGGGGCGGGATGGTCTGTCTTTTGGTTGGCACCTCTTTCTTTCTGCCTCTCACAGTTTTTCTCTTCTCTCTTATCTTTTATTCTTTCTCTCTCTCCTGTCTCTAGGTCTGTTCTGTTCTTCTTCCCTAGCATCCTCCTCCTTACATCTCCCTTTACCCTCTTGGCTTCTTAACCTGTGCCTCTCCCAACTCCTGGGTGGGGGTGTCAAAGCATTTTTCCCCTTAGCTCTTGGCCTCCCTCCTGACCTCTTGTACAACCACTCCTCTCAGTCCACCAAAAATGGGGGCCTTACGGGGAAGTCTCTGGCACTCCACCCCAGATCAGGGCATGGGCAGCAGGGCCTCCTTCTCTGCCCTGCCCTAGGCCTCTACATACTTACTCCAGCCATTTGGGGTGGTTGGGTCACGACAGCTACCATGAGAAGAAGTGTCCCGTTTTGTCCAGTGGCTGATAGCAAGATATGAACCTGTCGGGACATTGTGGACATGGTCTGATGCTGAATGGGCCACTTGGGACAGGAAGTAACTTGCTCCAGTCAAGAAGTGACCAGGCCTGGACAGAAATGGCCTGGGAAGTGGCAGAAGCAGTGCAGCAGGAACTGGAAGTGCCTTCATCCAGGACAGGAAGTAGCACTTCTGAAATAGGAAGTGGTCTGGCTGGAACTCCAAGTGGCTTAGTCTGGGGGATAGGGGGGTGGGAGGTGGATGGTTCTTACCCTGTGGAAAAAGGGGCAGGAGGAACTTCCTGTTTCAGGAGGAAGCTGGAACTTACTGACTATAAGGGGACAGAGGTGGACTGAGGAGGACTTTTCTAGTATCCAGTGGCACTTCCCAGGAACTCCCTTCCCTTGTGCTCTGTGTGATTTTAGGACAGCTAAGATGACTGCTATCTGCTGTGACAGGCCTAATTTGTCTTGTTCTTCCCTTTCCATATCCCAATATAATCTCTGTTAATCACAGGACTGCCCCAAGAACCCATGTGTTCTCCCCCAGTAACCAGATGGCTGTCTTGTACATCCCATCCTCTCTTTAAACTCAACACAGCTCCCTTCTTAGTGACCAAAATGGTGGCCTATGTAGACTGGTCTAGTTGACAGTGGTACTTAGCAACAGCTGCTATTTCCATAGTGACCAGTCTATACCTCTTCCTGTCTTGTAGTGCTCAATTGGCTGTTGCCTCAGTTTCCTCCCAGCTCAATTTTATTAGATCAAAGCTGCCCTTGGGCACCAAGTTGGCCACCTCAATCACCAGCCAAGATGGTTGCTTTGTTCACCAGAGACCAAATCATCTCTCTGGTGCTGTATTTCCCAGCTCCTTCCAGGGAACAGGAAGTTGATATTGCCATGGGGGAGGTGGCGGGGTACAGCCGTCACCTCAATAGTTTTACTGTAAAAGGGAAATTTGAACAAGGAAAACCAAAAAAAGAATAAAAAACTTCAAAAGTTGACAAGAGGCCTGGAGAATGACTGGATGTGAATCTGGTGATAGGATGGCTTTGGAGCTGAGGGTTGGATCACAGGACACCAAGGGGAATGGGCAGAGAGAAGAGAAGGTTGGTTGGAGTGGTGAGGTAGGTAGTGCAGTGCATGCGGAGGGGATGCTGGACTTGGAGAGAAGGCCACACGGAAGGCAGCCATCACCTCGCAGGGAGGGAGAACCCAGGTGTGTGGGGGGGCTTGCTGGTATACTCAAATGATGTGAATATATGGTCATACGTGGCAACTGCCAGTGTCTATCACTAAATCAAAGCACCTGAGTGGCAAGGCAAGTTACAATTAGTAGTAAAGTGATAGAAATGTGTCACGTGTTAAAATATTCCCTACCACCCCTACCAGAGGACCTCTAACTCAGAGTTTGACTGTTGGGGACTCACATGGGGAGAAGGGATGTAGCTGATCTGAAGAAAGTAGGAAGGAGTCAGGCATCAAGTACCCATCCCCTGGCTGCTGGTGTATCCATAGACCAGGCTTTTCTCCCCCGCAAAAGCCCAGGTGCCCAACCCCCAGACCCAGTCCCATTCTCTAACCACAAAAGCAGCCTGTCAGGAACATCACTGGAGCGAGTCAGCAGGGGTCACAACCTCTGCCCTCCCCACCCCACCCTGACTTTAGGTCCCCTCCTGCTGTCTCCCATCTGCCTGGAGGTCAAGGGGTCCCCCTTCTCCTCCTCTGTCCACTGGGACCCTTCCCCTTGTCTCAGCAAGAGGTCTGGGTCCTAAGAGGTGCAGGCACTCTAGGAGGGGTGTTAAAAACTGGGAGGCCAGGTGCTGGGCTGTCAGGAATTTACTCCTGCCTTCTGAGCCCACACTGGAGCAGCCTGAGGTGGGGAGGTTCGAGGGAGGTGGAAGGGCTGGTCCCTGGCCCTTAGTGGGGGTTGGTTGTCTTGGCAACATCCCCTTCTCCACACAATGGGAAGCCCCCCTCAGCCTCCCGCGTGGATGGAGCCGACAGCCCCATCGCTGGCTATCAGCCTCAGGGACTTGGCAACCGTCACTATGGCAACCCAGAGCCCAGCAACAGGGCCCACTGCAAAAGGGAGGGAGGGGTCCAAGACTGGGGCAGGGTTGTGTGTGTGAGGGGGCAAGGGAGCTGAGGGAGAGTCTCCCTGACATATACATTAGAGGTACAGGTGGACAGACAAGAGGGAAGAGAAGTGGGGATAAATAGTCTCTGACAAACACCTCACCAAAGCAGCCAAGACAGCATAACGGGGCTGAGAGACAGGAAGACACCTGGGGACAGATGCACAGCTGGGGAGAGGAACAGCACATACCCACAGTGCCCTGGGACACACCCCCTCAGAGCACTGGCATCCATAGACTCCCTGCCAACCACCTGACATTATCAACACGACACCTACAGCCTTTCCTGTGTGCAGTGACTTGTGAATCTTTTGAGCTTTTTGAAAATGCTGTGTTCCACACAGAATGACACATGACATCCTGTTGGCTTTCTGGGAGCAAGTACACAAATACACTCATACGATAACAACTGCAACAAAAAAGAATAGAGGGGCTTGAAGACATTCATTTGTTTGTCCACTCATTCAGTCACTCAATGTCAGGTCTACTTTGTTCCAGGTACTATTTCAGGCACTGAGAGTATGTGGTGAATAAAACAAAGTCCCTGCTTTCATGATACCACAATTTTGGGGGTTGATTTGTTTTATATTTTCATGCCCCCCCTTTTGAGGGTACTGTGTTTTTGTTTTTGGTACAGGAGGTTAGACTCAGGGGCACTCGACCACTGAGCCTCATGCCCGGCCCTATTTTGTGTTTTATGTAGAGACAGGGTCTCACTGAGTTGCTTAGCGCCTCGCCATTGCTGAGGCTGGCTTTGAACTCACAATTCTCCTGTCTGAGCCTCCCAAAGTGCTGGAATTACAGGGGTGCGCCACCACACCCTGCTGGTACTGAGGTTTAAACCCAGGGCCTTCTGCATGCTAGGCAATGTACCACTGAATTACACCCTTATCTCTGAAGTCCATAGTTCTGTTTGTTTGTTTGTTTTTAAATGGGGATTGAACCCAGGGGCACTTCACTACTGAACTACATCCCCAATCCTTTTAATTTTTTATTTTGAGACAGGGTCTCACTAAATTGCTGAGGTTGGCCTTGAACTTTCAGTCATCCTGGCTCATCCTCCCAAGTTGCTGGAATTATAGGCGTGAATCTGGCTACATTGTTTTTGAAGGGGAACAGTGTAATGCAATTTCAGGTAGTAAAAACAGAGTAACAGGATAGAGAGTAACAGGGAAATGCTTCAGGTTAGGTCAGGAAAACCCCTCTGAAATAACCAGGAACTGGAACACTGAGGACCTGGAATAATGAGGAGTAAGAGGAGTAAGTCAGGCACTATATGAGGAAGAGCATACCAGACAGAGGGAACAGTAGATGCAAAGGCACAGAGGTGAAATCTTGGCGTGTCTGGGAATAGCAAGGAGGACATCACACCATATATACATTCCAGATGTGTCCTGTTCTTCCCTAGTCTCAGCCTGTTGGGGAGCAAATCACTTAGGGTCTAGAACCCACATTTAGGAAGCTGATCTAACTCGATCTCCTTTCTACTCCTTTGTTTCTTGTGTGCCTGTGAATTAGTTGTGTTTTCTTCAAGTATGTTTTGAGATCTGAGAAGGTAAGGATGATACTCTGAGCTTTCAGGGGCTATGACACAAAGTCTAAAGCATAGAATCCAAGCAGGCAGGCAGAGTGGAAGTGAAGGGACCAAGAGGGCTGAGGACCATGAAGCTAAAGCAGTCCCAAGCAACATAGGATCCACGCTGTCCCGAGGGCTGAGCTGAAGACAGAGTGCAGATTTTGCCATCTTTCCAAACAGAAGCTGCTGAGGGATACAAATTCCACCTGGGATGAGGGGTGTTAAAAAGAGAAATGTGGCCAAGGATTGCTATGTTTGTGTGTGTGTGTGTGTGTGTGTGTGTGTGTGTGTGTGAATGTTTGTTTTTGTTATACTGGGGATTGAACCCAAGTGCTAAAACTGAAGTACATTCGTAGCTCTTTTTTTATTTTTAATTTTTTTAATTTATTTTTTGGTACTCGGGATTGAACTCAGGGGTACTCGACCACTGAGCCACATCCCCAGCCCTATTTTGTGTTTTATGTACAACAGGGTCTCACTGAGTTGCTTAGCACCTCGCCTTTGCTGAGGCTGGCTTTGAACTTGCCATTCTCCTGTCTCAGCCTCCCTAAGTGCTGGGATTACAGGCTTGAGCCACCGTGCCCGGCTTTATTTTTAAATTTTGAGACAGAGTCTTGGTAAGTCACCCAAGTGGCCTTGAACTT
Source organism: Xerus rutilus (assembly GCA_028644305.1). Classification (NCBI taxonomy): domain Eukaryota; kingdom Metazoa; phylum Chordata; class Mammalia; order Rodentia; family Sciuridae; genus Xerus; species Xerus rutilus. The sequence goes on from CM053402.1 coordinate 46,932,164, forward strand.
ACAGGTCAGGAGGCTCCTGCCTCAGCCTCCTGAGCTGCTAGAGTTATAGGCATGTGCCCATCTTACAGTGGGACTTTTTTTTTTTTTGGTACCAAGGATTGAATTTTTTTTTTTTTTTTGGTACCAAGGATTGAATCCAGGGGTGCTTAACCAATGACCCACATCCCTGGCCCTTTTAAAAAATCTAAAAAAATTTTTTTTAGTACTGAGGATTGAACTCAGGGGCACTCGACCACTGAGGCCACATCCTCAGCCCTATTTTGTGTTTTATATAGAGACAGGGTCTCACCGAGTTGCTTAGCGCCTTGCCATTGCTGAGGCTGGCTTTGAACTCACAATTCTCCTGTCTCAGCCTCCCAAAGTGCTGGGATTACAGGCGTGAGCCACCGCGCCTGGCAAAAATTTTAAATTTTGAGACAAGATATTGCCAAGTTGTTTAGGGTCTTGCTCAGTTGCTGAGGCTGACTTTAAACCTGCTATACTCCTTCCCCTCCTGAGCCACTAGAATTATAGGTGTGTGCCAACCTGTCAGGCACAGTGGAACTTTTTGATGAGGAATGGTTGATATCACATCTGGAATTTTAGTTTCGAATGAAAAAAATAGAGTTTCCTAAGGGGCTATGTAGGCAACTATGGACATAGGGATCCCTCTTAGTGGACAGAGTTTCGAAGTCTTTAGGCAGGCCAGGAGAAGTATTGCATGGTGGTTTGGAGGCAGGGGGCTGGCTGGCATGGGCTCAGAGAATTGGGTGGGGACAGGAAAAAAGGATTCAAAATGAATGGCAATAACAACTGGGTGTGCAGAGTGATGTTTGGAAAGTGGCAGGAAAAGCAGAGTCCTGGAAGGACTTCGGAAGGGACCAGTCCCAGGTACTTCTGATTGTCATAGGGAATTAAAGTAGTTGGTTTCCAATTCTCCCTCTTACCCTGTTGCCATCAGAAACTCAGGCATCAGCTCCTCGCCAAACCCAGTGGCTGCTGGTGGTGGGGAACTGAGCAGCCTCAGGGGGTGGCAGCTGGTGAGTGGGGAGGAATCTGTGTGCTCAGCAAACAGCAGCCTCAGTGCCCAGTGGCTGCCTCCTCCCTCATCAATCAGCCCCAGCCAAATGTCCTTGCATTCCCACCACCCCAAGGGGACTGGGGCTGGGCCAGGGTCCCCAGGGGAGTGAGATGGGGTGGGGAGGGGATGGTAGGAGTGGTGCTTGGCTTCCCATCCCTTGGCCTCTGTTCTCTTCTCTCTGGAAGCTCTTAGTTCTTCATGTCATGGAATGACAGTCCTGGCCCCTGCCATCCTGGGGGCATCAGCTACAAATCACCTGTGGGGGGTTGCTGGGAGAGAAAGGGGAAAGAGGGATGAGTCAGGGTTGCAGAGGAATCTACTTTGGTTCTCACGGGACCAGCCCAGAGTACAGTCAGCAGGGAGGCTGTTGGCACAGAGGCCCTATCCCCACCCACTGCTTGGCCTCTCCATCCTGATGGATGCTCTGGACTGAGACCCTGACCCTTTCGAATGTCCTCTCTCTTCCCACCTTCTCCTAGCCCCCAGCCCTCATGTCCTGCTTCCCGCCAAGATCTGGAAGTCTGGCACCCTAGCTGACCCCAAATCTGATGCTCCCCATTGAGCCTGGGGCCTCTAGATTTTAGTCTATGGCTCCCTCTCCCCCTTTTCAGCCCTTGCTCCCCTCAGGGACCCAGGCGTCCTGCCCACTCTCTTCCATAACAACCATTCTTTTTGGAGTTGCTTAAGACTTTAATATCATTTCATTAAGTCGGTAAGTTCAGAGAAGGTTGGGGGCACAAAGAGACTGGGGATGGGCCAGAGAGGGCCAAGGTAGGGGGGAAGAAGGGAAGACTTCCCCCAATCCCCTCTCCGTGGAGATGGCTCTGAGAAATCAAATATTGACAGTGAGAGAACAGAACTTATTAAATGTGGGACAGGGGAGTGTGTGGGAGCTGTGGGAATGGCCGGATGCCTGAGTTCTGAGGGTTATAAAGGTTCCAGGCAGCCTGTGGCTGGAAGGATGTACAAGGTTAAGGGACTTGAGAGTACAACTGTTCTACCAATTTCCTTTGAGATGTGCTGTCTTCCTACCCTGGCTGTTTCTCAGCTGTCCCCAATATCCCCTGGGGACAAGACCCCCATCACAGCTGTGGCTGCCCCCCTTCATCCCTTCCCCCTACCTCCACCTCTGTTGATGAGCTTCAGCAGCGTTTAATCGGATTGAGCAGTAATTAGCAAAGCAAGATGTTTGATTACCTATTTAGCATAATGTGGGGGGCTGGGATCCCTAGGCACAGCCACAGTTGAGAGGGGAGTCAGAAGAGAAATGGGGTCTATGCAAAGTTCTTTTCCCCCGAGGGACTCATGAACCTGCCCTTGAGGTTCCTCACCCCGTGCCTCCCCTCAAATTTTTACTCCTTTGGGGCTTTTCCCTGGGGGTTCTGACCAATCACATCAGCTCTCTCTGCCATCTGGCTAGAAGATCACCTACTCATCCCATCTTTGCCCTACCTGCTGTGCAGCTGGTTTTGGGGTGTGGCAGGAACTTTCTTTCCTTCAATCCCTGCTATCAGCAACAAGAGTCCGGGCTGGGCTGGAGGCCACAAATCAGAGCCCTACCTTCAAAGATAATGGTAGTGATAGGGATGGGACAAGGGCAGGGGCTATAGATTCTGGAAATAAAGATGGAGGGTAGTTGGGATGGTGAGGTCAGGGTGTGGATTCATCCACCCGCCCGTCAGTAGTAGCAGATTGGCATAATGAGACCTGTCAGGTGTGAACACCCATCAGAAAAAGAGGGAACTGAGGTGCCAGCTTCTCTCCTCATCCAGCAAAGAAAATGTCATCAATTTAGCTCCTCATGGAAATGTAATCAGTGGGCTCGCTGCTGGCTTTGTCTTAATTAGGCACTATTGATGGAAGCAGGGAGGGCACCTCCCCATCCCTCCGATTCTGCTTCCTCCCTGTATTTCCCACGTCTCCACAAAGCTTCTCCCGGGCCTAGGTACAGCTCAGTCTTCTAGGCACCTTCTGGCGGTGCCAGCCCACAGCGCCCCCTAGCATCCTTTGGGGTCTGCCCCTCTTCCACAACCCCCTTCTCTCGCTTCCCTGGGACGCAGCCTTTGTTCCTATGGAGAGCAAAGCCCCTCCTCGGCCCGGTCACCTTCCCCAGGGAGTCCCCGCCTCCCTTCCCCCCCCAAAAAAAAACTCCCACGTTTTCCAAAGCCAATCCTCCGATTCCAGAAATTCCAGTTCCAGTTTTCCTTCCCTTTCCCCTCCCGCGACACCCAGGAACCCTAGATCCCAGTCCGGACTAAGAAGAGGGAACGCGCCGGAGGGCAGGGGTGCTCCAGCCCCGGTTTTTCTCCCGGACCCAGCTGCAGCCACGGCTGCCTGGAAATCCTGGAGCACCTTTTAGATGGCGAATGAGCCTTGCAGGCGGGACTCTGGGCGCCATCTGCTGGACCCGTTCGGGCTCGAGCCCGCACACCTGGGAGCGGGGTTCGGGCACTTGGGTTCTCTTGTCTTTTCAATGTCCTGAAGGACCATAGCGAATTGTTTCCAGCCACCGTCCTTCCAACTAGGTTCCCACACACGGCCCCCACACCTTCCAGCCCTCCAGATTTAGTTGCTTCCCCCTAGTCTCTCAGCCCTTTGCCCTGGGTCCACGCAGGGTAGACCCGCGCGGGGTGGGGCCCCAGAGCAAGGATTCACGGCGCATGAGCAGAAGCGGCGGGCTCTCTGGACCGGTCACTCGCTCCTCCCTGCCAGGGTTGCCATGGCGACGCGTACAGGCACGGGCCCCAGAGGGCCACGCGGGGCAACTTAGTTGGTGTGGCCCCATCGGTCGGTCTAGGGAGGAGTGGGTCGGCGTCGTGAGGTGTGTGTCGGGTCACAGGGAAGGAATGCTGGGGAGAAGGGGCAGTAGTGAGAGGGTAGGAAGGGACGGTTTGCGAGGAGAAGAGGCAGTTTTGGGAGGGGGTGCGAAGGATAGTTGTGGGGGGAGGGGAGAAGGAGGGGCAGTTATGGGGGGAGGGGGAGAGAAATGGGCAGTTGAGGGAAGAGGAGGAAGTAGTTGTGGGTGAAGAGGGAGAAGAAGGGATTCTTGTGGGAGAAGAGGAACAAGAAGGCCCAGTGGGGACATTTGTGACAGTTAGCTGGGGAAGCTACTGTGAAGGGAAATTTGCCCCTTGGTAACCAATTTAAGGAGAGGCCATTGAGGTATTTCCCAGTAATCGAATGAATCCCAAGGCCAGTTGGACAGTGTCTCCTGGGGTTTGAGGTGCAGGTTCATGGAGTGAGTCCCTGTGGTGAATGCTCCTGAGGCTTCAGTTTGAGGTAAAGGGCAGTTTGATGCTTCCCTGGAGGCTGGTGGAAGAAGCAGTATTGCCACAGTTGGTTTTATTGATTTGTTGGCCTAACAGAACATTTTCCTTGGAGCAAAGTACAATTCCTTCAAGTTTGAAATTCATAACCTATGATCAGTGTTTGTGGCAGCCTGTGGGGATGAGGAAGGAAAGCCAGGGGTGGCTGTCAGGATATAGTTGAATGAAGAGGGAATGGTGAGCCAGTCCAACATGGCCCTTGGGATACCCGCCACTCCCCAATTGGGGACTGAATCTGGTGCCACATACATGCTAGGCAAGTGCTCTACTACTGATCTATATCCTTAGCCCTTTTTATTTTGAGACAGAGTCTCACTAAGTTGCTGAGGCTGGACTTGAACTTGGGATCCTCCTATTTCAGCTTCGCAAGTAGCTGGGATTATAGGTATGTCCCCTCATGCCCAGCTGCCCTCAGGGTTCTGAACACCTGCCAGAGATGCCTCTTTACTGACATCCTACTTTTCTGAAGCACCGCTGGACCTTCCTCATGCTTTCATTTCCTTTTCCCCATTACACAATTTATAATTCATTATTAGATGACTTTTGTCCTTCCTGCTTCAGTATGTTCTTAGGGCATTTGGAATTAAATGATCCTGATCTTACTTATCAGCACAGAGTCAGTCAACTGTACTAAGAAATATTATTAAACACAAAACAGGGTTCCTACCCCTCAGCAATTAAAAAGCTAAAAAAATGAGTGGCAAATACTACTCTTCTTTGTTTAAGACTGTTGTAGATTTTAATGTGGATAAGAGGAGCATTTTTCCATTTAACTGAGGAAGTACATAGGAAAGCCATTTAGTTTGCTTCATTAATATGTTGACAAAAGACAGGGTACTTGGGGACAGTCTTCCCTTCTGTGGGTGGTCTTTGACTCATCCAAGACCCTATATAACAGGTTGGTAGATTTTTTTTTTTTAAACATTTTTTTTTTTTAATTGTAGACGGACACAATGTTTTTATTTTATTGCTTTGTATGTGGTGCTGAGGATCGAACCCAGGGCCTCACGCATGCAAGGCAAGCGCTCTACCGCTGAGCTACAATCCCAGCCCTGGGTTGGCAGATTTTTAAAAAATTTTGGTACCAGAGATTGAACCCAGAGTGGCTTAACCACTGAGTCACATCCCCAGCCCTTTTTTATATTTTATTTAGAGACAGGGTCTTGCTAAGTTGCTTAGTGCCTACCTAAATTGCTGAGGCTATCTTTTAATCTGAGAACCTTGTGCCTCAGCCTCCCAAACTGCTGGGATTACAGACATGTGCCACCGCCAGTCCCTTGATAGATCTTTTCCTGATTATTTTATGTTCATACATGTTCCATGTCCCTGGGTAGACACAGGGATTCCTAAACCTTCATTAATGGGATGTCTGTTATCTTTAAACTCCACTTATTACTAATGCCTTGAGAGACTCACTTTGATTTTTTTTTTTGTACTGGGGATTGAACCCAGCAGTACTCTGCCACTGAGCTATATCTTAATATATCCTCAGCCCTTTTTATTTTAAGACAAAGTCTCACTAAGTTGCCTAGGCAGGCCCCAAACTTGGGATCCTCCGGCCTCAGCCTCCTAAGTTGCTGGGATTACAGGCATGCTATCACACCCAGCCTAACTTTAACCAAATGCTGTGAAGAAAGTAGGGTATCCCAGGAAAAAAACAAGGACTCCAAAGCTCCTATTTAATTTATTTATTTGCTTTTGAAGTGCTTGGGATTGAACCCAGGGCTTCAAACTGCTAAGCTCTACCACTGAACTATATCCCCAACTTCTACAGCCCCCATAGAGTTCAGGTCTGTTGTTGAGCAGGGTATAGTTATACCCAGAAAAGATTATTATATTGGGGATCTCATTCAATTTGTGAATCCGAAAGGGACAGTGTATATCAGGGGGCTGGTTTTGGGGTGGGATCTGGTGGTAGACTCCCCATACCCATGTACCTGCAGGTTTTGCCTGAACCATGTCCAGCAAAGCTGATAAGAAGCGGAAAGCAAGTAGCCGGGGAGGCTCCCGGGGAGGCTCCCGGGCAGGCCGGGCAGGGCGAGCTGCTCAGGCCGCTCTGGCTGCACAGGATGTAGAGAATGAAGAGGCCACCAGCCAGCCGGAACCTCAACCTGAGCCTGAGCCACTTGAGGAGGAGCCTGGTGGGTACTTGATAAGGCAGAGATGCTTAGATATGGAGGGTAAGGGAAAACTGGAGGGACTTGAAAGTAGAATGTTTGTATTTCATGAGTGTCTTAGGGCTGAGGAGCAGGTTCTCTCACTTCTGTGTCTCTCCTTACCCTGCCCCAGGCACGAGGACTTAGCAGAACCTCAATCCTTCTGCTGGGTCCCTTTTTTGTGCTGCTTCCTCCTGGCCAGCCTTATATTTATTCTTTCTGTCTTAAAATTTCCCACCAATGCAGCAGGAGTCCATCAGCCAATCCTTTCTCTAGCCTTTTCCCCCTTATTTCAACTGTTCCTGGTTGCTCCCACTCTACTGCAGAGGGTTTGATCTCTTCCTTTTTCCCATTTTCACCCTGGGTGGCAAAACAAATAATGTTTTTCTCCCATTAAGCCCATCACCATGGAGACTCAGCCTGCTTTGCCACCCTTTGAATCCTAAGCCCGGCTGATGCTTTCTACCATCTGTTGAAGGCTCCTGTATCTCCGCCCTCATTTTGGCAGGGACTTGGTAGACTGTGGAGGTTCAGGTTCAGGGCGACAGGAAAAGAAGTCTAGATGGAGGGAGCAAAGAGTTTAAAGAGGCTGCCTCTGTGGCTTTGATCCAGGAGCCAGCAGGTTTGGAAGGCTTTTGGTAGCTGTTACTGTCATGGGGCTTTTGCTTAGAGCACTGGCCAGCATAGATAGAACTGAGCTAAGTATAGACTGGGGCTTCTTGACACTGCTAATAACCTATAAAGATGGAGAAAAATAGTATCCCTGCACCCCCACTGTTTTTTTGTATTGTTTTTTTGCAATGCCAGAGATCAGACCCAGGGCCTTGTGCATGCTAGGCAATTGCTCTACCAGTGAGCTACATTCCCAGTTAGAATACCCTTTTAATATTAATGGTAAAGAGAATAAGTGTGGATGTGGGAGAAAGGTCCAGAGACATAGGAACCTGACCTAGGATCCAGGACCTTAGAAATGTGTAGCATATTTTCTTCTGAGTTCTTAAATGCTCATCTGAAAGCAGTTTAAAATGAGTCTGACTTCTAGAAGATGGGTACCAGTAGTAGGGGGAGGTAGGAGAGAAGTCAAGGAGGTTCAGTTGTGTTTGTAGAATCTGCTGGGGAGCAAAGGGAAGGAAGGAGCTTCAGAATAAACTCACTGGCCTCCAGACACCAAGGATCTCTCTCATCCCAGTCCTAAGCATCCTTATTGTTTGATATGGAGCCTTCCACCTGCCCAGCAACCTGGATAAAGGTTCAGAGACGACTTGGGCTTCCCAGGCAGCCCTGAAACCAAGATTAATCCCTGTAATGGGACTGAGGCCTGTTCGCTGGAAAAAGAGGGGACCTAAAACATTTCTTGGTGAAAGATTGTGAGTTCAAGAGTAGAGAGCCCCCCTCCCCAAGAGCTGGGGATGAAAGAGGACTTCTCACACATGTTAGACAATCACTGTACCACTGAGCTATACCCCCCAGCCCCTAGTCAGCTTTTTAAATTAAATTGAGAGATAATTCACTTACTGTAACATTCACCTTTTAAAAGTGTACAGATTGCTGGGTTTTGATGTATTCACAAAGGTGTGCCACCATCACCATTATCTAATTTTATAACATTTTCTTCCCTTTAGAAGAAGGCCACCTTGACCAATTGGCAGTAGATGACTTCTACATCTTTACTTCTTAGTTGCATCAGAACCTTGCTTTTTATTTTTATTCATTAATTAGTTGATTAATTTTTTATAGTGCTGGGGATCAAACTCAGGGCCTTGTACCTGCTAGATAAGAGATATACCACTGAGCTACACCCCCAGTCCAGAACCTTGTTTTTAGCAGCTGCCTCCAGATCCTGGGAATCACTAACCTATTTTCTACCTTTATGGATTTGTCTATGCTGGACATTTCATATGCAGAAAGTCATATAATAGTGTGGTCTATGTAACTGACTTCTTTGACTTAGCATCATGTTTTCAGTGTTCATCTATGTTGTAGCATGAATCACACCTTCATTCCTTTTTATGGTGTATAATATTCCATTGTATGACAAGACTGCTGTTTGTTTATCTGTTCATAGTGTTAGTGGACATTTTGGTTGCTTTCACCTTTTGCTTATTGAGTCACCAACATCTTATGAGTTCTGCTTTCAGATCTCTTGGGTATATACCTAGAAGTAGAACTGCTATGGTGATCATGTTTAACTTTCTGAGAAAAGCCTTCATTTCTGTATCTTTATTTTCCCCTAGAGCCAGTTTTGGAGGAACCTGAAGTAAAGGAACAACAATCGGTGGCATCTGAGATGGATGTGGTAGGCTTGGGCCTTCCCCCAGGCTAATATTTTCTCCCTACAGATTGGTGAATCAAAGGATCAATGGTGGAAAGATGTATGGGGAATTCTCAATAATGTCACTTCTTTCTACTTAATCTTTGCTGGTCAGCCTACTCACCACAGATCCAGTCCATGAATAAAGGACAAAATAGTCTAATCTCCCTTCAGAAGAGGGCCTTCAGTGAGGAGCTGCTCTCCTTTCTCTGCCCACTCTTGATGGGTTTTATGGATAGACATGGGAACAAGTTGAATAAGCTGAATGATACTGTCCCATTTAGACACTAATTTATTTCCTCCTTTCATTCAGTCTTCTCCTTTGACTGAAGAATTTACAGAAGCTGCCTCAATCATCTTGATAAACTGACACTAAATGATCTCTACATCTTTACTTCCAAGTTGCAGCAGAGCAGAGCCATATCCATAGTCTTGTGGGTGAAAAGAATAGGGTGGACATTTTTTTTTAAAAGGAGAGAGAAATATAATAATCTCCAATTTTTAAAAATTGGGACAGAAAATACAAAGAAAGGGAAAATAAAATAGCATTAGTGCCCAAACACATCCAAGATTAAGATCTTGACATAAGTTTTTTTTTCTGAGTATAAATTTGCATTTTTTATATAATCCTATCTGTACCACACATTATAATTTTTGTGTTTAGATTTTTCCTAAAATATTTTATCATTCTTCATGTTATTACATAGCTTTTGTAAGCACCATTTTTTTGGGGGGGGAGGAAGGTACTGAGATTGAACTCAAGGGCACTTAACCACTGAGCCACATCTCCAGCCCTATATTGTATTTCATTTAGGGACAGGATCTCATTGAGTTGCTTAGTGCCTCACTTTTGCCAAGGCTGGCTTTGAACTCATGATCCTCAGCCTCCCAAGCCACTGGGATTACAGGCGTGTGTCACTGTGCCCGGCTTCTAAGCAGCATTTTTTTTTTTTTTTTTGGTATTGGGGATTGAACTCAGGGGTACTCGACCACTGAGCCACATTCCCAGACCTATTTTGTGTTTTATGTAGAGACAGAGTCTCACTGAGTTGCTTAGTGCCTCGCCGTTGCTGAGGCTGGCTTTGAACTTGCGATTCTCCTGTCTCAGCCTCCCTAAGTGAGCCACTTTGCTGAGCCACTCCCAAAGTTCTAGGATTACAGACGTGCGCCACCGCGCCCAGCTTCTAAGCACTATTTTTAATGGCCATATAGTGATCTCTTAGGTGCATGAACCTTAGGCCATTGTCTAGAATGTTTTGACATTTCTAATGTTTTGCTTTGATAATAATACTGTGATAAATATTATAAATAAAACTAACACTTTTGAAATACTTAATATTTTCTTAAGATAGAGTCTTAGCCGGGCGCGGTGGCTCACGCTTGTAATCCCAGCACTTAGGGAGGCTGAGACAGGAGAATCGCGAGTTCAAAGCCAGCCTCAGGAACGGAGAGGCGCTAAGCAACTCAGTGAGACCCTGTCTCTACATAAAACACAAAATAGGGCTGGGGATGTGGCTCAGTGGTTGAGTGCCCCTGAGTTCAATCCCCGGTACCAAAAAAAAAAAAAAAAAAAAAAAAAAAAGATAGAGTCTTATATGTAGAGTATAAGAGTAAAGAATGTTTCTAGGGACTGGAGCTGTGGCTCAGTGGTAGAGCGCTTGCCTAGCATGCGTGAGGCACTGAGTTCGATCCTCAGCACCACATACAAATAATATATGAATAAAATAAAGATCCATCAACCAAAAAAAAATATTAAAAAAAAAAAAGAATGTTTCTAATATATATATATATATATATTTTTTTGGTACCAGAGATTGAACCTAGGGGCACTTAGACCACTGACCACATCCTCAATCCTTTTTATTTTGAGGCAGGGTCTTGCTAAATTGCTTAGAGCCTCACCAAAGCTTGTCTTGAACTTGTGATCCTCCTGCCTCAGCCTCTTGAGTCACTGCAATTACAGGCATGTGCCACTGTACCTGGCATTTCCAATGTTTTTGCTATCTAAAACCAAAGTATTTTCCAAATATATTGTATTTTTTGCTCTCACACTAGCAACAAACCCTTTCAAATCCAGGGATTATCAATTTAGCAAGGATTTTATTAAAAATATAGGCATTAAATGATGTCTTTGTTGTTTTTATTTTTTATTTTTTATTGGTACTAGGGATTGAACTCAGGGGTACTCAACCACTAAGCCACAGTCCTATTTTTGTGTTTTATGTAGAGACAGGGTCTCACTGAGTTGCTTAGCACCTCGCCATTGCTGAGGCTGGCTTTGAACTCAGAATTCTCCTGTCTCAGCCTCCCAGAGTGCTGGGATTACAGGCATGTGCCACCGCGCCCGGCTTCTTTGTTGTTTTTATTTGTATTCTTTGACTTTAAGTGAAACAAAACATTTTTTTATATTTGCATTTTCTTTCTTTTATAATATGACACATCTTTTCATGCCCTTTGGTCCATTTATTTACTAGGGTCTTGGTGTTTTTCTCATTGGTTATCTATATTGTAGGAAAGATCTTAGATCACTGCCAATTAAATTATTTTGACTTGGAAACTTCAAGAGCAATTCCTTCTCATCAGGGGAGGAAGGACAGGGTGACTTCTCATGTTCACTGAACTATATCTTCATCTCTTCCAGTTTCCTTAATTTATTTAGTAGAGTTCTATAGATTAATTTTTTTTCTAGCCACCAGTTACAATTTCTTTTCTTTTTTTTAAATTTTTTTTGTAGATGGACACAATGTCTTTATTTTATTGCTCTGTATGTGGTGCTGAGGATCGAACCCAGGGCCTCATGCATGCGAGGCAAGCACTCTACTGCTGAGCCACAATCCCAGCCCCACAATTTATTTTCTATCTATTTATTTATATTTTTATGTGGTGCTGAGGATCGAACCCAGTGACTCATGCATGTGAGGCAAGTGCTCTACCACTGAGCTATGGCCCCAGCCCATATTTTCTATCTAATCACTGTGTTCTTTGGTACTTTTCAGTACCCTCACCCATTACTTCTTCCTTAATGCTCTGTTGATTGGCTTTTACCCGTTATCTTATACTTATTTTAGCATCTGTGGGGGCTGCCTTATGAAGAAATTGCTCTGGTACTCTTATCCTTTTTCTGGTTCATCATCTCCCTGCTCCTAATTGCTTGATCTAGGCTCACATCCTACATCTTCCCATAATTCCCTTGTACCTTTGACATTGAGGGTGGCTTGGGAAAGCATTTTTACAATTACAGGCATAAATGAAATATCTTGGGAAGATAATAGCCCATCGTTTTTCTCTATGACACATTCTGTTTTCATTCTCAGAGGCGGGAGAATCTATTGTCTCCTTTCTTCAAAAGCCTGAAACCTATCATTCAGTCGTCCTCAGTTTTCGCTTCTGAATTCTGAGCCTGTCTGGCTTTTCCTCTCATCACCCTCATCTTAGTGTATGAGTGCGGAGGGGAGAATGGCTCGTTCTAACAGCTGACTGCTCTGCCTCTCTGTCTGCTGTCCTTTGCTAGAAGCCCCTCTTCCTCTCCCGAGCTGCGCTGACAGGACTGGCAAATGCCGTTTGGACAGAGGAGCATGATGCGCTTCTGGAACGTTTTGCCCGGGAACCCATGGAACCCATCCTTACCATCTTCATGGATCCCTATGTTGGGCTGAAGCTGGAAATGGGCATGCCCACACAGGTGGGTACTCCACTTTCCCACAGCAGAGGTGGTCTTCCAGGGTGCTGAGGGTTCTGCATAGCTCCAGCATCCTTGAGTTTTATTATCTTCTGTGCCAAGGCTCATGGAGCCCCATTGTATATTGGGTGCCCTACCTGGAAGCAGGGGTACAGGGAAGGATGAGACACCACTTTGCTTTTTTTTTGTACCCGGGATTGAACTCAGGGGCACTCAACCACTGAGCCACATCCCCAGCCCAATTTTGTATTTTATTTAGAGACAGGGTCTCACTGAATTGCTTAGTGCCTCGCTTTTTGCTGAGGCTGGATTTGAACTTGCAATTCTCCTGCCTTAGCCTCTCAAGCCGCTAGGATTACAGGCGTGCACCACTGCACTCGGCACCACTTTGCTTTTAGTGGTAACATGAGCTAGTGGGGAAGACAGATGTATAAATATTTATCTCTGTGTGTATGTATATTTATTTTTTATTTTTTGATGGTAGTGCTGGGGATGGAACCCAGTGCCTCATGCACGCTAAGCATATGGTCTATCACTGAGCTGTACCTTACAATATATTTTGATGCTTGGGCAAAATGTTATAGGAGCTTCCAGGAGAATCGTGAGTTCAAAGCCAGCCTCAGCAATGGCAAGGTGCTAAGCAACTCAGTGAGACCCTGTCTCTACATGAAACACAAAATAGGGCTGGTTAATCGAGTCAGCAGAATTCTGGGAAAACTTCATGATAGAAGTGATATTTGAGCTGAGCATAAAGTTGGTAAGCAGGATTTCAAGATCAGGTAAAGACTGTTCAGAAAAGAAAACTTAATGTGTGCTGGGGTTGTGGCTCAGTGGTGGGGTGCTTACCTGGCATATATGATGTGCTGGGTTCAATCCTCAGCACCACATAAAAATAAAGGTATCATATTCATCTACAACTAAAAAAAAAATTAAGAAAGCAAAACACTTAATGTGCCCAGGTGTGGTGGTGCATGCCTGTAATCCCAGTGACTCAAGAGGCTGAGGCAGGAGGATCACAAGTTGGAAGCCAGCCTCAGCAATTTAGTGAGACCCTGAGCAACTTAGTGAGACTGTCTCAAAATCAAAACAAGAAAGAGCTTGGGAATATAACTCAGTGGCAAAGGGCCCCTGAGTTCCATGTCCAGCACCAAAACCCAAAAACAAATGAACCAAAAAACCTTCCCAAAATATACTTAATGTACATAGAAAAGAGGAGTATGATGCTGAGAAGGTGATTTGGGTTAGCTTGTAAAGGGCCTTATATATTATATTAAAGAAATTGGCCTGTATTCCAGAGAGAGCTATTGAAAGCCTTTTTTGGTTTAGCTAACTATTTCAACAATATGGAAGATACGTTAGAGAAGGGTAGACCTAGGAAGAGAGTAAAAGTAAGATATACAGTAAGATGTCAGTGGTAGAATCTGCATGGTAGATGTCACTATTGTAAAATTCTTTTAACTTTTCTGTATGTTTGAAAAAAATTTGAAATAAAATATTAGGGGAGAAAGTCTATTGCTTTGCTTTCATTGGCAACACATACACAAAACTTGAAATGATAATGAAGTTTAGCACCACTCTGCCACGATGACACAGTTTTGAAGCATTCCATATTAAACAGAGACAAAACAGGCCATGGGTTTTCCTGTGTTGGAAATGATCAGTCACAAAACATAATGAAAAAATGATTTCACTCACAAAAAACAAATATTTGGAAAAATATTTTTATTTGAATGGAAATATTTAATATAAAGTAAGATTTATGTGACAGTAACATTGTTCCAGGCCATAAAAGAAGATTTGAATAATAGTGAGCTATGTCCTGTTTCTAAGTGGGAATCTTAACAGCACAAAGATATTTTGCTGGTCATAGCAGTGCATACCTATAGTCCCAGAGACTCCAGGAGTCTGAGGCAGGAGGATCCCAACTTCAAGGCCAGTCTTGGCAACTTAGCAAGACCCTGTCTCAAAATAAAAAAATAAAAAGGGCAGGGGACATAGCTCAGTGGTAGAGCACCCCTGGGTTCAATTCCCAGTACAATAAAGAAAAAAACTGTAAGAGATATTTAATCTAAAAATTTACCTTTTTATTTACTTATTTATTTTTCATACTGGGGATTGAACTTAGGGGCACTCCACCACTGAGCCACATCCCCAGCCCTATTTTGTGTTTTGTGTAGAGACAGGGTCTCACTGAGTTGCTTGATGCCTCACTGTTGCTGAGGCTGGCTTTGAACTTGCAATTTTCCTGTTTCGGCCTCCCAAAGTGCTGGGATTACAGGCATGCTCCATGGAGCCCAGGTTTTTTATGTTTGTTTTTGAGACAGGGTTTTGCTCTGTTGTCTAGGCTGAACTCGAACTTGTGGCCCAAATGATCCTCCCACTCTAGCCTCCCAAGTAGCTGAGACTATAGGAGCATGCCATCATGCTTGACCAAAATGTATCATTTTAATGCAGCTCTAATCATAGTACCAAAATGCCACAGTCCCTAGATTCCTGTGTAAAGGATTTTTTTTTTTCCTTTTTGTTACCAGGGATTGAACCCAGAGGTGCTTAACCACAGAGTCACATCCCCAGCCCTTTTGATTTTTTATTTAGAGACAGGATCTTGCTAAGTTGCTCAGGGGCTCACTAAGTTGCTAAAGCTGCTTTGACTTTGCGATCCTCCAGCCTCAGCCTCCCACACCAGTGGGATTACAGGCATGCACTACTATGCCCAGCAAGGATTTTAAATTATGTCCAGAAAAATGCAGGAAGATAGTGAAGATAGTGAAGAAGGAGAGTAAATGGAGGAGACATGTGAATATAAAATCCTTCTTATTAAGCTTATATGTTATAAGCAACAGTACAGAAATGTAGAAAGTACAAAAATAGACATTATCGGTAACAGTACAGAAGCATAGGAAATACAGAAAATAGAAATCGAGAAACAGATATGTAAGCTTTTTCTACAAAAAATGGCATTTTAAAATTGGTGGTGAAGAATGGATTAGTCAATGAATAGAATTTGGAAATGTATGGAACATGAAGTTTTTCAATTAAAAAGAATCTATTTAGCTTGCTGAACTACTATTCTAAATAGACTATTTGTGTTCTCCTGATTAAGATGGTCAGTTGAAACTTCCTTAAAAAACTATTACCTTTGAGGGGCTAGAGTTGTGGCTCAGTGGCAGATCGCTTGCCTTGCCCACATGAGGCACTGGGTTCGATCCTCAGCACCACATAAAATAAATGAGTAAAATAAAGTTATTGTGTCCATGTTCAACTAAAAAATGTTTTTAAAAACCCAAAAAACAAAAAACCATTACGCTTGAACCGGGCGTAGTGGCGCATGCCTATAATTCCAGCACTTTGGGAGGCTAAGGCAGAAGGATCTTGAGTTCAAAGCCAACCTCAGCAAGAGTGAGGCGCTAAACAACTCAGTGAGACCTTGTCTCTAAATAAAGCACAAAATAGAACTGGGGATGTGGCTCAGTGGTTGAGTACTCCTGAGTTCAATCCCCAGTACCAAAAAAACAAAACAAAACAAAACAACCCTGTTACCCTTGAGGCTATGGGGGTGCAGCTCAGTGGCAGCATGCCCAAGGCCCTGGGTTCAATCCCCAGCACTGCAAAAAACAAACAAAAATTATTACCCCGGGCTGGGATGCAGTTCAGCCATAGAATCCTCTAGCATAGAGGAGGCCCTAGATTCCATCCCCAGCACTGCGAAAGAACTACAACAAAAGTAGATAATAAATAAATAAAAATAAAAAGGTTATCAATGGCAAGCTTAAGCACTGAGTCCAGGCACCCACCCTGTCCATAGGAAGGGCACACCCCAGCTGGATGGAGAGAACCTTATCTCATTTACAAAATTTCGAAAGGGAGAGCAAGCCTGAGCCTCGGTGTTTTAACAAAGATTTGACGGTGCCTTAAATTAGCTTTGACCACCTGCTCATTCCCACAATCAGGTCTCTTAGGCTAGAGAAAAGTGAATACAATATAAAATACCCAATCCTTTCACTTTATCTTCAAGAGGCAAAATAAACTGGTCCTTCACAGTGGGACATCTAGAAGTCGCCCACAGTATGTTACAGGCAAAAGAATGAATTCATAGAGCTGCCCGAGCATGAGCAAAGTGAGGAGAAATTGCATGGCAACGGCAGGCATATTATATCAGGACCAAAAAAAAAAAAAAAAAAAGGAACAAAGCATGCAAAAGAAGAAGACATATGAAAGAATAGAAGGAAAGTCCTCACAACAGCATCATGCTATAATGTAACCTAATATGAACATGAATTCGATTTTTAAAAAATGATAAAAGGTGAGAATGAGATGAAAGGGAGAGTACAGATTTTAGGAAATAAATAAAGCTGCCTGTTACAAAACTGGTAGATTGGAAACGGCAAGGAACTGAAGAGCTGATGCTGAAAAGCCTATCAGACGCAGAGGAGAGACTTGAGGTAATCACAGGGCGTGCAGAAGAGAAGGCCGAAGACATTAACATAATTAGAGAGAGATGATCTAGTGGAGTATAGACAGCCAGCAAATGACACTGAATATACATTTAAAGATAAAATACAAAGAATTTCTCCCAAATACAAAAGAATCGAAAGGGCGTACTATATTCCGCAAAATTTGTTACTCAAGATTTAACCTTAATACACATCTTAGTTACTATACTAAAGTTCAAGGATACTAATTCTTTGGGAACATCACCTATGTGCTATTCTTCCCAACAATATTTAACTTGAATGTAATAATGAGAAAGCAATCAGATGAATCCAAATTAAAGGATATTTTGGAAAGTAACTGGCTGGGATTCTTGGAAATACCAATGCTGTGAAAGAAAGAAAAGGCTGGGGAATTGTTTGAAATGAAAGGAGACTAAGGGGACATGACCATGTGTGGTCTTGAATTGGATTGTGGATGGGAACAAAAAATCTATAAAAGATATTTGGACCATTGGGAAAAGTTGAATATGTATTGTATGTCATGTGAACTTAAGTTTTCTTTTTTTTAAGGTGGTAAAATTTATTTTATGCATTTTTCAGATACTAAAATAATTTTTATTTGTTTTTTTAGATATACATGACAGTCGAGTGCATTCTGACATATTATACAAACAGATTATGACTTATTCTAATTAGGATCCCATTGTTGTGGTGGTAGATGATGTGGACAGGCTTAAATTTTCAGAATGAGATCATTACAGTTGGAGATTATCCTTGCTTTTATGAGACATATGCTGAAGTGTTAAAGGGTATGGTGTTGTGAAGCCTACACAGTTAAGGCTCAGTTATAGACAGAGGGAAGAAAATACAGTGAAGTGATAACAATTAGTGACTCTAGGTGAAGGGTATGTACTTTCCTTGCAACTTTTCTATGAATTGGAGTTTTTTTCAGAATGAAAATTGGGAAAATAGAACTAGGGATGTAGTTAGTGGTAGAGTACATGCTTAGTGTGCCCTGGGTTTGATGTCCAGCACCACATTTAAAAAAAAATGGAAAATTAGTTAGGCCTTTCTTTCAAAACACTGCAAATTATCTACCAAGGGAAAAACATCAGGCTGATCTCTGATTTCTCTGAACTCAGACCATTCCTACAGAGTTTTCCAGGAAGGATAGTGTGATAAAGGTATTATTCCCAGCCAAGATGCTTAAGGATAAAAGAAACAAATAGGCAGCCATTTTCAATCTTGAGAGACTCCTATTTTTAAAAACCACAAGAAAAAATAACATCAACTGAGGGATGGGAGTAGCTCAGTGCTTGCTTAGCAAATGTGAGGCCCTGAGCTCCATCCCCAGCACTGCAAAAAAACAGAAAAAAAAAAAAAAATCATCTGGAATCCAGTAAATTAAGAAATGAACCAAATAAAGGACTCAGGAATAGAGAATTAATGAACATTCAATTTATTTAAATAAAGAACTCATATTAAATAACCTTAACTTACAGCTATGTTGTAGAACGTGAAGGTTTAAACCTGGACAATGTCAAAGTGATACTGTAACAAAAATGGGCAAGTGGTAGTACAGTGAGAGGGAGTGTGAGGATGTTCCCTATGGCCTTTTCTTTCAAAGGGTGAGACAACAGAATTTAAAATTGAAATGTTTGCAGTGGCACATGTCTGTAATCCCAGCGACTTGGAGGAGGATCACAAGTTTGAGGCCAGCTTCAGCAACTTTGCGAGACCCTGTCTCAAAATAAAACAATAAAAAGGGCTGTAGATTGGGGCTGAGGCTGTAGCTCAGTGGTAGAGCACTTGCCTAGCATGTGTGAGGCACTGGGTTCTATCCTCAGCACCACATAAAAATAAAAAAATAAAGGTATTGTGTCCATCAACAACTAAAAAATATATATTACAAAAACTTACCAAAAAAAAAAAAAAAGGCCTGTGGGTGTAGCTCAGTGGTAAAGCCCTTCTGGATTCAATCCCCAGCACATGCACAAGAAATTGAATGGCACTGAGAAAACTCAGTGCTTTTCATAATCTTTCTTTGTTGCAAACTTTTGGTCTTTTGGGAAGAAATACTTCTTAAGGATGAAGAAACATTTATTTGAAGCCTCAGCAATGCCTTAAATCTACTTCAATTTACTTGTTTTCTTTTTCTATTAAATTCTAATATAGTTAAATGCAATACTTTTAACTAAAATAGCACAATCCTATTTTAAAACAACTTTTTATTACATTTTCTATATGTCTATGTCTGTAGAAAAATGTCTGAAATAATATTTTCCCTAATGCTAACAATATTTAATTTCTGGACAGTGGAACTTTAGGTATTTTTCCTTTGTACCGCGGATTGAATTTAGGGGCACTCGACCACTGAGCTACATCCCCATCCTCTATTTTGTGTTCTATGTAGAGACAGGGTCTTACTGAGTTGCTTAGCGCCTCGCCCTTGCTGAGGCTGGCTTTGAACTCACAATTCTCCTGCCTCAGCCTCCCAAAGTGCTGGGATTACAGGCGTGCACTACTGCTCCCGGCTGTTATTTTTATTTTTATACTTGTAATGTGTGTGTGTGTGTGTGTGTGTGTGTGTGTGTGTGTGTGTGTGTGTATTTTGCAGTGCAGGGGACTGAACCCAGCATGTACATGCTAGGCAAATGTTCCACCACTGAGCTGAACCCCCAGCTCTTCTGTGTCGTTCCTTAATTAGCACATATCATATTAACAAAAATAATAAAGATTAAGATTTAAACAAAAAGAACACAAAATGCCAGAATTTAGTTCTGAGTAGTGGGAAGATGGGTTATTAATTTCTTTTTTGTGTTTCATTTTCAGTTTTTATTTATTTATTTTTTAAATTTTATTTATTTATTTACTTATTTTTTGGGGTACTGGGGATTGAACTCAGGGGTACTCAACCACTGAGCCACATCCCCAGCCCTATTTTGTGTTTTATGTAGAGACAGGGTCTCACTGAGTTGCTTAGCACCTCGCCGTTGCTGAGGCTGGCTTTGAACTCGCAATTCTCCTGTATCAGCCTCCCTAAGTGCTGGGATTACAGGCTTGAGCCACTGCGCCTGGCTCATTTTCAGTTTTTAAAAGTAAATAAATTATAAAGAATTGTTAGAAAAGCACTAAAAACAAAACTAAATCAGTGAATCTGACCTTAGGATGGGAATGGCCATCAGATCTTTAAACTTGAAATGTTTTAGATATAATTAATGAAAGTTATGCATTTCTGAACATCAGCAGCAGCAAAAATTCACCATGGGCAAAATCAAAGGACAAATGAAAAACCGGGAAAAGGCATATACAACCCAAATGGGAAATCCTAGACGATTGTTTCTTATTTCTGCAAGTTTCTTATTTCTGCTTTTCCACTGGCTGAAGTGCTTTGCCAATTCTATACTGTCCCTCAGTCCATCCATCCAACAAACATCTATTGAGCATAAACTATGTGCCAGACACTGGGTTAGATTCTGGAGTCAAGTTGGGCAAAATGCAGAGTCCCTACCTTCAAAGCACACTCTGCATTTCCTCTCCATCTTTCTGGGTATGGAATCTAACTATGTCCTTGAGAAGAATAGAAAACCCCTTATGACACATTTAGAGAAGGACTAAGATATACTAAGGGACAGTGACAAAGAATTCAGCTAGGGGGCTGGGATTATAGCTCAGCGGTAGAGCGCTTGCCTCGCATGCGTGAGGCCCTGGGTTCGATCCTCAGCACCACGTACAAAGCAATGAAATAAAGACATTGTATCCATCTACAGCTAAAAAAATTAAAAAAAAAAAAAAAAAAAAGAATTCAGCTAGGCTTTCACAGTGGAAGCCTTAGATTTCTTCATACATCATGGTGTGCATCATGGTGGGGCCTGGAGATTGAACACTGATCTTCTTTCATGCAGACCCAGAATCAGATTGTCTACTTCATTCGCCAAGTACCAGTCCCCATCACTCCAGAGAACTTTGAGGCGACGGTGCAGTTCGGGACAGTGCGGGGCTCCTACATCCCAGCCCTGCTTCGGCTGCTCACTGGTGTCTTTGCCCCTCAGATCTTTACAAATACAACCTGGCCCGAGAGCATTCGAAATCATTTTGCTTCACATCTGCACAGGTTCTTGGCCTGTCTGACGGGTGAGTGCTTGATTTCTCCTTAGTATAGCTCATGAGGCAGGTGGGATCTTGGTCAATGTAAGTTTGTTGAGTAAGTGGTAAAGTGTGCAGAATCAGCCTTCTTCTTCCTCCTCCTCTTCTTTTTGTTTTGGTAGAGCTGGGTATTGAACTGAGGGTCTCACATGTGCTCTACCGTTGAGCCACACTGCCAGATGTTACTGACATTCAAACCAACATCTAAAATAATCCACTCTTTAAAGATGCGAGGGTCTGAACCCAGGGTGTCTTGCATAGTAGGCAAGTGCTTTACCACTGGGCTATATCCCTAGCCCTTAAAAGAATCTTTGAGCTGGGCGTGGTGGCGCAAGCCTATAATCCCAGCACTTTGGGAGGCTGAGGCAGGAGAATTGTGAGTTCAAAGCCAGCCTCAGCAACGGCGAGGCCCTAAGCAACTCAGTGAGACCCTGTCTCTAAATAAAACACAAAAATAGGGCTGGGGATGTGGCTCAGTGGTTGAGTACCCCTGAGTTCAATCCCCAGTATCCATAAAAAAAGAAAAGAAAAAAAAAAGAATCTTTGAAAGGAAATCTCACTGTGTATACCCACTCATGTGCTTTGAAATACACACACACACACACACACACACACACACTTTGCCTCCATACATTCTAAGTGTCCTAAATCAAAACTATGAATCTGCTGACTTAAAGAGCAAGGGACAGGGGGCTGGGATTGTGGCTCAGCGGTAGAGCGCTTGCCTTGCATGCGTGAGGCCATGGGTTCGATCCTCAGCACCACGTACAAAGCAATAAAATAAAGACATTGTGTCCATCTACAACTAAAAAAATATTTAAAAAAAAAAAGAGCAAGGGACATCTTGAGTATTACTGACTAATGGAGATAAGTCTCTGATAAACAAATTTTATCATAATGACAACAACAACAAAAAGATCTGCCTTCTAATTCAGACATACTTTGCTGCTGTAGAACTGGTTGGCCACACATGTTGGAACTTAGAATTGAAATATTCTAATACAGGTGGGGTAAGGAGAAATGGAGATGGCCTGGGAGCAGAGGGAGACTTGCATGCATCATGGTAAATTTTGTAGGGCCATACAGATCTTTGAAATTATTTTATGGCAATTTCTTGTTATACCTCCATGAGTTTTTTTCTCTTACATTCTGTCATTTCTCCTTTCAATATCAGAAAAGCATGAGTCATAATTTCCCCTTCCTGCTGTCCTGAAATGCATATGTAGCTCGTCCCTCAGTATCTGTGGAGATTGGTTCCAGGTCACCCTCAGATACTCTAATTCATGGATGTTCAAATCCCTTATGTAAAATGGTATAGTATTTGCATATAACCTACACACGTTCTCCTGTCTACTTTAAATCATCTCTACATTACGTACAATACCTAATAAATTGTAAATGCTATGTAAATATGTTTTCTACTGCACTGCTTAGGGAATAATGATAAAAAAGAAAGTCTGTACATGATCAATACAGATGCAGTTTTTAAAAATATTTTCCATTCATGGTTGGTTGAGTCTGCAGTGGAACGGGCTGTACTTCTCAGACCCCCCACTGATCATCAATCATGATTGATACTTGGGCAGCAAAAACTCACCCCTTTTGAACTTCCATGGTCCTTTCCTTAGACACTCGGTACAAACTAGAGGGGCACACCGTCCTCTACATCCCTACGGAGGCCATGAACATGCAGCCCGAGGTGGTGGTGAAGGACAAAGAGCTGGTGCAGCGGCTGGAGAGTAAGTGGCTCTTACTTACTGCCTAAGTTACTGCCTCTTCTCTCCTCTGCAATCCCCACTAGACACTGGCAATGTGTCTAGACACATTGCAGAGGAGAGAAGAGGCAGCCCTAGTGCTAACAAAGGAGCTGGGTTAGGTGAGCTGGGTGGCAAGGGGAGGGCACAATTGAGGGAAGGCATAAAGAAACACGAGAGGTTGGGTTCTCACTCGCAGCCTCCATGATCCACTGGACCCGGCAAATAAAGGAGGTGCTCAGCTCCCAGGAGACCGTGGAGACAGGAGAAAGCTTAGGACCTTTGGAAGAGATTGAGTTCTGGCGCAACCGATGCATGGACCTGTCTGGTATCAGCAAACAGCTGGTGAAGCCAGGAGTCAAACACATAGAGTTCATCCTGCGCCTTGCCAAGTCATCCTACTTAGCGCCCTTTATGAAACTGGCCCAGCAGATCCAGGTTTGTGAGTGGATCAGAGAATGGGAACTTAGCAAAAGGTGGGCAATGGATGGAGTGGCAAGAGGGGCTAAGAGCGGGGATCCAATGTAATGAACACAGTCATCTGATCAGCCTACAGTTTGGACTCATACTTGTGGGAAAAGATAAGAACAGTTGAACAGGGTCCCTAAAGAACTCACAGTTTACGTAGGGTGACATCTACATGTTGATTACCCTCTGTGAGTCTAATCTCTACAATCCAGCTGAGAAAATAGAGCTTACAAAAATAGGATTAATGAAAACATACCCGTATTGTTCAGTCAAGAGAATTTCAAAATAAATACTTTAAAAATAAATTCAAAGCTGAGTGCTCACCTGTAATCCTAGTGACTGTGGAGGCTGAGACAGGAGGCTTACAAGTTTGAGGCCAGCCTCAGCAAAGTAGTGAGATTCTGTCTCAAAATTCAAAAAGGGCTGCTGGGATGTAGCTCAGTACTGGGCTTAATCCCTAGTACTGAAAAAAAAAAAACCAAACCAAACCAAACCAAACCAAAACAAAACAAACCAAAACAAAAAAAACCCCTGATTATGTTAGTGTAGGGTCATGCAGGAATGGTCAGTATGAAACAGATAGAAGACCTCTCTTTCCAGGTGAAAATTTTAACTAGGTATTAAGGGAATTAAGCCATAACTAATGGGAGAAATCTAAAGCCTTGGTTGAGAACAGAGCAGCTAAGGGGACTGGGCGATGGGATGGAAGTGATATCTGATAATTGATCAACAGCTATAGAATATCCACTTTGTATGGAGTTCTGAATTCAACTGGAGAACAACGAGGAGTAGACAGCAGACCTGCACTTGAGGAATTCCCAGTCTGAAACATTTTCACAGAAAGTTATAAATGAATAAAAGTTGATAAGTGCAAACTCTGTTCCCGAGGGGTGCCAAGACCTGAAATGATGGCTCCTGGGTAGGGTTCACTGGGAGGGCTTCCTGGTAGAGGTGAGTCAGGTAGGGGTTCAAGATGGATATGAAGGGGCTGGGTTTGTGGCTCAGTGGTAGAGCACTTGCCTGGCACATGTTAGGAACTGTGTTTAATCCTCAGCACCACATTAAAAATAAATAAATAGCCGGGTGCGGTGGTGCAAGCCTGTAATCCCAGCACTTAGGGAGGCTGAGAAAGGAGAATCGCGAGTTCAAAGCCAGCCTCAGCAATGGCGAGGTGCTAAGCAACTCAGTGAGACCCTGTCTCTACATAAAACACAAAATAGGGCTGGGGATGTGGATCAGTGGTTGAGTGCCCCCGAGTTCAATCTCCAGTACCTAAATAAATAAATAAGTAAATAAAGGTATGTGTCCATCTACAACTAAAAAAGTTAAAAAAAAAAAAGATGGATATGAAGTGCATGCTCTGAATTAGCTCTGTCCAGTGGATAAATGCTCTCCTGGGTTCTCTTTACTGCCAGGATGGCTCTCGCCAAGCACAGTCGAACCTGACCTTCTTGTCAATCCTGAAGGAACCTTACCAGGAATTGACTTTTATGCGGCCTAAGGACATCTCTAGTAGGCTCCCTAAGCTGATCAGTCTTATCCGCATCATCTGGGTCAACTCTCCCCACTACAACACTCGGGAGAGACTGACTTCCCTCTTCCGAAAGGTGTGTATATGCAGAGAGGGGATTAGGGGGATGGCCAAAATGATAGGGCTCAGACTTTCAGAAGAAGGTGGAATTCCCTGGCAGAAGACAGGCTGGTGGCAAGGTAATGAGGATGGCCCTTCATCTCTGACAGACACCCAAGTCTTCTACCTGCATCTTGGCTTTAGTGATGCTCAGAGCTGGGGCCTGGGATGAACTTTTGTTTGCAGATGGAAGTAGCTCACTCAGGAGGAGTGGCTGTGAGAAGGAGAGTTGATGAACATGAGAAAGGGAGGCAGGAAGGACATTCCCTTCTGAGTTGTGCAGAAGGGAATATTTCCTTTTCCTCATTTCCTAGGATGGAGTCTGCAGTGGAGGAGAGGCAGATTTAGGAAGCAACACAACTCCTAGGGAACAGGGCCTGGTGCATTTCATCTGGAATGATAGGTCCAAGGAGAGGGAGTGGGGACACTGAGTGGAGCTTGCTGGGTCAGTGAGGCTGCAGAGCTGAGCCAGGGCAGAGCAAGGGACCATTAAGATAGGAGTGTGTGGGGAAGCCGGTGGTGGAGGACCAGGAGTGAAACAGGTCTCAGGAGGCAGAGGCATGAGGTACGGTCAGAGAGCTTGAAGAGATAGGGTTGGGTGAAAACGAGGCTGAGAATTGAGGCTGTTGGGCTCCCTTTTGCAGATGAGCAATGAGATCATCCGCTTGTGCTGCCACGCCATTTCCCTGGACCGAATCTTTGAGGGATATGTCTCTTCTAGCAAGGAGGAGTTACAAGGCTGCATTTCCTGTTGCCAAGCTTGGAAAGATCACTACCTGCGGGCTGTACAGATGCATACCCAGTATGACGGGTCTCCCCTACCATTCCGTGTGTTACCACCTTGTCATTCCCACGGGGGGGGGGGGAAGATTCCAACTCCTTTCACAAGCACTTTTTTGTAGTCTGTGTATTATATTTTTGTAGACCTCACTGTTTGTACATCCAGCCAAGATATTCTAGCTCCCAGTCCTGAGTTCTTCTTGTTCTCATAACCTTTCCTTCCTGATTCCAGGAGGCCTACCTATCCCTTTTGTCCCACAATCTAAAATTCACTATGTATAAACCTTCTCTTAAACTTGGATGCTGTTTCTCCTCTTTGGTTCTTGACACTTTGAGTCTTTTCATTCAGGATTCAGGGAATGTGCTTCTTGAGGTCTTTGTTTTCTGAAACCAGGGCTTTCAGTCTTGTTTTGCATGGATGGATTGATCCCTAGTGTTTCTGCGTTTTGATTCATTTTTCTCCTAACACAGGTTCTCTAATCGAGGCTGGGTCCTAGACCAGACCAGCATATTTGCTCAGGTTGATGCTTTTGTGCAGCGCTGCAAGGACCTTATTGAGGTGAGAAGACTGTTGGGGAAGGTGGGGAGGGCGAATCAAAAGCCAACAGCAGACCCTTGAGAATCCTACCCCTGTCCCCCTAGGAACCAAGACAGATGGGGTGGAGGTTCTGATTAAGAGGCTAAAACTAGAACTTATTGCTTGGCTCTTTCTGCATTCTTTTTGGCTTTTGCCTGTTACAACTGCTTTAGCATCTCATGTTTCATTCTGTGGCCAAAATTCATCCCAGCATCCCCCCTACATCTGGTTGGTCCTCCCTAGTTCCTAGACATTTGAAGCTAAATCAAAGAGCTGAGGACTCACAAGTTCAGAAAAGAAAGCAGGAACCCTCACACTGGCTTCTTTTCAGGTATGTGACTGTCAGTACCACTTTGCCCGCTGGGAAGATGGCAAGCAAGGTCCCCTTCCTTGCTTCTTTGGTGCCCAGGGGCCACAGATTGCACGAAACTTGCTGGAGATCGAGGACATCTTTCATAAATATCTGCATGCGCTGCGAGCTGTTCGCGGCGGCATCCTGGATGTGAAGAACACCTCTTGGCACGAAGACTACAACAAGTGGGTAGTTCACAGGCTGATGTCAGGGTCAGGCAGGGAGAGACAAGAATGGGTCAGGTGGCAGAGTGTGCAAAGAAGATGGTCGAAGAACAGCTCAGGGATGGAAAGGTGCAAGAGAGAGCACCAGAGAGAGAGGTGGCTGATGGGGTTCAGGGTTCACCTTTCAGGACTTGAGTCTTGGTTCTGCCACATCTAGGTATGTGACATTGGGTAAATTATGCTACTAGTTGGTGCCCTCACTTCTCAACTATAAAATAAACAGTAGAAACTTTCTCCTAGCATTGTTTAGAGGATGAAAGGATTCGTGGATGTAAAGCACTTAGTCAATGCCTGGCATGCAGGAAACTCCAGCACACAGCAACATGTGATTCTCACTAGGAGGATGTACTTGGGGAGACAGGTGAGGGTACCCACACTTCCATATGCTTTTCTGATGACGCAGATTCCGTGCTGGAATCAAAGACCTGGAGGTGATGACCCAGAACTTGATTACCTCAGCCTTCGAATTCGTTCGCGACGTGGAGCACGGGGTGCTGCTGCTGGACACCTTCCACAGGCTTGCAACACGGGAGGTGTGGCCACTCTGCCCCTGCCTTGAGGGTCTCTGCCTTCCTTAGTTCCTCCCTAGCCTTCCAGATGCAATCTGGGCCAGGTGTGGTGGCGCGTATCTGTAGTCCCAGTGACTCCAGAGGCTGAGGCAGGTGGATCGCAAGTTCAAGGCCATCCTGGGCAACTTAGCAAGACTCTATCTCAAAATAAAAAATAAAAAAGACTGGGGATGTAGTCAGTGGTAGGGTGCCTCTGGGTTCAATCCCCAGTATCACCAAAAACAAGACAAAACAAGACAGATGCCATGAAACCTGTGCCCTTTCTCACATGCCAAATCCCAGGTGCCTCTTTTCTTCCCCCTACTCCCCTGGCTTCCGTGTCTCTAAAAAGTGCAGCTCCTACTGTCAAAGGGGTACTTTCCTTTGGGATAAGTGACTGAGGGAATCTGGCTCCATGGGGCATGTCATCTATTTCTTCTTGTTGTTCTTTAGGCCATCAAGCGAACATATGACAAGAAGGCAGTGGATCTCTACATGTTGTTCAATAGCGAATTGGCCCTTGTGAACCGTGAACTGAACAAAAAATGGGCATACATGATACCCTACATGGCCCAGTATTCTGGACAGGCATACTGGGTGCGGATCCTTCGGCGGCGCATTGACAGAGTCATGAATGTAGGTACCTGTCCTCTTCCAAAATTTGTCCTCAGTGAGGTGGCAGGGTGTGCACACTATGCCGTGGGCTAGGAGGGATGGAGGATGGGTCTAGAGAGGTTCCCTAGAGAGTTTTCATGACCAGAGACTAAGCTTGCACAGGGTGGGAACAGATTCAGTTCAGTGAGGCAGGCCATGAGTTTGGTTTGCAGAGGTAGTATGTGTGGCTCATAGAAGAGGGATCATTTTAGGAATTTCATGTCAAGGCCAAGAGGAAGAATAGTGCTAGTAGTATCTGGGAAGTTGAGTCAGAAGAAAAACAGTACAACTTGGTGATACAGAGACCTGGACAGGCGAGACCCTTAAAGGGCCTGGTCTCTGAAAAAATAAGCTCAAAGAAACGAGGCAAAGCCAGGCACGATGGCTCACACCTGTAATCTCAGCAATTTGAGAGTCTGAGGCAGGAGGATGGTAAGTTTGAGGCCAACCCCAGCAACTTAGTGAGAACCTACCTCAAAATAAAAAATAAAAAATAAAAAAGACTAGGGATATAGCTCAGTGGTAAAATACCCTTGGGTTCAATCCCTAGTACTAAAAAATAAATAAATAATTAACAAGGCAAAAAACCCAACCAACCAAACAACCAAACAAAAAAAATCCTTTAAAATCCTTTTGGGAATATAGGGTGAACACTATTAGGTACTCACCTTCTATTGTCTGATTAGTTCTGATTGGTTCTGGTTCTGGGAGAGAATAAGGCAGCCTGCAGATGAGTGGGCTAAGACTGGGGCATAGAAGGGCTGAGATTCTTCTTCAACCTTGTACCTCTTAGATCGTTCACTTTCTGTGATTTACTTTTTGCTCCTCAACTTTTCTCTTGTGCTGAGTCTCTAGGCTTCTTTTCTCACTTTGATTCCCTTTCTCATTGTTCTTTGGTCTCTTCTTTCATGTTCCTGTTTGGCTCTGCCTTCCCCTGACAGAATCAATAAAACTTCATAGTAAGACTTGCATGTATTGGGCTGGGGTAGTGGCTCAGTGGCAGAGCACTTGCCTTGCATGTATGAGGCACTGGGTTTGATTCTCAGCACCACATATAAATAAATAAAACAAAGGCCCACTGACAACTAAAGAATATTTAAAAAAAGACTTGCATGTATCGTTGGGGTGTGCATGTGCTTGTGAGCATGTGTGTGTGTGTGTGTGTGTGCATGCGCCAGTGTGGGTGTATAGGAGGTCTCGGAGGGATGGTTCCTCCTAGGAGAATGTTGAAATAAGCTACCCTCATCTGTTCTCCCCACTCAGTGCCTTTCTAATGCCCATTTCCTGCCCCATATTGGGACTGGAGAGGAGAGCGTACATACCTATCAGCAGATGGTTCAGGCCATTGATGAACTGGTTCGAAAAACCTTCCAAGACTGGACAGCCACGCTGGACAAGGACTGCATTCGGCGACTGGACACCCCATTGTTACGAATCAGCCAAGAGAAGGCGGGCATGCTGGATGTCAACTTTGACAAGTACAGGACCCACCCTGGTCCCTTCTTCCTATCCGTGGTGCCAGTCCCTCTCTCTAACTCTCCCAAGAGCTTAACTCCCATCTTTTGATTTCTCTCTCTGTTCATCTCTCTCTTTCTTTTTCTCCCTCTCTCTCATACTTTAATGTGATTTCTATTACTTCTGAATTTTAATTTTGCAGTTTATCTTAAGGAAAAAAAGAGCTAGATGCAGTGACCCAGGCCTATAATCCCAACAATTAAGGAGGCTGATGCAGGGGGATTGCCAAGTTCAAAGCCAGCCTGGACAACTTAGTAAGACCCTGTGTCAAATAAAAAAGACTAGAGATATAGTTCAGTGGTAGAAGCCCCTGGATTCAATCCCTAGTAACACACACACACACACAGACACACACGCACATATGAAAAACAAAAACACGATAAACCCAACAAAAACACTAGCCTAAAAAACCAGCGATACAGATGTTCTGCCACTAGATGGCCATGATGGCTCAGCCAAGTCATTCAAACCCTGAATCACAGTCTGGACTTTGCTGAGAATTGATGGATAGGGATGGAAGGTCATGCCCTCTCCCATAGCTTTAAAATTATGACATTTTCTTTTATTTTTTATTTTTTATTTTTTTAAACATTTTTTTAGTTGTAGATGGACACAATGTCTTTATTTTATTGCTTTGTATGTGGTGCTGAGGATCGAACCCAGGGCTTCACGCATGCGAGGCTAGCGCTCTACCACTGAGCTACAATCCCAGCCCAAATTATGACATTTTCATACAATAATTTAAAAAGATTTAACCAGTCCACTAATTAATTTATTCAAAAGCACACAGTGAGTGCTGTCCATGTGTTGGGCACTGGGGTAGACCCAGGAAATGTGTGGAATGGCAAAGGAGGAGGTTGAGCTGTCCCTCTGTTCGTCAGTAGTCCTACCCTTGGCATGGAGCTAGCTTCCTGTCCACAGGAGATGCAGAAGAGAAAAACAACGAAGAAGCTATGTAAGGCATCTGTCCACAGAGATTACAAACCTTCTGATGACGGATTTTTCCTAATCAGAAGGAAATAGCTTTCCTTTGGATTGGTTTTGGCAGGCTCTTGTTATCAGCTATGCCCTGTAAGAGTGTTGCTTTTTACACTCCTAAACTGTTACTCCAGCGTTGGCTTTAGCTCATAAAATGTCCCTAATTCTTGGGGACAAATGTATAAGGGACTTTGCCAGAGGAGGCAAAGGATATTTTAAAAAAGAGATAGAGATAGAGTGCGTGGAGATAGAGTCCCAGAGGAAACTGCATGTGACTGGTCCTGGGCAGCTGAAGGAGGCCTGACTTGGGGGACATGCACACTATGGTTGAGAAAGGAGGTGAGAGAACCAAGATGGAGCCTCATGTAAGAGGGCTGAGGTGAAGCACTGGTGAGGAAGACAGAGGTGTCAGAAACCATACATGAGGGAGCAGTTAAGGAGCAAAGTGTGAGGAAGGAAAGGATTAAGAGGTTTGGGATACGACTTTGACTAGTGATGGGTATTAAGATTGGCTTTGGTTTTGTCACCTGTGGCTTGAGGCATGGCAATTAGAACCCTATGAAAATTGCCTCATAAATTGATGATAAAGTTCTGGAGAAAAAGGTCACTAGGCCAGAATTACCTTGGTAATAACATTCATAGGCACATAATGGGATTGAATCTACAAGATGTATTCTCCCATCAAGCTGGGTACCTCTGAAGGCATTGTTCAGGGGAGCCACTTGGACATTCTTAGACTAATATGAATGTAAGACACACAGTCCAACAGTTGCCCCTTTCCCACAAAATAAGGAATTATGTTTAAATCATAGAATTTCATCGAGCATTTATGATTGATATTTACATTTTAGATGTGAGGAAAAAAAAAACACAAACAAAAGTTGAGATAAGAGGCAGAGAAGTGCCCTCTGTGACACTGGCTGGGGACTTCTTCATTCTAATCCTCAGGGCCAGCCAGTGAGAGTGGGTAAAGTACAAACTTCAATGCCGGGCCCAGGCAGTTTGGAGTTTGACCTCTGGGGCAGCAGGTGTATTTTGCCATGTGACCTTAGGCAAGCTAACTGATTTCTCTGAATCTGAGTTTCTCTCATTTACTTAAAAAAACATTTCTGAGGTTGTCATGAGGCAAGATGACATATGTAGAAGTCCTCACAAAGAATAAACAATCAATAAGCATTATTTTCCCTTAAAAAATTGCTTTATAAAATTTGACGAACACATTCATTTCAAACATTTAGGAACACAGCATGGTGGTGTGGGCTTGTAGTCCTAGCTACTCACAAGGTTGAGGCCAGCCTGGACATCTTAGTGAGGTCCTGTCTCAAAATTAAAAAGGAAAAAGAGCTGAGGCTGGAGCTCAGTGATACAGCAGTTATCTAGCATGAGAGAGGCCCTGGGTTCAATCCTTAGCACCTCCAAAAAAAAAAAAAAAAAAAACCCAAAATCAAATTTAGCAGGTCGGTATAACAGTTTTAATTCTTAAAACATTTAAGTATTTTAGAAGGGCTAACATACACATGTAATACGAAATTCAAAAGTTATGAGATGGTGAAGATGAAAAATCTCCCACTGCTGCCCTCTCCAGTAATCAAGTTTCTCTCCAAATATTCTGCATTCCCAGATTCTCTTGTAACATTTCAGAGATAATTATATATGCCCACACAGAAGTATCTTCTTTTTATATAAATAGTAGCATAATATACATCTTGTTCTGCATATTTAAAGTGTTTCAAAATATTTAATATTTCCATTATAAAATTATCAACCATTTTAGAAGATTTGCAAAATGAAGTAATAAAGAAAAGCCAATTTGCCCAGAGGTAATCACTTTAAAAAAAAATAGCTTTATTTTATTTATTTATTTTTATGTGGTGTTCAGAATCGAACCCAGTGCCTCACATGTGCTAGGCAAGTGCTCTACCACTGAGCTACAACCCCAGCTTCCATAATCACTTCTGTTTTGTGTGTTTCTGTGTGTGCGGTGCTAGGGATTGAACCCAGGGCCCTGTGCATGCTAGGCATTCTACCACTGAGCTATTTCCCCAGACCTTTTTTTTTTAAAAAAATCTTTATTTATTTATTTTTATGTGGTGCTGAGGATTGAACCCAGTGCCTCACACGTGCGAGGCAAGAGCTCTACCACTGAGCCACAACGTCAGCCCATCCCCAGCCCTTTGTTTACACACACATACGCATACACATATATAACACATATATGTAATTCCTTGTTTTCATATAACTGTTTTCCTTTAATCTTTTAAACTTTTACTAGGTATTTTGAAATTACAAAAGTAGCATATACTCACTGCTAAAAGGAAAAAAATGATAGAAAAATATGTAAAGGAAAAAGTGAAAATTCCATATACAGTCCTAATTCCTAGAGGTAACCATGATGACCATATAATTACCCAAACCAAGCCCCAAATCAAAACCAAGACAAAATCTACTGCACACACAAAATAAGATTACATTATGAGAAGTTTTTTTTTGTGATGCTAGGGATGGAACTCAGCACCTTGCATGTGCTTGGCAAATGCTCTACCACTGAGCTATACCACCAGCCCATGAAAAATATTTTTGCAATTTGCTTTTTTAAAAAAGTTAATATATGGGCTGAATAGAGCATGTCTCATATGCGTGAAGCACCGGGTTCGATCCTCAGCACCACATAAAAATAAACAAATAAAAATAAAGATATTGTGTCCATCTACAACTAAAAATATATTTTAAAAAAGTTAATATATGTGGGAGATTTTCCATTCTGTTTGTATAGAATCCTCTAACTCTTTTTCATGGCTGATAGTATCTCAAGGTATGGCTCTGTAGTAATTTAATCAATCTATCCACTACTGATGGAGTTTTTCTAAGTGGTACAGTTTCCAGGTTTCTTTCTTTCTTTCTTTCTTCTTTCCTTTCCTTCCTTCCTTTCTTTTTTTTTTTTGGTACCAGGGATTGAACCCAGAGGTGCTTAACAACCAAGCCACATCCCTAGCCCTTTTTTATATTTTATTAGAGACAGGATCTTGCTGAGTTGCTTAGGGCTGGATTTGAACTTGAGATCCTCTTGCCTCAGCCTCCTGAGTCACTGGGGATCACAGGAGTGTGTCACCACGACCAGCCTCCAGGTTTCTTAATATTCTGTGCCAGAGGATTTCTGCTGAGCTTTCCGAATTTCTGTTTCCCGATTTCTGTTTCCCTTCCCTCTCCAGTGCTATGCTTTCTGGAAGGTTGACTGCAGTGTCCATCTAGGTGGGAAAAATTTCTGCTGTAATCTTTTTTTAAAAATATTTTTTAGTTGTCAGTGGATATTTATTTATTTATTTTTTGGTACCAAGGACTGAACTCAGGGACACTCGACCACTGAGCCACATCCCTAGCCCTATTTTGTGTTTTATGTAGGGACAGTCTCACTTGAGTTGCTTAGCGCCTTGCTGTTGCTAAGGCTGGCTTTGAACTCGTGATTCTCCTGTCTCAGCCTCCCAAAGTGCTGGGATTATAGGCGTGCACCACTGCACCCGACTTATTTTATTTATTTTTATGTGGTGCTGAGAATCGAACCCAGTGCCTAACACCTGCTAGGCAAGCACTCTACCACTGAGCCACAACCCCAGTCCCTCTGCTGTAATTTTTGATCTATGTAATCTTTTGCACAATCTATATTATTTTTATGGTATTGGAGTATTGGGGATTGAACCTAGGAGACTTCTACCTCTGAGATATCTTTCTCAGCTCTTTTTAAAATATTTTATTTTGAAACAGTCTTGCTAAGTTGCTGAGGCTGGCCTCGAAGTTGTGGTTCTCCTGCCTTGTCCTCCTGAATGGCTGGGATTACAGGCTTCCTCTACCACACCCAGTGCATAATCTTTTTTTTTTTTTTTTAATATTTTTTTAGTTGTAGATGGACACAGTGTCTTTATTTTATTGCTTTGTACGTGGTGCTGAGGATCGAACCCAGGGCCTCACGCATGCGAGGCAAACGCTCTACCGCTGAGCCACAATCCCAGCCCCCCAGTGCATAATCTTTATAGCAGAGCTTAACAAGGCAATTTTGGGCCAAATATTTATGACCAGGGTTTGTCTGAAACCCAAATAATGGACACTTCTTCCGAATAGAAAGAGGTAACTGTTCCTGTCCTTTGGCAATTGTTTTCTAGAGAGATATAAGATGCATTATACTTTGTGGTTTTAAGATAAGCCTCAATCCATAAATAATGGATGAGAAAGAACATGATTGGAGTGAAGGATTTTGAAAAGTCTGGGCTCATTAAGCCTGTAAAGAAATCCAAGAGAGTTTCAGTTTCCAAACCTTATTAACACTCCCCAGGAACACAGATAACTTTATCAGGTTTACTCTTCATGTTCAAGGTCTGGTTAAGATCTTGAAATAAGCATATTTTTTAAATGTCCTGATGGTCCTCAAACTGACTCTTTCTTAGTTCTGGGAGATTTCCAGTCCCTAATAGTATTCATTTTATTCCCACAAGTGCTTTTGTTATCCCACCTTATATCTCAAATATTTAAACTCTAAGGTTCAAATCAGCTTGTACCACATTTTATGACCAGAACAGCTTTACAGATGGCACTTAACACAAACATATTCCAGATGTTGTCTATACTCTGGTCGAAAGAGCTGTGTTATCACTCTGAATAGCAGAGCGATAGCAGAGTGGAATTTCCCCAGAGCAGGAAAGGGGGCACTGACACCTCTTTGATTTTTGTTCTGAGGGATTCCCTCTCTTTCTTTCCCTGTTATCCAGCACTTTCTCCACTGATCAGTTCATTTTGGCTAATAATCACTGAGCTCAGCTAGCCTCACTTGTCCTACCTCTGTTACCTAACTATATGTTTGGGCCTACATTATAAAATATTTTACAAAAAATGATTTCCCAAATGAATTTTTAAAAAAGAAATTATATTTGCTAATAAAATAAAATTTGGAGCTGCACTTGTAGCTCAGTGCACCACTGTACCTGACTTATTTTATTTATTTTTATGTGGTGCTGAGAATCGAACCCAGTGCCTAACACCTGCTAGGCAAGCACTCTACCACTGAGTCACAACCAGTGGTAGAGTGCTTGCCTGGAAAGTGTGAGGCACTGGGTTCAATCCTCAGTACCACATAAAAATAAATAAATAAGCCAAGCATGGTGGCACATGCCTGTAATCCCAGCACTTTGGGAGGCTGAGACAGAATCGCAAGTTCAAAGCCAGCCTCAGCAACAGCGAGGCGCTAAGCCACTTGGTGAGACCCTGTTTCTACACAAAACACAAAATAGGGCTGGGGATGTGGCTCAGTGGTCGAGTGCCCCTGAGTTCAATCCTTGGTACCAATAAATAAATAAATAAATAAATAAATAAATAAATAAATAAATAAACTAAAAGTATTGTGTCTATCTATAACTAAAATAAAATAAAATTTGCATTCTGAAAATTTATTGACAAATTTCTGTCAAAGAAATGTCATTATGAGAAAGATTCCTTATAGCATTTTCAGCCCAACCTCAAGAAGATATTGTCTGAATTCATCCTGTTGAGTAATTAAATTTTGATAATTTGCCTTATTTTAAAAATTAGATCAAGATGAAAAAAATGAAATGTATTTTGATACATTGTTGGCCAGTATACTTACTGAAGTGAGTGTGTCTTGATGTTTATAAGCAGGGAAAAATTCAGGGCCCTCCGTTTTTAGAACATATGAGAAAATATATATATATATATGTTACTAGAAGTGCTCCATATATATTCAAGCCCCTCATGTAGCTGTAACACAATTTTCGGTTAAACTGATATTCTGTGTTTATTTTATTATGACTCTATTAGTATTGTCTCCCATTGAGCTGAGTAATTATATATTGATACATAGTAGTCCTCCCACAACAGTGCTCAGAAATATTAATATTTGTCTTGACTTGAGAGAACAAGATCACACGTAATGCTTATTATAGTACATAATTATAATTGTTCTATTTCATTATTATTATTGTTAATCTCTCTGTCTCTCTCTGTACTGGGGGTTTAACCCAGGGGTGAGGCCATATCCCTAGCCTATTTATTTATTTATTTATTTAAATTTAGAGACTGAGTCTCTCTAAGTTGCTTATGACCTAGCTAAGTTTGCTGAGGCTGCCCTTGAACTTGCAATCCTCCTGCTCCTGAGCCACTGAGATTATAGGCATGTGCCACTGTGCCCAGCTTGTTGTTAATCTCTTAATTATAATTTATAAATTAGACTTTATCATAGGTATATATGTATATATAGCAAAAAATATAGTAGAGTATGTATAGCTGTACTTTCAGGCCTCCACTGGGGGCCTTGAATCATTTCCCACATTGTAAATGGAGGCTCCTACAGGTCTTTCCTTGTTTGCAGCTATCTGGTCTTTTTGGTATTAAGTTACTGTTTTTGTTAGCACATCGTTCACTAGCAGTTCTTCCAAACCAACCAATAAAATTCCTTTGAGTAATATTTTTCCTTGCAATCTGAAGTGTCAGGCATGTTGTTTCCTAGTTTTCTCAGATCTGGTGTGTCACTCCTGTGTTTGTTCTTGCCTTCAGTCTAACTGGTTGATTTCGAGGTCTGTTATGGAGGGGTCACCCTTGTTTGAGCCTCTTGTTTGCTTTTTTCCCCCTCTGTGGTTCTGGGAATTGAACCCCTCATTTCTGCTAGATAAGTACTTTATCTTGGAGCTACATCTCCAGCCCTCTTGTTTGATTTTCTGTTTCCTCTGTCTTCCTCTTTCTTGGTTTATGCCTTTGCATAGGGTGCATCCTTTAGTAGCTTTCCAAGCAATAATGAATGGGAGTTTAAATTTTTTGAGTTTTTGCATCATTGGCAGTGACTGTTTTCCAACCTTTATTTGCTGGACATTTGCTTGGGTTTGGAATTCTAGTTTGAAAGTAATTTTCCTTGATTTTGGCTTTCTTTTTTACTTCAAAAGCTTTTCTTAAATGTCTTGTGATCCATCAGCCATTTGTATTTGGGAGTGTTTTACTCACTTTGAAAAAATTTGGACAGTTTCAGAAAGAATGCATACTTCAGTGCAGATCTTCAAATTTTTTAAAAATAGCATTTTTCTACAATCTCTTAAAGCATGTATCACAAATAAATGAATGCTTGAAAATATTTCATTCATTAGGTCATACTCCTATAATGAAGATGAAAATATAATCCTTTGCAAAGTTTAAAGTGTGATATTATCTCCTATATTGTTACTCCAGGGCTTGCCTGTAGAACAGACAAAAAAATATTCTGGAATTTTCACCTCAATATTCGTTCCAAATAACATTTCAGTAATATTCAGAGTGCAGTTTTATAAGCATATTTTTAGGTAGAAAGTTCTTTGATCCTTTGTGATTAAATGGTGAAATTTCATTTAAAAAGATAGATTTTAAAATCAAGTGATTTTTATTCAATATTTTTTATTTTTAAAATGTTCTAATGTTCTTCAGGTATTTTATGATTTTAGTCTACATTTAGATCTTTGATCCTTTTGAAATTTATTTGGTGTAGGGAGAGAGGTACAGATTCAACTAGAGTTTTGTATTTTTTTTAAAAAAATTTTTGTTTTAGATGGACTCAATATCTTTTTAAAAATTTTTATTTTTATGTGATGCTGAGGATGGAACCCAGTACATCATACATGCTAGGCAAGTGCTGTACCACTGAGCTACAACCCCAGCCCAAGTTTTGTATGTTTTTCCAGATTATAGCCAATACACCTAATTTCATTTATTTTATTGTTGTTGTTTTTATTATTATTATTACATTGTTGTTGTTTTGTGTGTGTGGTGCCGAGGATTGAACCCAGGACCTTACACATGCTAGGGAAGAGCTCTATCACTAAGCTACATCCACAGCCCCCTAATCTCATTTATTGAACTGCTATCTTTCTAATAACAAATTCCCAAGTCTATCTCTATTTTGGAATTCACTGTTCTGGTCTAGTGTTTCTGTATATTCATGTGCAGGATCCACACTGTTTTTTTTGTTTTTTGTTTTTTTGGGGGGGTATTGGGGATTAAACTCAGGGGCACTCAACCACTTAACCACATCCCCACCCTATTTTGTATTTTATTTAGAGACATGGTCTCACTGAGTTTTTTAGCATCTTGCCATTGCTGAGGCTGGCTTTTAACTAGCGAGCCTCCTGCCTCAGACTCCCGAGCCGCTGGGATTATATATAGGCTGGGATTATAGGCGTGTGCCACCATGCGGGGCTCCTTGGCTTTTTTTTTTTTTTTTTTTTTGGTACTGGGGATTGAACTCAGGGGCATTCGACCACTGAGCTCCATCCCCAGCCCTATTTTGTGTTTTATTTAGAGACAGAGTCTCACTGAATTGCTTAGCACCTCGCTGTTGCTGAGGCTGGCTTTGAACTCCTGTCTCAGCCTCCCTAAATGCTGAGATTACAGGCTTGCACCACCGTGCCTGGCTTATTTTTTTTTTTTTTAATATTTATTTTTTAGTTGTAGGTGGACAGAATATCTTTATTTTATTCTTATGTGGTGCTGAGGATCGAACCCAATGCCTCACCTGTGCTAGGCTAGCACGCTACCACTGCGCCATAATCCCAGCCCTTC
Source organism: Xerus rutilus (assembly GCA_028644305.1). Taxonomy (NCBI): domain Eukaryota; kingdom Metazoa; phylum Chordata; class Mammalia; order Rodentia; family Sciuridae; genus Xerus; species Xerus rutilus. The sequence continues at coordinate 46,971,335 of CM053402.1, forward strand.
CTTGGCTATTTTTTTTTTTAGTTGTAGATGGACACAATGTCTTTATTTTATTGCTTTGTATGTGGTGCTGAGGATCGAACCCAGGGCCTCACGCATGCGAGGCAAGCGCTCTACCGCTGAGCTACAATCCCAGCCCCTCCTTGGCTATTTTTAATATTTATTTCCCATAAGAATTTTTGAACCAGGAGCTGGGATTGTAGCTCAGCGGTAGACCTCTTGCCTCGCATGCGTGAGGCTCTGGGTTCCATCTTCAGCACCACATACAAAGCAATAAAATAAAGACATTGTGTCCATCTACAACTAAAAAAAAAATAAAAAAAAAGAATTTTTGAACCAGTTTGTTTAGTTCTAAAAATAGCTCTATTCCTATTTTTATAAGAATAGAGATTGGATTAAATTTATAGGTTAACTTTAGAATAATACATGTCTTTATGATTTTCAATTTTTCTATCCTAAAATAGCATTTTCCTTTTAAGTCCTGCTTTTTTTTCATAAGTCACTACATATCTACATATCTATGTATCTAGTATGTCTATATCACTTATATACCATATATATGCATATATATATGCATATTTATATATAACTTCTGGTATTTTGTTTTTATTGTTTT
>CM053402.1:46972047-46995389 GCA_028644305.1 Xerus rutilus
ATATATATATATATATATATATATATATATATATATATATATATATATATATATATATATATACACATACACACACACATTTTTTAGTTATTGATGGATCTTTATTTTTTTTATTTATATGTGGTGCTGAGAATCGAACCCAGTGCCTCACACATGTGAGGCTAGTGCTCTGCCACTGAGCCACAACTCCAGCCCCTCCCCAGCCCTTTTATTTTGAGATGGGGTATTGCTAAATTGCTTAAGGCCTCACTAAGTTGATAAGGCTGGCTTTGAACTTGTGATCCTCCTGCCTCAGCCTCCTGAGTTGCTGGGATTACAGGCATGCACTGCCATGCTTTTCAGGGGCTTTGATTTTTATAAGTTAATTTTGTACCCTGCCACTTTTTACAAATATTTTTTTAAAAGTATTTAAAATACTTTTTTAAAATACTTTTAAAATAATTTTTTTTAAATAATTTTTTTTAAAAGTATTTAAAATACTTTTTTCCTGTAAAGGATGTTTTTATCATAAAACATACCATACACATAGAGGTATACTTAAAACTTATATATTTTCAATTTAATAAATAGTCTTATAAAACAAATATCCTTGCGTCTACCACCCTAATCAGGGGCAGAACATTGCCAGCAATCCAGAAGTACCTAATAATTATTTTTGATAGAACTTGTCATTAATACTTAAAACTCAGGATATTTTACATAAAAATCCACTTTCTCTTGAAAAATCAGAAAGCATGGCCACATTGGGGCTACATTCCTATATGCCACAATTGCAAGGAGCCTTGTAGCCATGTTCCTTTTAAATGGAGTGTGCACTTTTTAGCTCAGCTTTAGGCCAAATGTCAACTGCCATTTATTATCACATTGGAGTTACACTTTCTTTGGAGAAATTTCTAAAGTTTGCTTTAGAATATAAAACCAAAAGGAGTTGGTAGGAGGCTGAAGGAGAAGACTAGGTTCTGGTGTAGGCTGGTGCTGCTCTCCCTGGGGTGCTCCAAGTTTTTTGACTAGATGATTCATCTGCTTATGAACACATTGAGTTTGAGGTGCCTGTGGGACAAACAGGAGAGATGTCTATCAGACACTAGCACATATAAGTACAGAATTCATCTATTTAGGAGTCATCAGCTTGTAGCAGTGGCTGAAGCCACAGGCGTGGATAATGTCACCCAGGGGGGGTTATTGGACTTGAAGAACCTCAAGGAGCCCACAGTTAAGAGAGCAGCAGGGAAAGCAGATTCTTTACTGTGATCCAGCACTTAGCTAAATGATTTCCAGGGACTCTGGAGTGAGGAGGGTGCTTCTACTGAAGGCAAGAGCAGAGTCAGGGAGAACTGTGTCGCACATGTCAGGGGAGAGTGTTCGAAGAAGGTGGGGAGTATTTCACTGTGATGTTAAGACCTACAGAGAGATGAGGAGAAGTGCTGAGAAGCATCCCCAAGGGACGCTTAGCCATAAGAATCCTTGGTGAGCTTAATGAAAGCAGTTTTAGAGGTAGGGTGGGTGGGGAGCCTCCTCTGGGGCTGAGAGTGAATGGGAAGAAAGGGAGTGAAGGGAATCTTTTTTTTTTTTTTTTTTTTTTTTTTTTTTTTTTTATGTTTATTTTTTAGTTGTAGGTGACAGAATATCTTTATTTTATTTTTATGTGGTGCTGAGGATCGAACCCAGTGCCTTATGCGTGCTAGGCGAGCACGCTACCACTGCGCCATAATCCCAGCCCCTGAAGGGAATCTTTGAGGAGGATTCTTTAAAGAGGTCAGGCTGTGAGGGGGAGGACAGTGTGGTACTTGCAGGAGGATAGGAGTCCAGGGAGGGTTGCTTTTATTTTATTTAAGGCCATGGAAACTTGGCTGTATTTCAACGCTGGGAAGAAACAAGTAGGTTGAGGGTAGAGGGCACTTTGAGAAGATGGCAGAAAACAGTGTTAGACCAGAATCCGGGAGGAGGGTTCAGCTTCTGGGGGAGGAGGGGCTCTCCTGTCATAAACGGAAAGAGTCTAGCTGTGGAGACAGGTAAATTTACAAATTTTATAGCAGGAAGTGGATGGAGGGGTTTTTTTTGTTTTTTGTTTTTCTTTTTTTCCCCTGTGACTAGGAGGTGAGGCTTCCTGTTGAGGGTGGGAGAGACCAGCTTTGAGAAAAGGGAAAAGGATTTGCCAATAGTCCCTTGAGAGAGCAGGAGCAGAGCAGAGCTGGGAGACACAAGGGTGCAGCCTGGGGAGCTGGGTGGGAGGGGGGAGCTTGAGAGGGCAGTGAGTTAGTCTTCGTGGCTTTGCAACTTTCTCCAGCATTCCTCAATGTGAAGGACAGTGGATTTCACCAGTGTTGGGGTCTGTGTTAGGTGGTTTAGACTAAGCAATGAGAGGAGAGTGAAGTTTGGCAAGAGAATGGTTAAAATAAAGGGCAAGGGCTGAGTATAGCTCAGTGAAGGAAACATGTGCTTAGCATATATGAGACCCTGGGTTTAATCACCAGCGTCACTAAATAATTAGATAAATGACAAAATAAAAGACAGCGGGAGTTGTGGAGGGAGAAGTAAAGATGGGAGGGGTCTGAGAGCCAGGATGAGAGACCAGGGCCTGGGGCTTAAAGGTCCCAGTGAGGTCAGAGAATCGGTGGGCTGGGAAAACTTGAGGAAAGTTCTGGAATGGGAGTGAGGAGGACGCATCTGGACTGAGGTTGTGCGAATGGGTGTCTTAGATGTGGAGGAGCTGTGAACAAATTCCAGGATGCGGCGGGGTAGTGGCAGCTGAGTAGGAAGGAGGAGAAATTCAGCGGATGTGAGAAAATTCAGGGTGCTTAGGATGAAGGCTGCATATGCAGCTTAAAATGTTCTGGTATGCCATTTAATAAGGGAAAAAGAAGTAAAATTAATTTTAATATTCAGCCCAGTATTCCCAAAACATTATCATCCTAGTACATAAAAACAAAATTATTAATGGAATGTTTCCTATTCTTTTTTCCACAGAAATTCCTCTCTCCCTTCCCCTTTCTCTTTTTCTCTACCTTCTGAGAGATTTTTGTCAATTTTATCTTGGGTCTTTCAATTTTTGTTCTGTATTTGGGAGTGAATCCAAGGCTTCACACATGCTAAGCAAGCACTGAGCTACATCCCAGCCCTTTTTATTCAATTTGGAGTCAGGTTCTCACTAAATTGCTGAGGCTGGCCTTGAACTTTTGATTCTCCTGTCTCAGCCTCCCCAGTGATTAACTGGGATTATAGGTGTGTACAACCATGCCTGATCTTTCTTTTGATTTTTAAATGTTTCCACTATTATTTCTAACTTCCAAGAGTTCTTTTAGTGTCCCTTTTTGTAGCATTATATTCTTGTTTCATGGATGCTCTTTTGTGTCTCTTTATTTCTCTTCGGATGTTAGTGACAATCTTGTTGGCTTTTCTTATTTGAGTTGAACGGTGCTCTTGTTCCCTTCTAGTTCATGTTTGTGTTGGTATCTACCATTAGTGCTAAGAAAGACAAAAACTAATGTCTTGTGATCCTTGGTGTTGTGTTCATTCTTTTTTTTTTTTTTTTTTGTACCAGGGATTGAACTCAGGGGCACTCGACCACTGAGTCACATCCCCAGTCCTATTTTGTGTTTTATGTAGAGACAGGGTCTCACTGAGTTTCTTAGCACTTCGCCATTGCTGAGGCTGGCTTTGAACTTGAGATTTTCCTGTCTCAGCCTCCCAAAGTGCTGGGATTACAGGCATGCGCCACCGTGCCCGGCTTGTGTTCATTCTTAAGGAAGGGAACTGGAAGTAATTGGAAGCTCTGGCAGGTAGGGCTTGTCAACTGTGAGCCTCACTGTGGAGTTGTCTGAATGGGCTGTTTTCAGGGAGACTCTCAAGGTCAACATCCTTAGACTTTTTCTTCTAGGCTAGTAAGAGGCCACAGAAAAGAATCTTTCAAACCGTTCCAGGGAGCATAGGTCCTGCTTCCAGAGTGTGGGTATCTGGGTGGGAAAGAAGGCTGGAGTCTCAACATTCTGTAAGTAACATCCCCAGCTTTCAGTAACTTATTCTCTCCTTCTCTTCAGCCTTGGGCCCCCAAGCCGAAGGCCCCCTTTTTGTCTCTGTGCTGCCTTTGCCAGACAATAAACCTTCAGTGCCTTGCTCAGGTGAGGGAAGGGCACTTTTTGTGCAGAGTAGGGAAGAGACAGGGAGAGAACTGTTTCTTCAGTTTTTCACTGGTCTTCCTGTTTGAGTCCCAACTTCAATCCTTTCTAGATTTCCTTGAATCTACCATCCCCTGGCCCTTAGAAATCCAGGTGGCAGCTGAGTGCGGTGGCGTATGTCTGTAATCCCAGCGGCTCAGGAGGCTGAGACAGGAGGATGGCGAGTTCAAAGCCAGCCTCAGAAAAAGCAAGGTGCTAAGCAACTCAGTGAGACCCTCTCTCTAAATAAAATACAAAATAGGACTGGAGATGTGGCTCAGTGGTTAAGTGCCCCTAAGTTCTATCTCCGGTACCCCTCCTCCCAACCTCCAACCCTCCCAAAAAAGACCAGGTGGCTTCTCAGTTGTCCCCACCACTGGCTTGTGATTCCCCTTCACTTCTTAGCCATCAGTTTTTCAATTTCCAGAATTCCTTGTTTGTCATTTCCTCACTCCTGTGGGCTATGCCGTGGACACATGGAAATACCCTTTACTATTGTTCTAATATTTTGGGGAAAGAGCAAATGTATCTGTGTCTGGTCAGTTGTTGTCACTTGGAAGTTCCACTTCATTTCCTAACTGTACTTTTGTGCTTCTCAGTCCCAACTCTTTGTTCCACTGTTGGTTCCAGTTTGTCTCCTTGAGCAGTCCCTTCAACTGCTCTGCTTTTTTCTCACTCTCAAGGACCCTTCTGATTCTCTTTGTGGAGATTGACTACTGGGAGCGACTGCTGTTTGAGATACCCCATTACGTGGTGAGCGTAGCTGAACGTGCTGAGGACCTGCGCATTCTGCGGGAAAATCTGCTGCTTGTTGCTCGAGACTACAATAGGTAGGGCTCCAGGCCTCACTGCAGCCCTTCTAGATGTGATTTTATTCCTCCTCTTTCTTTTCTCTGCCCATGATGTTGTCCATGCCCTGCAGTTTCTGTCTTTTACATTTTGTCCGTCACACACGTTTCCCTATGCTTTCTCTTATGGCCCCATAATTATTCCTGTCCTTTGTAATTTTGTTTCCAGCTGTAGGGAAGAGAACAAAAAACAACCAGATCCCTTCCCACCCCACAGGATTTCATTCTCTAAGAATGAAACTGGGCCACACTGGGATTATGGACACAGAATGACATCAGATACATTAAACCAAGGCCATGCTGCTCCCATCTCACCCCTACCCTCTTGGTCTCTGGACCCCTGGTACCCATCTCTGGAGTGAGGCTTTGTCCTGGGTTGGGTACTGTCTTAGTAAGTTCAGGTTGCTATAACAAAATGCCACAGACTGGGTGGTTTATAGACAACAGAAATTTATTGCTCATAGTTCTGGAGCCTGGGAAATCCAAGATCAAGGTTCAGGCAGATTCAGTGTCCGAAAAGAGCCCATTTCGTGGTTCATAGATGGTTACCATCTCACTGTGTCCTCATATGGTGGAAGGAGATGGGAACTTTCTCAAGCCTCCTCTTTTAGGGGGCTAATTCTGTTTGAGAATGCTTTACCCTCATGACCCAGTCACCTCCCAAATGCCCCACTGCCTAAATACCATCACCTTGGGAGTGAGCATTTCAACATATGAATTTGGGGGCTCAATCATTCAGACCATAGAAGGTATCTTTCTTAGTCCAGTGAAAATCTAAGGGGATGGAACAAGGCATCTTATTTGAGTATCTAGAACTGCCATATCCAGTATGGTAGCCTCTAGCTGCATGTGGTTGTTTCCATTAAGTTAATTAATTAAAATAAAAAAGTCATGGGTGATATGGGTCAGTGGTAAAGAGCACCTGCCTAGCATGAGTGAGGAACTGGGTTCAATGTCTAGCACCATAAGTAAATAAATAAATAAAATTTCAGGTACCTATCATAGAGGCTACATTTCAAGGGCTCCATAGTCACATGGGACTAGTGGCTACAGTATTGAACAGCACACATTGTAGAAAATTTCCATCACCACAGAAAGTTTCTTTGGAAAACACTAGTCTAGAACTGAACTTTCAGATTTCTCTACCAAATTTCCAGGTGTGGAGGAGAGGTCTTCAGAACTTGTCCCCACCAGCTACCACTCCTCTCTCTCTCTCTCTTTAATATTTTTTAGTTATACATGGACACAGTGTCTTTATTTTGTTAATTTATTTTTATGTGGTGCTGAGGATTGAACCCAGTGCCTCACACTTGTGAGGCAAGCGCTCTGCCACTGAGCCACAACCTCAGCCCTACCACTCCTCTCTTATATGCAGGATTATTGCTATGCTGTCCGAAGATGAGCAGGCCCTGTTCAAAGAGCGTATTCGATTCCTGGATAAGAAGATTCACCCTGGACTCAAGAAGCTGCATTGGGCCTTAAAGGGGGCCAGTGCTTTCTTCATCACGGAGTGCCGCTTACATGCCAGCAAGGTAAGCCATGGCTGGGAGACCCTAAAGGTGTGCAAGATAGAGGGCAAGGCTGGTGCGTGGTAATCAATATGAGTCTTGGGCAATGGTGGAGAGACCTTAGAGTAGCATAAAAGAAATTAAGTGTGCTTAGGGAAGCACTCTCTTGTGTCAGCAACTAGAGCTAGCTGGAGGACAGGTGAGAGGGTAGAATCAGGTCCAGAGAGTCTCTTTCCCAGCTGAAACTCCCCAGCAGGAGGTGTATACAAGTATGCAAGGTGCTGGGGAAGTTCAGTGGAAGATATGTTAGTTCATAGAAAGTGGCCATCTACAAACCATAGCGGGGGTCTGACTGTAGGTGCAGATGATTGTGAATGACTTCAAGGCCTCCACTCTGACCATTGGCTGGCGGGCCCAAGAAATATCAGAGACACTGCTGGTTCGCATTAGTGGCAAACGGGTATACAGGGACCTGGAATTTGAGGAGGACCAAAAAGAACATCGGGCAGCTACACAGCAGAAATTGATGAGCCTGCATGAGGATGTGGTAGCCATCCTGACCAACTCCTATGAAGTCTTCAAGAATGATGGTGCTGAGGTAGGCGCCTATGGCTGGGGCTTTGTGGTTTTAAAATGCCACAGTCCCCCAGTCCCATTGAACTATTCTCTTGTCCTTACCTCCCCACCCCATTTTTTAAAAAAACAGTATGTTTCTCAAACATCTTACTCTAGTCCTGCATTCAGCCAGCTTTCACTCTTTCAAAGATCCTCCTGCAGAACTCAGCATCCTGCCTTTTTATTTAGGCACCCATTCCTTGCCCTGTTGGCTCGTTCTCATTTCCCAGGATTTATCCTGTTTCCCAGGATTTTCTTGCTCTGGGCTCTTTTCCCACCAGATTCAGCAGCAGTGGATGCTGTACACCATCCGGCTGGACCACATGATGGAGGATGCTCTGCGCCTGAATGTGAAGTGGTCACTGCTGGAACTTTCCAAGGCCATCAATGGGGATGGGAAGACCAGTCCAAATCCACTTTTCCGAGTCCTTGTCATTTTGCAGAATGATGTGCAGGGAGGTGTGGCAAAGGTAGGGACCACTGTGTCAACATCCCAAAGCTATCACACCTTATTTATCAGTTTCTCTCAATCCCTAAACTTGATCCTTGGACTTGATTTTCTTCTGTGGCCACTGGGTCTGGTTCTGAGGTGTTCAGCCTTACCAATCTTTTATTTTTTTTTAAATTCTGTATTTTTTTTATTGGTGCATTATAGTTGTATGGTGGGATTTGTTGGTACATATTTGTACATGCATGCAATATAACAATATAATTTAGCCAGTACTACTCCGCAGTATTTCCCCTTTCTCTCTCCTCCCTATCTCCCCCAGTCACTTCCCTCTACTCTACTATTCACCCCTCAATTTTCACAAGATCCTCCCCTCCATAACTTTCTTTTCTTTTTTCTTCTCTAGGTTCTACATATAAGAGAAAACATGACCCTCGATTTTCTGAGTTTGACTTATCTCACTTAACATAATGTTCTCATGTTCCATTCATTTTCCTGAAAATGACATAATTTCATTATTCTTTATCGCTGGATAAAATTCCATTGTGTGTGTGTGTCTCACGTTTTCTTTATCCATGCCTCACCAGTCTGAAGGCTTGTCTCTTCCGTGAGCTGTACTAAGGCCCTCTCTGCTATGCTCTCCACAGGTGGAATTCTCACCCACACTGCAAACTTTGGCAGGTGTGGTCAATGACATTGGCAGCCACCTCTTTTCTACCATCTCTGTCTTCCGCCACCTTCCTGAAATCCTCTCCAAGCGCAAATATCAACGGGATCCCATCCATACAATCGTGGGTGAGTGAGCGCTTGGGAGAGTGCAAGGCGTGGAACTGTCACACTGGCTTAGGACTGGGTGGAGCTAGGAGGAGAGACCAGGATGTTTGCAGACATACTGGGCCAGTCATCTCCCTGACCCATGAGAAACCCAATTGGGGGCAAGATTAGGGAAGGGAGCAGGGGTGGATGGTGGAGAGATTAGGTGGCTGATGCTCATGAAATTTGGGAATTGGGGGGCTGGGGTTATGGCGCAGTGGTAGCGTGCTCGCCTAGCACGCGTAAGACACTGGGTTTGATCCTCAGCACCACATAAAAATAAAATAAAGATATTCTGTCCACCTACAACTAAAAAAATAAATATTATTAAAAAAAAAAAGAAATTTGGGAATTGGGTGGGAGATGAGCAAAGACAAGTTTGAGATTGTAACTTGGCTGGAAGGGGCCCCACGGGAGAGATCTCTGATCTTGCAGAGAAGACACTAAGAATCATACTTTCACTTTCTACCTCCTCAATTGTTTTATAATTGTCCTGTTTGAGCAGTACTTTTTTGAGGAACTGATATTGCAGTGGAAGGTCCAGGGCAGTGCCCAGGGACTAGGCTGGAACTTGGGCTGGGGTGGATATTAATGAGAAGCATCTTTCTGGATCCTTTCAAGAGCGAGACGAGGATATCAAGAAGATCCAAGCTCAGATTAGCAGTGGCATGACTAACAATGCCAGCCTGCTGCAGAACTACCTCAAGACCTGGGATATGTATCGGGAGATCTGGGAGATCAACAAGGACTCCTTTATTCGTCGTTACCAGCGCCTTAACCCCCCTGTATCTTCTTTTGATGCTGACATTGCCCGGTGAGTGGAGAAGGTGGGATGCAAATATCTGGAAGAGATATAGAATTAATTAGAGGAGGGGGACGGAACCCAGAAGCTAGGGAAAGGGGCTGGAGAGGGCAGATGCAGGCACTGTGTGTCTATAGATATTAGATATTATGCTACCTACTTTAGGACATTGTAAGATCATTAAATATATGTGAAAACACCTTGTAAAGTCTATAAGTCACAGTGAAAATGAACTAGTTATGGTTACACAAGCTTCAATGTGATGAACACTATGATTAAGGTATATAAGGTGTCAGGGCATGTCAATGGGAGTTGTGATAGTCAGCTTTCTGTTACTGTAACAAATACTTGAGTCAATAAACTTAAAAAGGGTTTGTTTTGGCTCACAGTTTTGGAGGTTGTAGTGCATGACCAGTTGACTCCATTGCTTTGGGCTTGTGGTGGCACATCATGGCAGGAGCAAAGCTGTAAACCCTTCAAGGGCATGCACCCAGTGACCAGAGGACCTCCTGCTTGGACCCACCTCCTAAAGTTTCCACCACACTCAACATTGCAAGCTGGGGAATAAGCCTTTAACACATAGGCCTTTGGGGGGACATTTAAAATCTATGTTATAATAGAAAGAAAGAATTTTTAGCTGGGAGCATCAGGAAAGGCTTTATGAAGTAACGTTGAGGCTGCTCTCTACAGGGCAGGTAGGATTTCAGCATTCAGAGATGAAAGGGCATTGCATGTGGAGGAAATAGCACCAGCAGAGGTAAAGTTGAGCTCCCACAAGCACGTTCCTCATTGAGTGAGAAGTCTAAAGCAAGGGAAGTGTGTGAAGGGATTTATACCCAGCAGCCAGTCCTCTAAACAACCTCATGGGGTATGTTCCGTTACAGAAGAGGAAACAAAGATTCAGGACCGTTAAAAAACAAAACAAAACAAAACTACAAAAAACACCTGAGCTAGGCACAGTGGCAGGACCCTGTAGTCCCAGTTACTTGGGAGGCTGAGGCAGGAGGATCACTTGAGCCCAGGAGGTCAAAGCCAGCCTGGGTAACATAGTGAGATCCTGTCTCTTAAAACTAAACACCTGCCTGAGGACACAAACTAGAAAGCAGCAAAACATGAGCTCAATCCAGACCTGTGTAACTCTTTTTTTTTGAACTCAGGGGCACTCGACCACTGAGCCACACCCCCAGCCCTATTTTGTGTTTTATGTAGAGATAGCGTCTCACTGAGTTGCTTAGCGCCTCGCCATTGCTGAGGCTGGCTTTGAACTCGCAATTCTCCTGTCTCAGCCTCCCTAAGTGCTGAGATTATAAGCTTGAGCCACCGCGCCCGGCTCAGACCTGTGTAACTCTTAAGACCTTGGATGCCAGAGGAAGGGGTGTGACCACTATTTCATAGCCAGTAGTTGGGTTTATGTTTTATTTTTTTGCAGTGCTGGGGATCAAACCCAGGTCTTTATGCATGCTAGGCAAGTGCTCTACCACTCAGCTACATCTCCAGTCCCTTGTAGTGGGTGGTTGGGAAATTGACATGATTATAGCTATCTCCTGGGGATGAGTTGGCCCAGGAGACACCTGAAAGTAAGAGAACCCTCTAGAGATGCTGCACAGGCCTGGGTGGAAGGAAATGAGAACCTGAACCAGTGTTGGGGCAGGGGGCATGTCTGTGAAGGAAGAAAATGTGCTAATGCAAATCTGGGGCTCTTACAGCTACACAGAAGTGGCTAACAATGTGCAGAAGGAGGAGACGGTCCTCAACATCCAGTTTGTGCTGCTGGATTGTTCACACCTCAAGTTCTCGCTGGTGCAGCATTGCAATGAATGGCAGAATAAGTTCACAACTCTGCTCAAGGAGATGGCAGCAGGGCGCCTGCTGGAGCTGCACACCTACCTGAAGGAGAATGCAGAGAAGTAGGGCAGGCTCCCGCAGGTGTGAAGGTGGGAGCGGGGGGAGGCCCCGTGCTTTCTGCCTATGGTACTCTCTTTGCTGGCCTTTAGAATCAGCCGCCCTCCCCAGACGCTGGAGGAACTGGGAGTCAGTCTGCAGCTCATGGATACGCTACAGCACGATTTGCCCTACATGGAGAGCCAGATCCCTCCCATCCACGAGCAATTTACCATTCTGGAAAAGTACGAGGTGCCGGTTCCAGACAGTGTGAGTTCCAGCAATTCTTTGGTGCAACCAAGTTGGACCCATACTAGTGGCAGCAGATTGTGGGGAACTGTGGTGCTGTCAAGGGGCAGTGCAAAGAAGAGAGAGGAAGAAGAGACTCAAGATTCAACCCCTGAGAATGAAGCTAATTCAAATGGTATTTCTAGTTAGTGGATAGGTTTCTTTCAGGCCCAGCAACTCCCTGCTTGATTTCTTGGGGCCTCATTGCCCATGTGAAAATCATCCATGAGCAGCATGTGGGGTAAGGAGCCTGTAATCCTAGCTACTCAGGCTGAGTTGGGAGGATCCTTTGAGCCCAGGAGTTCAAGGCCAGCATGGGCAACACAGTGAGAGCCCCCTCCCCCAAAATGCTTGTCCACAAACTCTGGTCTAGAGGATCAGAAAAGAGACCTTAAAAACATTAGTGAGGGACTGGGGCAGATCTCAATGGTAGAGCGCTTGCCTAGCAGGCACAAGGCCCTGGGTTCCATCCAACAACAATAACAACAACAAAGCATTTATGAGCAGGACAGTCCTGTTCATGGCTCATCCTCCTCTCTCTGATGTACCCAGGTGCTGGAGATGCTGGACAGTCTGAATGGGGAGTGGGTCACTTTCCAACAAACTTTGATGGACAGTGAACAAATGCTCAAGAAACACAAGGAAAAATTCAAGACAGGCCTTATTCACTCTGCTGATGATTTCAAGAAGAAAGCACACAACCTTCTGGAAGAGTTTGACCTCAAAGGTACTCCTCGCTCCATCTTTCCCCCTTCTTTTTCTTTTCATAATAACTTTATTTATTTATTTGTATGTGGTGCTATGGATCCCAGTGCCTCATACGTGCTAGGCAAGCACTGTACCACAGAGCTACAACCCCAACCCACTTCCCTTCTTTAGTCTTTCTTTTGACACTCAGTGTTCAAAGCCTCTGTCCTGGGAAGGAGAGGACAAAATGGGAGGAGGAAAGAGTCCTTGGCAGGGAGGAGGACGAGCTTACCTGTTGTTAGTGGTGTTCGGTTGGAAGGCAGAAGCCCAGCTCACATCTCCAGTGTTCTTACATCACATTCCCATATTCCATCTGTTTCTGATTCTCCAGCCACATTTATTGTTTTCAGTGCTGCCTCTGTTCCCTCTTACTCCCCATTCTTTTCCTCATGTAAGAAGTGAGATTTGCCTACAAAGAGATAGGAGTGCCATGGCCATCCTTTCAAGGGACCAGGGACTTGAGCAGGAAACTGAGCTGAACCTTGAACTTCCCCAGGCCCCTTCACCAGCAATGTGGGCTATGCAGCTGCCCTGGATCAGATTGCACAGGTGCGGGCCACGCTGATGGCCATGCGGGAAGAAGAAAACAATCTCCGCTCCAACCTGGGCATCTTCAAGATCGAGCAACCGGCATCCAAGGACCTTCAGAACCTGGAGAAGGTGGCATGCTGAGATAGGCCCCTGAGGGAACTGGGGATGAGGAGCAAGGGTCAGGAGAATGGTACCAAGGGCCTTGGAAACACAGCTGGGACCAGGCAGATGAGCTCATGAGTAATTTTTAAAGAATGTGGTGGCATTCACATAACAAGATTAGCCATTTTAAAGTGAGCAATCCAGTGGCATTAAGTGCATTCAAAATATTGTGCAGAAGCCGGGTGCGGTGGTGCACACCTGTAATCCCAGCACTTTGGGAGGCTGAGACAGGAGGATCATGAGTTCAAAGCCAGCCTCAGCAATAGTGAGGCGCTAAGCAACTCAGTGAGACCCTGTCTCTACATAAAACACAAAATAGGGCTGAGAATGTGCTCAGTGGTCAAGTACCCCTGAGTTCAATCCCTGGTGCCAAAAAAATTATTGTGCAGCCATTGCTTCTGTCTAGATCCAAGACATTTTATTACTCCAAAAGGAGATGGTGTATGCCTTATCAGTCACTCCCATCCCCTCTCTTCCACCCCTGTCAATCACTAATCTATTTTCCATGTATATGGATTTGTCCCTTCTAGACATTTCACATCAACAGAAACATATGTGGCCTTTTGCTTCTTGACTTCTTTCACTTGGCATAGTATCTTTCAAGTTTCATCCATGTTGTAGCACACACCAGTACTCCATTCCTTTTAATGGCTGAGTAATATTCCATTGCTTTTTATTTACCACATTTTGTTCATCCATTCATCAGCTGATGGGTGTTTGGGTTGTTTCTGCCTTTCAGCTATAGTGAGTGGTGTTGCTATGAACATGGGTATACTTACATTTGCTTGAACACCTGTTCCCAATTCTCGTGGGTGTAAGCCCAGCAATAGAATTTCTGGATCATATGGTGACTCTGTTTAAGTGTTTGAGGCACTGCCAAGCTATTTTCCATAGCAGCTGCACCATTTTATATTCCCACTAACACTGTACTAGGGTTCCTATTTTTTCTCTGTATCTTTGCCAACACTTATTTTTCTTTAAAAAAATTTTTTTTTGGTTCTAGCCATCCTAGTAGGTGTGAAGTGGTATAACTCACTGAGGTTTTTAATTTGCATTTCCCTAGTGACTAATGATGTTGAGGATCTTTTTTATGTGCTTATCATTTGATAAGCCCTTAAGGCAAGAGAATGGAGGAAAAACCATGAACTAGGGAGGCAGCATTATAGCCTGGAGAGACAAGCTCTGCTGAATGAGAGGAGTAAATGAGCAACTGTCAGGGAGGAACAGGGCAGGGGCCACTTCATCTAATGACTTGCCACCCGCCATGCAGGAGCTCGATGCGCTCCAACAAGTGTGGGAGATCACGCGGGACTGGGAGGAGAACTGGAGCCAGTGGAAGACCGGCCGGTTCCTGACCCTGCAGACCGAGGCCATGGAGGCCATGGCCCATGGGCTGTTCCGTCGCCTCACGAAACTAGCCAAAGAGTATAAGGTGTGTGGAGACAGAACGGGGAGGCGAAGATGGGCCGGTCTCCAAAAGGCCATGGGGTCTTCTAATGCTTCTCACTTCTGCTCAGGACAAAAACTGGGAAATTATTGAAACCACTCGCTCCAAAATAGAGCAGTTCAAGAGGACCATGCCTCTCATCTCAGACCTGCGGAACCCGGCCCTCAGAGACAGGTGAGGCTGCCCCTCTACTCCCAGAGCAACTGCTCTGCCCACCTGGCCTGTGCCACCTCCTGCTGCTTTCAGTACTCCCGGCACAGCATCCCCAGCTTCATCCCTCTCTCTGTCCTCCTATGGGCATCTTTTTTGTTTGTTTACATTTTTTTTGTTTTTAACTTTTTATTTATTTCTCTTTTTCATGGTGCTAGGGATGAACACAGGGCCTCACACATGTTCAGCAAGCACTCTGCCCCTGAGCTACACCTCCAACCCCCTCAATTTATTTATTTATTTATATTTTTAGTTGTTGATGGACCTTTATTTTATTCATTTATTTATATGCAGTGCTGAGAATCGAACCCAGTGCCTCACATACATGCTAGGCAAGCACTCTGCCACTGAGCCACAACCCCAGTCCCCAAATTTACTTTTTGATTGACAAAAATTATGTTATATTTATAATGTATAACTTGAATTTTTGAAATATGTATGTATTGTGAAATAGTTAACTTGAGATAATTAATATATGGATTACCTCAAGTACTTATTTTTTGTGTGCATGAAGAGAACATTTAAAATCTATTCAGTGATTTTTCAAGCATACAATACATTGTTATTGACTATCTTTTTTTTTTTTTAATATTTTTTTAGTTGTAGATGGACACAATGTCTTTATTTTATTGCTTTGTATGTGGTGCTGAGGATCGAACCCAGGGCCTCATGCATGCAAGGCAAGTGCTCTACCTCTGAGCTACAATCCCAGCCCATTATTGACTATCTTCATCATTTTGTACAACAGATCTTTCAAACTTGTTCCTCTTATTTAACTGAAATTTTGTACCTATTGACCAACATCTCCCTACCTTCCTCCCACCCCCAGCTCCTGGGAACCACCACTCTACTCTGCTTCTGTGATTTGACCTCTTTAGATTGTACATACAAGTGAGATCATCTAATATTTGCCTTCCTATGCCTGCCTTATTTCACTTCACATTAAGTCTTACAGGTTCATCCATGGTGCTAATGGCAGACTTTCCTTTTTGTTAAAGGTGGAATAATATTCTGCCACATTTTCTTTATCTGCTTGATGGACACTTAGGTTGATTTCATCCATTTTGGAAGAATAATTTTACTTCTTTTGCATTGACTCCAGTATAATGTTTTTGGCAATGTTTCACCTCTAAGTGTGATGTGGTTAAGTCTAACCTAACCCTTTTATTTTCTTAAGTTATTTAACTCTCTAAGCCTCAGTTTCTCTGCTTCCAAAATGGAATGGTAATACTTTCTAATTTATGGAGTGGTGGTAAGAATAAAATGTGCTCTTTCACATCAAGCACTTATCTCAGCACATGATTCATAGTAAACCTGAAATGATTTATTGAGCGTTTTGTATGCACACCTGTCTTAACTCCCTCTCCAGAGAATCAACTCCTGGAGGGTGGCATGTCAATCTTTGTATTCCTCAGGGTGCCTAAGATTGCACCTTAGAGTTTATCTGGTAAAATCTGTTGAATCATGAATTAATAAATATGCAGAATCATAATGTCACTGTGGGTAGAAGCATGGGGAGTGATTTTCTTTTTTCTTTTGTGTGTGTGAGTGTGTGTGGGTGTGCATGTGCACTGGGGATGGAACTCAGGGCCTCAAGCATACTAGAGAAATGCTCTATCACTTGAGCCATACCTCCAGCCCCAGGGATGATGTTAACACTTTCAGTAGGCCCTGGCATCTGGCCTTCAGTCAGACTTCTTGTTCTTGGCTGCAGGCACTGGGACCAGGTCAGGGATGAGATCCAACGGGAATTTGATCAGGAATCTGAAAGCTTCACCTTGGAGCAGATTGTGGAGCTTGGGATGGATCAGCATGTGGAGAAAATTGGGGAAATCTCTGCCTCAGCAACCAAAGAGCTGGCCATAGAAGTGGTATGACTCAATCCTCTCCCATCCTCTCTCCCACAGGCTTTCAGCTGTTCCTTATCTGAGGGTCCCTTCCAGCTAGTCTTCCGCTTGGGGACTATATAGTGATTGTTCTTTCTGTCCCTTAACTTCTCTTCACAGGCATTACAAAACATTGCCAAGACCTGGGACACAACGCAGCTAGATATAGTTCCCTACAAGGATAAGGGCCATCACCGGCTCAGGTAGAGAGGGACCCAGGGCTACAGGAGAGAGGAGAGCCATGTGATCTGGGCTATGGAGTGGGGACCAAGGTTTGGCAGATGGGCATGGAGTGTGACTTTGACCCCTTGTGGCCCAGAGGTACAGAAGAAGTATTCCAGGCACTGGAAGATAACCAGGTAGCTCTGTCGACCATGAAGGCATCGCGTTTTGTCAAGTCCTTTGAGAAGGATGTGGACCACTGGGAACGCTGCCTCTCCCTCATTTTGGAGGTTATTGAGATGGTACTCACAGTACAGCGTCAATGGATGTACCTGGAGGTCAGGATGCAGTGCCTGAGCTCTTCCTAAACACCTGTCCTATTGTCAACTTCATTTTTCTGTCCCTCTGGTTCCACTTTGTCTAGGATCCAGCAGTCCAATCCTTAGTTATTACCTCTCATCTTAGATTTCCTCCCTAACAGGCCTTTGTTCTTCCCAGAGTCGCATTTCATTTTCCTTCTTGGACCTAGCCAGCTCACTTTCCAATCCCAACTTCCCTTCTAGAACTGGGGCATATTGCCCATTGGATCCTAATGCTCTGTGTCTTTTACCCAGTTATCATCCCTGGTCTGGGAGCAGGGAGCAGAGGGCAGAGAGTATCTGAGAAACAGTCTCTCACCCCAATTCCATGGCCCCTCAGAATATCTTCCTAGGAGAGGACATCCGCAAGCAGCTGCCCAATGAGTCAGCCTTATTTGACCAGGTCAACAACAGCTGGAAATCCATCATGGACCGAATGAACAAGGACAATAATGCTCTCCGGAGCACACACCACCCAGGTCAGAGCTCCATGGCCTCTTGCCTGGACATAGCCTCAGTTGGGTCTATGTATATGGCCACATGTTTTATTTATTGAAAGGTTGACTTTGTACCCAACTGTTATAATAATTCCTGTCACCATTGCCTCTTCTAAGCATTAAATAAGAGTTTAGCAAATTGAATGCAATAAGTATGGGAATGGAGTCCAACACAGCAGTTAAGAGCATAGGGTATGGGGTATGGAATCCAACGGCCTTGGATTCAAATCTAAAATGTAGTCTTGGGCAGCTTGCATCCTTCATACTACAGTTTCCTCATCTGTCCTAGGAGGTTAGGATAGCAGTCTCACCAGGTTTTTGTAAGGATTATAAAGGAGTATGTAACAATCCCAGTGTAGTTTTTGGCCCAAAGGTAGGGTTTGATTAACAGCATCATGTCTCAGTGGCCCTGATTGAGAACGATTCTTCTTCTCTAGCTGATTCATTCAGTGAGTACACTTGGTAAGGTGATGTAGGCAAATGAGATAACACAAATGAAGCACTTGTAGCCTTAAATGGCACCTAGAAAACCCTTGTTTATTGTTATTATTATACTATTGTTATTATTACATTGGCTTTAATGAGTTTATCAAATTAACTAGTCTTTATTGTAGATGCTTTGACAGACATGGGGACGGGGTAGGGACCGGGGAAGAAAGGTCGGGGAGAGATGTACACATGGTGAGGCCTGGCGATTGGGATGAATTAGGGTGAAGAATCAGGGAGTCAGGGTTGGCACTGAGCTCCTAGAATGACAGGTATCCTGAGAAGAAGAGTTCCAGCAGGGGATATGGAGGACTTCTTTATTTCCCCTAGGGCTAGTCTAATGATTCTTCATTTTTCCCAAGAGCCTTGAGTGTATATATCCAAAAAAATAACTTTAATTATCCTGATGAAATGTAAGTTAACAATATGCACAGTGAGTGACAACAACTGGCAACATTTGAGATAATTAACAAGATTATACTTTGGAACAATTTATAAGCAAAGCTCTAAGAACAATGATCCTGCTATTGAATGCACAGAGCAAATCCATCCAGTCTGAGGTTGCCGAGTGTCCCTGTGATCTTCAGGGTCACTCAGGTGGTAATCTCAAGGCTCCAACAGCCTGTAGACGCTGTTTGTACTCAGAGCACCTTGAGAAGACCAGAAACGGGAAGACAGAGGAAAACCAATCAAGACCTAAGGGATAGGAATATAGGCTGGGAGAAAAGTTAAGATGACCAGGAACCTATAAATGTGAATACATTTTATTAATATCTTGAATTGTTCTTTGAGATGGATCTTATTGCCGTTTTACAAATAGGTCAAAACTCAACAAGGTTAATTAACATGCTAGTAGATGGAACAATTGCCATTAGAGTGATGGTCTTCTGTCTCCCAGTCTAGTGCCCTTATTACTATGTCATGGGGGACACTGGCAACCCCAGTCGTTATAAACCTCTTTCATGTGTGCATGTGATAGGTTTTTAAATGGGTTGATTTAACTTGTTAGATTATGTAAATGGAGAATAATCTCTAATTTTCAGAAGCTGTTGAGTTGACCCATGGAGCCTCAGTTCTTAGGTGGAATAGGATATTGTTCCAAAGACTGATGGGACAGTTAAATTGTGAAATCACATATGATGTACTACTAATGTATAAATTATAGTACATATAATAGTGTACTATGAATACTTAATAATGAATTAATGATGAGAATGGGCTGAACATGACAGAGGAATTGGGGATATTTCTCCGCTTCCAAAAAGCCTTGTGGAGATCTATAACCCAATATTCCAGATCTGGCAAAGTAAATAGAGTTGGGCACTGCAAATCTACTCAGGACAATGGTAAAAAGACCACCAAATGTCATTTGCTGCTCTTCTTCCTAGGCCTCCTGGACAAATTGATAGAAATGAACACAATCTTGGAGGACATTCAGAAGTCTCTGGATATGTATTTGGAGACCAAGCGCCATATTTTCCCCCGCTTCTACTTCTTATCCAATGATGACCTGCTAGAGATTCTAGGCCAGTCTCGCAACCCAGAGGCTGTGCAGCCACACCTCAAAAAGTGCTTTGATAATATCAAATTGCTGAAAATCCAGAAGGTCAGTAGAGGTGGCTATGATGGGATGAAGGGCAGGGAAGGGATGGTGATGTCAGGTGTCCAAGGTTTTGGAGGGGACCATGCCTTCCCAACACGAGTGATATTAATGATTCTAGATTGTCACAGTGCCAAACTTTTTAGAATCGGTAATATTGAGAAGAGGAGTGAGGAGAAGAAATTACCCTCAAAAGGCCCAAATACTTCTAGGCAGATATCAAGCATGGGCAGGCTAGTCTATTAAGAGTTTCTCTTTTCCACAGGTTGGGGGACCCAGCAGCAAATGGGAAGCTGTGGGAATGTTCTCAGGTGATGGCGAATATGTTGATTTCCTCCACTCAGTACTCTTAGAAGGGCCTGTGGAGGTGAGTGGCAATGAGGTCTAAGAACCAAGTCGATTCTTCTTCCTATTAGAAAGTCTGCTTGGTTCCATAAGGAGAGAACATCTCCATGAAGAGATGGATGTTGGTTGTTTTTTCAGTGACCTGTTCCCCTCCCACCCACCATTCCTGTCAAATATAACCTCTGCTTCAAACCTGAATTTTCTTTTGAAAATCAGATACTCTGCACCCTGGCCTCCATTTCTCTTGGTGGCCCAAGCCACATGTTGCCCAGGTCTTGCTTTTTACCTGGTTCCCACGCCCTGGAGTTCTATTTCCCAAGTGCCTTCCTTTTGGGGAGTCTTACCTCTGACCCTGAAGCCACACCATCCTGTTCTTTCACCTCTCCCCAGTCTTGGCTTGGTGATGTAGAACGAACCATGAGAGTGACCCTGCGGGACCTTCTCCGGAACTGCCGCATGGCCCTCAAGAAGTTCCTCAATAAAAGGGACAAATGGGTGAAGGAATGGGCTGGGCAGGTAAGCTGTTGTCAACAGAAATGGGGAACAAGAAGGATGGAAGTAACCTAGAGCTGCAAGTGCATAAACAGATTCTAGAGATGCACAAAACAGAGGTTTCTTGCTCCACTTTCTGGGCTGTGGGTGTGTATCCTACCTGCTGGACCTGTATCTCCTGGCCTGAGGCACATGCCCCATCCGTTAGAGCAGAACAGGCTCAGTGAGAACCTAGTTCTGGAAGCCTCAACTCCAGGAAGAGGCTGGAACTCAGGAGCTGTGCTGTGTGAGTGGCCAAGAGCAGGACCTTAGAATTGGCTTCTGCACCTGCTCAGATGGTGATCACTGCCAGTCAGATCCAGTGGACAGCTGATGTCACCAAGTGCCTGCTGACAGCTAAGGAGCGGGGAGATAAGAAAATCCTCAAGGTCATGAAGAAGAAACAGGTGGGAAGCTCTTCAAGTATGGGGTAGGGCTGGAGTTGGAATTGCTGGGAGGGAGGTGATTAGAGTGAAAATTAGAAAAAAAAAGATGAGCTGGTGCAAAAGGGTCAGAATGAGGGTATTTTGTGGCAGAATGCGAGTGAGGAAAATTTGGTGTGGAGCAGAATTACATTTTCCCATGTGGCTGTTGGGTGTGGATGTTACCATGGGTGGGATCAGCTTTGGGGTTGAAAGTAGTGTTAAATTGAGATGAGGTGTAATTTGGCCTGGGAGCCTTGCCACATCTGCTCTTCCTTGTCACCTTGTTCCACAGGTGTCAATACTAAATAAATATTCAGAAGCCATCAGGGGGAACTTGACCAAGATCATGCGGCTTAAAATTGTGGCTCTGGTGACGATAGAAATTCATGCCCGGGATGTGTTGGAGAAGCTTTATAAAAGTGGCCTCATGGATGTCAATGCCTTTGATTGGCTCAGTCAACTTCGGTTCTACTGGGAGAAGGTGTCCTACTCTTTTACCCTAAAACCAATCTTATTCCTTTATTTAAAATCATATTCTCTAAATGCAACAACAATCTAACCCAACCCTTAGTCCTCTTATAGTACCCTACTCCGGTTCTTAATTGTGTTTCACCTCCTAATTCAGGAGTTGTAAATAATTATTCCAGGTACTACTCACAACAGGCATCACTTAATTGGGACTTAGACTCCAGGCAGCTGCTGCCATGGATCAGGGTGGACATGCGATCTGAAGCCCATTTTCCATCTTGGTAATAAACCATTCCCTCCTACGCTGGGCATAGTGGTGCACACCTGTAATCCCAGCAAGTTGGGAGGCTGAGGCAGGAGTTCGAATCCAGCCTCAGCAACTTAGTGAGGCCTTGAGCAACTTAGTGAGACCTTGTCTCAAAATACAAAAAAAAAAAAAAAAAAACAACATAAAAAGGGCTGAGGATGTGGCTCAGTGTTAAACACCCCTGGGTTCAATCCCTGGTAGGAGTAGTAGTAGTAAGAATAATAATAATAATAAATAAATCATTCCTCCTTTATCTCTAAAGTTGAACTCCTAATCTACTTGCAACCCCCTGCCCTTTGGGATCCATTTCCACAGCTCTCCCTCTTCCTACCAGCCAACTTCCATCTTGTTCTGACCTCTTTCCCCAGGATCTTGATGACTGTATGATCCGCCAGACCAACACACAGTTTCAGTATGGTTATGAGTACCTGGGTAACTCTGGCCGGCTGGTCATCACCCCTCTGACAGACAGGTCTGCTGTTGGAGAGGAAGGAGGTGGTTGGGGTTGGGGTGTGGACTTAGGAGAGACTTTTAGGAGTCTTACCAAGTCCTGTCCTCAATTCCCAGGTGTTACATGACACTTACCACAGCCCTGCACCTGCATCGAGGGGGCTCCCCCAAAGGCCCAGCAGGAACTGGAAAGACAGAGACTGTCAAGGACCTGGGCAAGGCCCTTGGCATTTATGTCATTGTGGTCAACTGCTCGGAGGGCCTGGATTATAAATCCATGGGCCGAATGTACTCAGGCCTGGCCCAGGTCAGTATCCTGCCAACCTGTCCCTCCCACATCTTTCAGTATCAGAAAATCAACTGAAATTCAATTCTGGTTCAGTGTTTCATAGCTTTCCATCATTGTATAACCTGAGATAATTCTAAAAATTTGAGAAGCCCTTGTATCTCCCTGAGTTTCATATTGCTTGTTTACAAAATCAAAAGATTATGTAAAGATTAAATAAGATCATACACAGACAGCCGGATGCAGTGGTGCATGCCTATAATCCTAGCAGCTCCGGAGGCTGAGGCAAGAGGATCGTGAGTTCAAAGGCAGCCTCAGCAGCAGTGAGGCGTTAGGCAACTGAGACCCTGTCTCTAAATGAAATACAAAATAGGGCTGGGGATGTAGCTCAGAGTTGAGTGCCCTTAAGTTCAATCCTCAGTACTCCCTTCCCTCCCCCCCAAAAGATCATACACAGAAACTACCTGGCACACAGTAGAACTCAGTGCACACAAGTTTCCTGCACCAGTCTCTTTGCAACCCAGGCTGCCCTATTGGATGGAAATCTCTGTCCAGAAGCCATGACAGTGCTGCTCTGGTGCCCTCTGGCATCCTCAATTTTGGAGCTATCTCACCTACTGAACATTTTAAGGAAAAGTATGTGGCTGTGCTTTCTAGTATCTTGGGGAAACTTTCTTGCTCCCAGTGACTTTACCTTCCTCCCTCTATAGTCCGGAGCCTGGGGCTGCTTTGATGAGTTTAACCGCATCAACATCGAGGTACTGTCAGTGGTGGCCCAGCAGATCCTGTCCATCCTATCTGCCTTGGCTGCGAACCTTACTCGTTTCCATTTTGAAGGCTTTGAAATAAATCTAGTGTGGTCTTGTGGAATCTTCATTACCATGAACCCTGGTAGGTGTTAGGGAGTAGATGGGGCTTCTGGGACTGGGGCAGGAGGGCTGTGGGTGTCCAGGCAAGTAACTGTGCACCTCCCATTTCCCCCTTCTGTTTATATATCCAAGAGAAAATTGGGCTAAAGACAACAGTGAGTGAGACTGGGGATGTAACTTGGTGCTAGAGTGCTTGCCAGGCTAAAGACTACAAAGG
>CM053402.1:46995489-47018794 GCA_028644305.1 Xerus rutilus
CTGTAATCCCAGCACTTAGGGAGGCTGAGACAGGAGAATCGCGAGTTCAAAGCCAGCCTCAGCAACGGCGAGGCGCTAAGCAACTCAGTGAGACCCTGTCTCTACATAAAAACACAAAATAGGGCTGGGGATGTGGCTCAGTGGTCGAGTGCCCCTGAGTTCAATCCCCAGTACCAAAAAAAAAAAAAAAAAAAAAAGACTACAAAGGGCAAGAGAAGGATAAACATACACTTTTCTGGAAGAAGGAACACAATCTTACTGTTCTGTCTAAAGAGATCCATAACCACTATGTGTCTACATGTAACCTTAGTCTTAGCTATCTTCTCCCATTGGGCTAATTCCCAGAGTTCTGGTCTACCTGCCATCCCTTTCGTAGGAGGCAGAATCTCCTAAAGTGCAAGGTTTGGGGTTTCTCATTATTATCCCATAGGAACAGCTCTGAGGAAGGGTCTAGGAGAGAACAGGCATAGAAAGGGTTGAGAAGAATCAGAGAAACAGCTGTGATTTCTATCAGGACTGATGTTGAACTTGGAAAAATGGGAAATCAGCAGCTCTATAATTTCAATTTGAAACAGGCCCATGCAGGAAGTAAGGAAAAGACAGAGAGGAAAGAAGGTCAAAATGCAATGGGAAGATTCAGCGCTGCGATCTTAGAGTTGGACTTAGGGAGAAAGTTAGGGATAGGGCTAGGGTTGGGCCAAATGGGATTGATTGGGAAGTAGGTTTTGGGAGGTAAGTCAAAATAAGGAAATACAGGGATTCTAAATAAATGGAATTGTTTTCCAGGCTATGCTGGCCGCACAGAGCTTCCTGAAAATCTTAAGTCCATGTTTCGCCCAATTGCCATGGTGGTGCCTGATTCTATACTTATTGCAGAAATCATTCTTTTTGGAGAGGGCTTTGGAAACTGCAAGGTATCCCTAGAATGCCTTTCTTCCAGCTATTTTATTTCCCTTTCATAATTATTCCCTGAACAGAGGAACCCCCTGAAGGTCTTGCAATCAACTTATCCTACAAGGAACTTAGACTATTGTCAGTAGGATGTAAAGGCAGAAGAGTTCAGAGGAGGGAGGTCTTCCCTTCACCAAGTCACTAATAAGAATAGGATGATTCACAAGATTTTCCCATCAGAGCTGTCCGCAAAGCACCTCCCAGGTGCTTCAAGTCCTTGACCTAGCTTCTGGTAATCTATAACTGTCTCTAGATGAAGAGAGAGCTTTGTGGGAGATGGGTTGTTTCCTCCTCTGTTTGGTCCCCAGGTCCTGGCCAAGAAGGTGTACACGCTCTACTCACTAGCTGTGCAGCAGCTCTCCAGACAGGATCACTATGACTTTGGCCTCCGGGCCCTTACCTCTCTCCTGCGCTATGCTGGCAAGAAGCGTCGCCTACAGCCAGAACTGACTGATGAAGAGGTAGACCAAGTACATGGCCCTTGGACCTTAACTTCTATTGCCACTGGTCCTGTGTGCCTTCACTAATGTTTTTCAGACCCTTTCTTGTCCCTGATTGAGATTCCCACCCTCATGCCTTATACCCTGTGTTGCTCAAGTTCTACCTGTTGTGTTGCTAAAGATTAACTTTGGGGTATCCATTGTTCTTGGTTTCCACTTCTGAGCCCTTTGGAGAAGGACCTCATAAGAACCTAGGAACTGTCTCCTCTTGGCTGAGTCTCTGTTTTTTTCCATCCAGGTTCTTCTGCTCTCAATGAGAGATATGAATATTGCCAAGCTTACATCAGTTGATGTTCCACTGTTCAATGCCATTGTGCAAGACCTTTTCCCCAGCATTGAGCTGCCAGTCATTGACTATGGCAAGGTATTTATTCCTTAGAACTCTCCTAGCTTCATATGTGAATCTTGGGAACAGGAAACCTGGCTTCCAGGCCTTTTTCTGCCATCTACTAGCTATGACTTTGAGTAAGACAGTGGACCTCTCTTCAGGTTTCCTTATGTACAACTCACCTGTCTGAGTGCTGATGATGGAAGGAAGGGGCCAAAATCTCCTTTGAGATTTCTTAGCCACAAGATACCCCTCACATGGTTTATAGTCATAATTTATTTGACTGTATGACAAAAAAATTCGAGTTTTTTTTTTTTTGGTTGTTGTTTTGTTTTGTTTTTGGTACTGGGGATTGACCCAAGGGGCACTTTACTACTGAACTACATCCCAGTCCTTTTTCTTTTTTTAAAAATATTTATTTTTTAGTTGTAGGTGGACAGAATATCTTTATTTTATTTTTATGTGGTGCTTAGAATCCAACCCAGTGCCTCACAGGTGCTAGGCGCGCACGCTACCACTGCGCCATTACCCCAGCCCCCATCCCAGTCCTTTTTATTTTGAGATAACATCTTGCTAAATTGCTGAGTTGGCCTCAAACTTGTGATCTTCCTGCTCAACCTTCTGAATCACTGAGATTACAGGGGTATGCCACTGTACCTTGCTCAAGCTTAAATTTTAATTTTAAGTAGTTCTGAGTTGTTGGTGCCCCCAGGTGATTGGCAGAAGTAAAAGCAAATTATTTCTGGAGGAATGAAACATTAACTTATGCCTAAAAGAACCCCCACAGAGGCGCTGAGATTATGGTGCAGTGGTAGCGTGCTCGCCTAGCACGCATAAGGCACTGGGTTCGATGCTCAGCACCACATAAAAATAAAATAAAGATATTCTGTCACCTACAACTAAAAAATAAACATTAAAAAAAAAAGAACCCCCACAGATAAAAGTCCAATAAAATGGGCAATTTGCGGTCAAAAATCACAAAACACACATCATGAAACAAAATACCATAAATGGAAGCTTAAGAAACAATGGAAGCCGGGCGCGGTGGTGCAAGCCTGTAATCCCAACACTTAGGAAGGCTGAGACAGGAGAATCGCGAGTTCAAAGCCAGCCTCAGCAATGGCGAGACGCTAAGCAACTCAGTGAGACCCTGTCTCTACATAAAACACAAAATAGGGCTGGGGATGTGGCTCAGTGGTCGAGTGCCCCTGAGTTCAATCTCTAGTACAAAAAAAAAAAACAAAACAATGGAAAGCAGAATCAGATCCATGAAGACTTCAGATATTGAAACCAAAAGGTGCAGAATTTTTAAAAATCTGTGTTTAATATGTTTAAAGAAATAAAAGAGAAGCTTGAAACTATGAATCAAGAACAAGAGACTTGTAAACAAGTAGATTTGAAAAAGAACCAATAGTATTTCTAGAAATGAAAAATAAGATCATTGGAGTAGCAGCACAAAAACCTCAATAGTAAGACAGGACTTCTAGGTAAAGAATAAAATCCACTACAGCTACACTAAAGTAGTTTATAAGTCATACACAGAAAAGGATAGGGGGAATGAGAGAGGAGAGAACAACTAAATGTCAGATGCAGGAAGCAAATGGGTAAGTTGTGGCTTATTTAGCAAGCCTGTCAAAATTGGGGGAAATTAAGAGGCAGTTTTCAGAAGGCTCAGTATTTGTGGAATTAGGGACCTCTGTAAGTGAGGAGTAGGCTGAGTAGTGGGAGGATCACTTGTGCCCAGGAGTTAAAGCCTCACATGGGCAATATAGCCAGACCCTTTCTAAAACAAATAAACAAAAAAAGCAATAAACAAACAAGCAAAAACTTCCATTAATATTCTCAGAGAATGAAATACTAGTGAAATGCTATTTAAAGGGCACTATTCCAGAGAATAGAGCAGAAAAAGGGGAAAGAGAAGATTCAAAAGCAAATCTGAGAAAGAATAAAAAATAAAAAATAAAAATAGGAACAAAGAAAATATAGGAGGTGGAATCAATAATGAAATAATATAGCCAGGCGCAGTGGTGCATGCCTGTAATCCCAGCACTTTGGGAGGCTGAGACAGGAGAATCGCGAGTTCAAAGCCAGCCTCAGCAATGGCAAGGTGCTAAGCAACTCAGTGAGACCCTGTCTCTACATAAAACACAAAATAGGGCTGGGGATGTGGCTCAGTGGTTGAGTGCCCCTGAGTTCAATCCCCAGTACCAAAAACCAAAAAACAAAAAAGAAAGAATTCAAGAAGATTCCCCAGAGCTGAAGGATATACATTTCCAAAATGAAAATATTCATAAATGTGTGATACGATGAACACAAATACATCCTTATTAAAGCCCATCAATATAAACACTAGGACAAGTACAAGATTCAATAATCTTCTAAAGAGGGAAAGAAAAAAAGGAGCAATATGCTAGGAGGCTAGCCTGGCATGGTAGCACATGCCTGTAATCCCAGCAACTCAGGAGGCTGAGGCATGTGGATCATAAGTTTGAGACTAGCATCAGCAACTTAGTAAGCCCTAAGCAACTTAGAGAGACCCTATCTCAAAAAATAAAAAGGGCGGGGAATGTGGCTCAGTGGTAAAGCACCTTAGGGTACAGTCCCTGGTACCTAAATAAATAAATAATTAGAATGCTAGACTTCTCAATAGCAATATTAAATCTATAAATGGCACAATCTTCAAAATTCTGGAGGAAAATTATTTCTAGTCAGGTGTGGTGGGGCACACCTGTAATCACAACAGCTTGGGAGGCTGAGGCAAGAGGATCGAAAGTTCAAAGCCAGCCTCAGGAATTTAGGAGGCCCTCAGAGAGACCCTGTCTCAAAATAAAAAAATAGAAAGGGCTGGGATGTGGCTCAGTAGTTAAGCCCTTCTGGGTTCAATCCCTGGTACAAAAAAAAAGAAAAGAAAAAGAAAGAAAAAGAAAAAGAAAAAGAAAATTATTTCCCACTTTAAATTCTATATCCACCCAACCTGTCAGTAGGAGGCAAATCAGAAACATTTTCAGTCATGGTGACTCTCAAAAACAACAACAAAAGGAAATAACAAACCTCCTCGATATATGCCTTCTCAGACAGTTACTAAAGAACATGCTCTGCTAAAACGCAGAAGCATGCTATGGAAGGAGAAATAGAGCAAATAGGAAACAGAAGATTCAGTGCAAGAGAGGCTTCCCAGTGGTGAATGGTGATCACAGGCATCGTCAGCAGGCACAGGGCAAAGAGAGAAGGCAGTACAGAGTGGAGCAAATCTGGAGAGCTTCTTCAAAAAGAAAAAATTGAGACAGGCATAATGGCACACAACTGTACTCTGTGACTTTGGAGGCTGAGACAGGAGGATCACAAGTTTGAGGCCAGCCTAGGCAACTTAGTGAGACTTTGTCTCTGAAATTAAAAAAAAAAAAGGTGGGGAATATAACTTAGAACTAGAATGTCCCTGGGTTCAATATCCAGTGCCACACATGCACACAAAATTAATACCTGATGTGACAAATAATTTTTTAGGGGGATACCAGGGATTGAACTCAGGGGCACTCAACCACTGAGCCATATCCCCAGCCTATTTTGTGGTTTATTTAGAGACAGGGTCTCACTGAGTTGCTTGGCACCTCACTTTTTGCTGAGGCTGGCTTTGAAAGCACAATCCTCCCATCTCAGCCTTCCAAGCTACTGGGATTACAGGCCTGCACCACTGTGCCAGCAACAATTTTGAGAGATTTAGTCAACTGGTACAATTTGGAGCTGAAGTACAGAGGTGTATTAAAAACCAAGCGAGGGGCTGGGGTTATGGTGCAGTGGTAGTGTGCTCGCCTAGCACTGGGTTCGAACCTCAGCACCACATAAAAATAAAATAAAGAGGGCTGGGATTGCAGCTCAGCGGTAGAGCGCTTGCCTTGCATGCGTGAGGCCCTGGGTTCGATCCTCAGCACCACGTACAAAGCAATAAAATAAAGACATTGTGTCCATCTACAACTAAAAAAATATTAAAAAAAAAAAAAATAAATAAAAAATAAAATAAAGATATTCTGTCCACCTACAACTAAAAAATAAATATTAAAAAACAAAACAAAAAAAACCAAGCGAATGAAAAACATAGCAACTATTAGCACCCACTGGGGGAAAAATTGGTATAAATAGGAAAAGTAATCACTCCTTGAGTGGTACACATTGTTAGATCAATACTTGGTAGCATTTACTAGAGGCCCACCTAAAGCTTAAAGACAAAGGGATAAGAGTCAAAAAATAGAAAAAGATATGTGAATACTAATCAAAAGAAAGTACAGACTTTAAGGCAAAAACATTACTGGAAATAATCACAAAAGGTACAATTTACTGAGAAGACATGACAATTCTAATTTGGTTGCACCCAAGACTCAGAACAACTTGCAGAATCATAAGAAGAAATAGACAAATCTACATCATAGTGGATTTCATAACATCTTAGTAACTAATAGGTCAAGCAGACTAAAAATCATTTAGGTCATAGAAGATTTGAATGATTAATAAACTTGATCTAATTGATATCTATATAAATTTCACTTACTAATTGAAGAATAGCCTTTTTTTTCAAACACATATAGAATATTAGGCCAAGTAAAGGTCATAAATCTGCCTCAACAATTTCTTTTTTTAAATATATTTTTTAGTTGTAGATGAACATAGTGTCTTTATTTTATTTATTTTTATGTGGTGCTGAGGATTGAACCCAGTGCCTCACACATGTGAGGCAAATGCTGTACCACTGAGCCATGACCCCAGCCCTCAAAAATTTTAAATGAGCCAGGCATGGTGGCACATGCCTGTAATCCCAGCACTTTGGGAGGCTGAGACAGGAGAATCGTGAGTTCAAACCCAGCCTCAGCAATGGCGAGACGCTAAGCAACTCAGTGAGACCCTGTCTCTACATAAAACACAAAATAGGGCTGGGGATGTGGCTCGGTGGTTGAGTACCCCTGAGTTCAATCCCTGGTACCAAAAAAATATTTTTTTTCAAATGAATTTATTCAGGCCATATTTTCTGATCACAATAGTAACTCTACTAATACTAGGCAAAGCAGACTTTAATAAGAAGCAATATTAGGGCTGGGGTTGTGGCTCAGCAATTGAGCGTTTGCCTCACATGTGTGAGGTACTGGGTTCGATCCTCAGCACCACATAAAATAAATAAAGGTATTCTGTTCATCTACAACTAAGAAAACATTTTTTTTTTAAAAAAGAAGCAATATTAAAGGTAAAGGAGAGTTTAGTATGGTGGCATGTACCTGTAATCCCAGCAACCCTCCAGAGGCTGAGGTAGGAGGATGGCAAGTTGGAGGCCAGCCTGGGCAACTTGGTGAGATCCTGTCTCAAAATAAAATGGAGAGGGCTGGGGATGTAGCTTAGGTAGGTGGTAGAGCACCTCTAGGTACAAATCCTGTCATGTACACAAAAGGTAAAGGGGAACATTGCATGATGATAAAAGGACCAATACACAAAAAAATATAACAATGATACATTTGTGTGCACTTAAGTATAGCTACAAAATTCATTAAAAAATTGACAGAACTAAAAGGAGAAATAGATAAATTCATAACCCTTGTGGGAGATCTGGACACGTTCATTTTGGAAACTGATAAAACAAACAGACAAAAAATTCCACAAAGATATAAATTTGAAATGCTTTTAACAGATTTTGACCTGACGCACATAGAACATTGGATCCAACACTTGCAGATACACATTCTTCTCAAGTATATATAGAAAATTTGCCATAATTACCATATGCTAGCTTATTAAAGTCTAAGCCTCATGAATTTCAAATGCTTGAAAATATACAGAGGATGATCTCTGACCACAATAGAATTAAATTTGAAATCAGTAATAAAATAGAAAAAGCCTAAATGTTTGGAAATTAGGCAATACAATCCTAAATAACTCCTGGGTCAAAGAAGGAATTAGAGAATAACTGAATAAATAGAAAATGTATCATTATACTTTCAGTATGACATTAAACACGCATACACACAAATGTACCAATAAAACTAATTCTCAGATAGTGGAAGGAAGTACTATTAATGAGGCCTGTTAGTGATCCTTAAGATTTATAAATAAAGCTGGGTACAGTGGCACACACCTATAATCCTAGCAATTCAGGAGGCTGAGGTAGGAGGATTGCAAGTTTGAGGCTATCATCAGCAACTTACTGAGGCTCTAAGCAACTTAGCAAGACCCTGTGTCAAAATTTTTAAAAAAATTTTTTTTTTGAAGGGCTGGGATGTGGCTCAGTGGTATAGCACCGCTAGGTTCAAATCCAGCACCAAAAAAAGAAAAAAAGAAATATAAGTAAAAATTTTGCATCTATTTGAAATTATTTGGTTGCACAAACTGTATTTAACAATGTTATGCTACTCTGGGACTGATCTACAGGGGTCACAGTTCTATAAGTATTACTTCTTAACTTAGGTGATAATTTTTAAAAGATCAGGGCTGGGGATGTAGCTCCATGATAGAGCACTTTCCTAGCATGCACAAGGCCCTTGGTTTAACCCTCAGCAGTGAAAACAAGCAAACAAAAACCAATTATAAAGCCGGGCGCGGCGGCACACACCTGTAATCCCAGCACTTAGGGAGGCTGAAACAGGAGAATTGGGAGTTCAAAGCCAGCCTCAGCAACCGCAAGGTGCTAAGCAGCTCAGTGAGACCCTGTCTCTACATAAAACACAAAGTAGGGCTGGGGATGTGGCTCAGTAGTCGAGTACCCCTGAGTTCAATCCCCAGTACCAAAAAAACCCAAAAAACAAAAAACCAAAACCAAAAACCAAACACACACACACACACACACACACACACACACACGCACAGAAACAATTATCGGGTTCCCACCATGCTGTGAGCTCTGTTGTAGGATAAACTCTATTTTGTTTCCACCTATATCCCTAGCACCCAGCATGGTGCTTGGTACATAGTGTAGAGGCTTATTAAAAATTTGTTGAATAATAATAGAAAAAGTCTGTAAAGCTGTGTGTCAGACATTGTGCACATAAGGAAACTGAGGCTCGGAGAATTAAGTTACTCAGAAACATATAACTAAAAGCTGAGGAACCAGGCTGGCTGACTCCAGAGCCCAGTGTCTTTACTCTGAGACGGGCCAGCTTCTCAGTGAATGAAGAGCCAGAGTGCAAAGGGCTTTGGGGCTGCTTTTAATAGTTTGAACATATCCTCCCAGGAATGGAGGGAATTTGAAAGTCCTCTGGAGGCCTTGTCTTTTTTATTCTACTTCCTGTATTTTCCCTTTCCTCAGCTGCAAGAGGCTATTGAACAGGAGATTCGAGATATGGGCCTACAAGTCACGCCATTCACCCTCACTAAGGTTTTCCAGTTGTATGAAACCAAGAACTCCCGCCACTCCACCATGATTGTGGGCTGCACAGGCAGTGGCAAGACTACCTCCTGGCGAATCTTACAGGCTTCCTTGTCCTCTCTATGCCGTGCTGGAGAGCCCAACTTCAACATTGTTAGAGTAAGCATTTGGGATAGTGGATCCTGGGGGTGAGAAAGCTCAGGTATCAGGGAGGGCCATGCCCGGGTCCTGGGAGGCCTGGAAGGCATGAGAGAGAGAAGGGACAAATGCAGGTACTTAAGAGGGGAGCTGGATATAAAGGGGGATCTTGAGAGTTTTGTCTACTAGCAGTTCAAAAACCCTTTGTGGTATCACTTTCAGGAGTTCCCTTTGAACCCCAAGGCATTGTCCCTAGGGGAGCTGTATGGGGAATATGATCTTAGCACTAATGAATGGACAGATGGCATCTTGTCCAGCGTCATGCGGACAGCATGTGCAGGTATTCAAAGGATCATGGGGTGGGGGGAACAGATGCCTGAATCTCCTAAGGGAGTGGGGAGTCTGGGGATAGGATGTTCCATTGGGGGAGAGAAGTATGGGGGAATGTTGGACTAAGAGGAAGCAAGGGCTCAGAGGAGCATGAGGGAGGAGGGAGAGCAAGGGGAGGAGTCTCCTGGATCAGTCCTTATCATCTACCTGCTACTAAGATGAGAAACCCGATGAGAAGTGGATCCTTTTTGATGGCCCTGTGGACACATTGTGGATCGAGAGCATGAACTCCGTCATGGATGACAACAAAGTATTGACCCTCATTAATGGAGAGCGTATCGCAATGCCTGAGCAGGTAGGAGGATGAGGTCCTGCCTGGGCCCTGCCTAGGAGACAGTGGAGGGCATGAGGAAGGATTGAGAAGGAGACTAGAATCCTAAGAGGGAGGGTAAGTTCCAAAGGGAAAAGCTGGGGTGGAGGATTCCTGGATTCAAGGAAAGCTGCGACTAAAGCAAAAATGCTTTGCTTAGGCTCAGGGTGGAGCTCAGTGGTAGAGCACTGGCCTAGCATGCCTAAGGCCCTACCATGGATGTCGGGAACAATTTTACAGGAAAGAACTTCGTGTCCAGAACTTTATGTATAGAAGCAGTATGTATGGGCTGGGGTTGTCACTCAGTGGTAGAGTGCTTGCCTGGCACATGTAAAGCACTGAGTTCGATCCTCAGCACCACATAAAAAAATAAAAATAAAACAAAGTTATTGTGCATATCTACAACTTAAAAATTTTTTTTTTAAAAAGAAGCAGTATGTAGACTTTGACCCTTCTTAGCCTTGTTGCCACCAACCTACAAGGCATGGTGTTTGTCATGTACCTTGGTTATGAGTTCATGAGCTGTCACACCCACCCTCTTCCACAATGCAAGCCAGAGTGATTTCTCATAAGGGTAACCTGGAATAACCTCTAATTTTTTTAAGAAAGCAAATCACTTACAAACTTCAGGTCTTTATTTTTCTTGCCATACGTTAGTGGAGACACATCTTGGGACATCAGGGTTCTGGGGTGTTTGTTTTTTCTACTACTAATAGGGAGTCAGAGGAAGATGTGGTTCTGATAAAAGCATATATATCCTTAGGTGTCTCTCCTGTTTGAAGTGGAGAACTTGGCAGTGGCCTCTCCAGCCACTGTCTCTCGCTGTGGGATGGTCTACACCGACTATGTTGACCTGGGCTGGAAGCCCTATGTTCAGTCATGGCTAGAGAAGAGGCCAAAGGTATAAGGGAACTGAGGAGAGGGAAAGTGACCCAGGAAACCTACATAAGAGACATAAGAGCGAATAAATAAAGATCCCTTCTTGTTCACCTCCAGACTGAGGTAGAGCCACTTCAACGCATGTTTGAAAAGTTCATCAATAAGATACTGATCTTTAAGAAGGACAATTGCAATGAGCTGGTGCCCCTGCCAGAGTATAGTGGCATCATCTCCCTCTGCAAGCTGTACTCAGCCCTGGCCACGTCAGAGAATGGGGTAAGGAGTGGACCCAGACCAGGGGAGGGGCAGGAGAAAGGGCTCACAACCTCATGGGGATAACTTCAGTCTGAGCACCAGGCTTGAGTGGAGCAGAGACTCCAAGGGAGGCCTCAGGGATGACCATGGAGGAAGCGGGGGCTGTTTGTGCATGTGGGCAGGTGTGTGTATGTGTGTGTGTACATGTGCATATGGTGAGCTGGAAGCTCAGACTAGGGATTGTAAATTGAATACAATTTACAAGGGCTGAGGATGTAGCTCAGTGGTAGAGAACTTGCCTAGCGTGCATGAGGCCCTGGGTTCCATCTCCAGCACCACAGCTGATCAGTAAAATATAACACACAGTGGGGTCTCATTATTATTTCTCACCAATATTTTGGGAACTGAGGATAGTTCATTCAACTCCTCATTTCTCCATCCTTTCAAACTATGAATATTAATTCTTGGTACATGTGAGGCCCTGGAAGACCATTTCTGCTAGAAGGAGCCCCCAACTAAATCTGATAAGGGGTTCTAGAATATTTCAGATGTATTGATATTTAAGGAAAATTTTGTCCAGTTTAGAATTATAGGGTAGTGACCAAAATTTGGTCTTTTCGGTTGAGATTAAATTGCTACCTC
This sequence comes from Xerus rutilus, assembly GCA_028644305.1. Classification (NCBI taxonomy): domain Eukaryota; kingdom Metazoa; phylum Chordata; class Mammalia; order Rodentia; family Sciuridae; genus Xerus; species Xerus rutilus. Next base: position 47,007,222 of record CM053402.1, read on the forward strand.
AAAATGGCTCACACTGTTTTTAAAGATGTTGCCAGATAACTAAATATATTATGAACAACAATTAAGATCTATAATAGTGTGAGTCATTCCTTGCACAGTTAATATGGATTAAAAGTACATAGATGCACTTGCAAGGCAATGTGTGGGATGAACACAGTCACATGGTGTTGATGACATGCTGGTGCCAAGGAGAACTGGTGGGAGAGGGGCGGCTTTCAGGGAGCTGCAGGGGACAACAGCTGCATGTTGGGGTCAAGCTGGAAGGGCAGAATTAGAATTCTGGCTTGGAACAGCAGACCACAGATTCTCAATATACTTTCCCACCCATATTTTGAGGGTGGGGGATTATTCTGAAACCAGGTCCAGTATTCTGTTGAACAGCATCCTATACATCACATCAGCCATAATTTTAAACATCTTCATTCAGATCCTGTTGTCAAGCCAGGCCCAATGACATATACTTGTAATTCCGGGAACTGGGGAGGCTGAGGCAGGAGGATTGCAAGTTCCAGACTAGCCTGGTCAATTTAGCAAGATCCTATCTCAAAACAAAAAATGAAAATTGCTGGGGAGGTAGCTCAGTGGTAGAGTACTGCTAGGTTCAATCCCCAATACCAAAAAAAAAAAAAAAAAGTAAAAAACCTCATTTACATACAAATCCATAGTCTGTACAGAAAATGTGGTCTTTAAAAAATGGATTGGATACTTTGGGAGGCTGAGACAGGAGAATCGCCAAGTTCAAAGCCAGCCTCAGCAATGGTGAGGTGCTAAGCAACTCAGTGAGACCCTGTCTCTAAATAAAACACAAAATAGGGCTGGGGATGTGGCTTAGTGGTTGAGTGCCCCTGAGTTCAATCCCTAGTACAAAAATAAATAAATAAATAAGGATGTTGGGCACAGTGGTGCATGCCTGTGATCCCAGTGGCTTGGGAGGCTGAGGTAGGAGGATTTCAAGTTCAAAGCCAGACTCAGCAACTTAGCAAGGCACTAAGCAACTCAGTTCAGTGAGACCTTGTCTCTAAATAAAATACAAAAAAAGACTGGGATGTGGCTCAATGGTTAAGTGCCCCTGAGTTCAATTTGTACCAAAAAGAGAGAGAGAGATAGAGATAGAGATACAGAGAGAGAGAGAGAGAGAGAGAAGGATTATGTTCTAAACAATATGCATGGTAAGCCAACAATATGTTTTTGGGTTCTATATTGCTATGCGTGGATTTATTTTATTGCTTTAACTGCTATGTATTATTCCACAATAGAACATTGTGTTTTATTTTTCCATCCCTCTCCTGGTGAATGTTTAGGTCATCTCCACATTTTTACAGTTGCAAACAAGTCACCACACATGTCCCTGGGCCTTTTTCCTTGAATACCCATGACTGCATTTCCAGTACAGGCCTGGTATGGTCAGATGACAGTTGTGTTGTTATGACTTGTTACAGAGGAAGCTCCAAGAATTTGGGGAACTTCAGGGAGTTTCAGGTTTATCTAAAATCTTTCAGTAGTTGTAGATTAATACACACATTTGGAAGACAACATGTGATTTTCCAACTTGAACCAGGAATGGAGGAAGGCTCTAGGCCTTTGTGATGATTCCTCCATCTCTTATAGGAGTGTCCTCTAATCTTCTTCCACTCAGATGAACCCAGCTGATGGTGAAAACTATGTGACTATGGTAGAGATGACATTTGTGTTCAGCATGATCTGGTCTGTGTGTGCCTCTGTGGATGAGGAGGGCCGCAAGAAGATTGACAGTTACCTCCGGGAAATTGAGGGCTCCTTTCCCAATAAGGTCAGTGTCCTCAATCCCAGCTGTCCTATTTGTCCTGTTTTTACAGAACCCAGTAACATTCCTGAACCTCAGACTCTCACTGATCTTTTGACCATGGACCCAGCTCTCTTTCCCTCAGCCCCTGAGCATTCTATGAGCTGTGTCTCTGGGCTGGGGGAGGCTGGATGAAGGCTTTGGTAACCAGACACACATGCCCTCCTTAGGACACAGTGTATGAGTATTTTGTGAACCCCAAGATGCGGAGTTGGACATCATTTGAAGAAAAGCTTCCTAAGAGTTGGCGCTATGCTCCAAAGTAAGAGCGTGGTCTGGGGTATGCAGAGGGACTCCAAGCTGCAGTTGGTGGGAGATGTTGTAAGAGTGATGGGGTCCAGAAGCAACAGTAAGCTGTAAGAGGAGAGGGTGGATTCCAGAGAAGAGATGACTCGAGTATAGGAAGCAAGATCTAGAGGACTTGGGACAGGGTCTTTAAGGAAGATGCCCCCTCTCCAGGCCAACAGGAGGCAGGATTAGTGACAAGACCATGGGGACACTGGAGGAAGGTAAACACTGGGGGGAAGAATGTAATGGGAGCTGCAAAGGAGTGAATGATCCTTGTGACACAGTTCCCATTTCTTTGCTAGCATCCCCTTCTATAAGATCATGGTGCCCACTGTTGACACTGTTCGTTACAATTACCTGGTAAGCACTTTGGTGGCCAACCAGAATCCTGTCCTGCTGGTGGGTCCTGTGGGGACCGGAAAGACCTCCATAGCTCAGAGTGTTCTGCAGTCCTTGCCCTCCAGCCAGTGGTCAGTGCTCATTGTCAACATGTCTGCACAGGTGTGTTGGGGACCCCAGGCCACCAGCTCCCTAAGCAATCCCTGCCTTCCGCTCTCCCCTGGGATCCAGTTGCCTGATTGACACTCCTCTCTGAACATATTTCTCTTGGAGGATTCAAGCACTCATTTTATGCCTTTTCCACCAGACCACATCCAACAATGTGCAGAGCATCATTGAGAGCAGAGTGGAGAAGCGAACCAAGGGCGTCTATGTGCCATTTGGGGGCAAAAGCATGATCACCTTTATGGATGAACTAAATATGCCAGCTAAGGACACTTTTGGGTCCCAGCCACCCCTGGAGCTGATTCGCCTCTGGATTGACTATGGCTTCTGGTATGATCGCACGAAGCAGACCATCAAGTACATTCGAGTAAGTGTCCGAGAAATTTTGCTCAGGTCTTTGTTCCCTCCTGTGACAGGTTCAGTCTCCACTGCACTGAGACTCCAGGCTCTAATCCTATAACCCTGTATTCCTTCCAACACAGGAGTACCCTGCATTTGCTCCCATGAGATTTTGAGCATCTTGTTTGTTTCTCTTTCCTTAATCAATGGGCAGTACCCATTCAGTTCTGATTTTTGAAGTACCCATCTATCTGGCATTCAGGGTTAAAAATCTGCCTGATAATATATTCATGTGTTTCTGAAAGAGCACACACACGCACACACACACGTGTGTATGTAGACATATACAATTTAAAAACAAAAAAAGAGAAGGTTTATAAGATACAATGAAAATGTTGTACTTACCTAAATTTTGTAATTTGGGTTCATGGATTTTAGTGATGAAATACAGGCAAATACATATTTTAATAATTCTAAGGCAAATACATATTTAATAATTCTAAAAGAAAATTTCCCCAACCCCTTCTTCCTCTTCATCTTTCCTGCCCACATTACTCCATGCTTCTCCTTCCTTACTGTGTCCCTGTCCCTCTTCCCTCAATTTCCTATCTTCTTTTCCAGTCCTTTTATATCCTCCCTATTCTATTTTTTTTTTCTTTTTGGATACTTAAATTTAAAAAGTTTTCATTGACACATGATAATTGTACATGTTTATAGGATACAGTGTGACATTTCAATATTTATATACAGTTCATATATGTATAATCACCAAATCAGGGAAGTTGGCACATCTATCACCTCAAACATTTATCGTGTGTTGGGAACATTTAAAATCCTCTGTTCTAACTATTTTGAAGCATCCTCCCTATTTCTGTGCCTAATCTCATCCTGTCTTCCCCTTGTCTCTGCCCCATCTTGTCTTTGCTGTATAGGACATGTTCCTGATGGCGGCCATGGGCCCTCCTGGTGGTGGACGGACTGTCATCTCTCCAAGGCTCCAGAGTCGTTTCAACATTATCAACATGACCTTCCCCACAGTGAGGCCATAGTGGGGGCTGCCATGTAGGGGACTGTACAGTACAAAACTATCTCTGTACCAGAGAATGAGGGGGCAGATCAAGAAGGGGGCTGAAGGGCTTTGAGTAGAGTTGCAGTCAGGGAGCTGTGACACAGGCAGGTGGGGTCATCTGTTAGCCCTTCCCTGTCTCCTAAACCAGGAGAGCTATAGGATGATGCGTGGCTTGCTAGCTCTGGAGTATGGATCCTTGTGGTCCCAATGGGCAGAGAAATCCTGGGGGCCCAAATAGACTTAGGAAGGTAGATCCTGCAAAGCTGAGAGCTGAAAGCAGGTCCAGGATTAGGGCACAGCAAAGAGGTGGGTGAGGCACTCACCTCAGTGCAGAATTTAAGGGGCACCAAAACCAAAACAAAGAGTAAGCCTCAAGAGAAATGACATTTAATGCAAAGTGTGTGTGTGTGTGTGTGTGTGTGTGTGTGTGTGTGTGTGTGTTTGGTACTGGACTTGAACACAGGGTTGCTATTACTGAACTACATCTCCAGCCTTTTTTATTTTTTATTTTGAAGTAGGGTCTCACAAGTTGCCTAGGCTAGCCTTGAACTTGTGATTCCCCTGCCTCAGCATTCTGAGAAGCTGGGATTACAAGAGTGTGCTACCATGTCTAGCAGTATTTTTTAAACACTAAAATTAATGCCAAAAATTCATGATGAACATACTGAAATTTTATATAAATATAAGATCAGCATAGTGTAGTGCTGAGCCATAGTGGAGCCTGAGGTAAAAGGAGAAATCGATAATACTGATCTAGTCTTTATTTAGAAGATTTGTACTTATTCATCATGGATATTTTGCATAATTTTTGGGGGGTAACCGGAGATTGAACTCGGGCACTCAACCACTGAGCCACACCCCCAGCCCTATTTTATATTTCATTTTAGAGAGAGGGTCTCACTGAGTTACTTAGCTCCTCGCCTTTGCTGAGGCTGGCTTTGCACTCACAATCCTCCTGCCTCAGCCTCCTGAGCAGCTGGGATTATAGGTGTGTGCCACCACGCCCAGCATAATTTTTGATTTTTAAATATTGTATTAAATTTTATTCTCTTTCTCTCTCTCTCTCTCTGCCTTTCTTTCTATTTCCCCTTTGTGGTGCTGGGGATCAAACCCAGGGCCTTGTGCATACCAGGCAAGCACTCTATCACTGAGCTACACCTATAGCCCAAAATTTATTTCCCTTGATTTCAGAGTTTCTGATTTCCTTTTTCTTTACCTTTTTTTTTTTTTTTTTGGTGCCCCTTTAAATTCTGCCCATGAGGCAAGTGGTGCACTGCCTCACCCTGCTCCAACCCTGGCTATGAGGCCAGGAGCCTTGGAAAGTGAGTCTGAGGCCTCTTTCTAGGAGTCCCAGATCATCCGCATATTTGGTACCATGATCAACCAGAAGCTTCAGGACTTTGAGGAGGAGGTGAAACCCATTGGGAATGTGGTGACAGAGGCCACCCTGGATGTGTACAATACGGTGGTACAGCGCTTTCTGCCCACACCTGCTAAGATTCATTACCTCTTCAACCTTCGAGATATCTCCAAGGTGAGCATTGGTCTGACCTTGCCTCTTTTGCCTCCTTGGAGGCATCTCTCCCTAAAATAAGCCTTAGAACTCCATAGCAAGCTGCACACCCAAAGCCTCCCCCTTCCTAAAATACCATGTTTTCTGCCCTTACCTCCAAAACTCCTGCAGGGAATCTGTTTCTTCCCTCCACCCTAACAGTGGCATCTCTTCCCCAGGTATTCCAGGGCATGCTAAGAGCCAACAAGGACTTCCACGATACCAAGTCCAGCATAACACGACTCTGGATTCATGAATGTTTCAGGTAAGAGGACTGTGCCAGATTCAGGCTTCCTCAACCTTGCTCCTAAACCGCTCCTTCACCTCTGGCCCAAATCTCCTTTCCCCAGGGCCATTCTCCTCCTTAGTCTCAGATCTCATCCCAACTGCCTCCCAACAGAGTCTTCTCTGACCGACTGGTTGATACAACAGACATGGAAGCCTTTATGGGCATCATAAGTGACAAACTTGGCTCCTTCTTTGACCTTACGTTTCACAATCTCTGTCCCAACAAACGTCCTCCCATCTTTGGTGAGCTGGAAGCTGTGACTGTTGTATGACTATGATTCTCAGGAGGTTGGGGTTGGAAGGAGGATCATAGGACATGGAGTCCTGATGCTGAGGACCCTTAGGGGAGCTCTGGGGAGGACCAGACACTGGAGACTGATGCTCTCTTCCCTTGGCTCAGGGGACTTCCTGAAGGAGCCCAAGGTCTATGAAGACCTGACAGATCTGACGGTACTGAAGACGGCCATGGAGAATGCACTAAATGAATACAATCTGTCCCCCTCTGTTGTACCAATGCAGCTGGTACTCTTCCGAGAGGCCATTGAACACAGTGAGCATTTGCTACCTCCAGGCCTTCGCCCACCATTCCAATTTCAGGGAATTTCTAAAAAAATAGATTTTCTTTTCCATGTGTCTCCCAAACTGGGTCCCAAAAGTTGTCCTGCTCTCTGGCCCCAGATGGCCTTGTGTTGATCAGTGTTTCATATACAGGGAGAAGGTTAAAAGTTTGAGTTGTTCTCACACCTCCTGGCTCATCCACTTCAGTTTCATGATTTTTTAATCCCTAGCCAAGGGCTTGGAGGTCCTCTGAGTTTTTCAACCAACTCATTACCTTCACCTTGGCCTCCAGTCACACGGATCGTGCGGGTGATTGGACAGCCTCGGGGCAACATGCTGTTGGTGGGCATTGGGGGCAGTGGACGCCAGAGTCTCGCCCGCTTGGCCTCATCCATCTGCGATTATGACACCTTCCAGATTGAGGTCACCAAACATTATCGGAAGCAAGAGTTCCGAGACGGTACTGAACAGCTGGGTTTCTGAAACGAAGGAGGGTTGGGGCTTGAAGTGAAAAATGAATAGACACTTCAGGGCCTGCAATGACAAGAGGGGAGAGAAGAAAGTGCTTGGCTTGTGTGTGTTGGGTACAGGACAGGGTTGTGTGTGCTGTGGGCTGGGGGAGAGTGCCTGCATCTCAGAAGAGGAACCAAGGGCAGAATAGGGTATCTAAAATGAGCCTGGTCTCTCCCCTCTTCTCCTTTCCTCATCTGGCTAGATATCAAGTGTTTGTATCGCCAGGCTGGGGTAGAGCTCAAGACCACGTCCTTCCTTTTTGTGGACACCCAAATTGCTGACGAATCCTTCCTAGAGGACATAAACAACATCCTCAGCTCAGGCGAGGTCCCCAATCTCTACAAGGCTGATGAATTCGAGGAGGTATGATTCCTTCCACACCAGTTGGGTTTTTTGGCCTTCCTATTAACCTACACGGAGCCACAGATCCAGAATATGCCTCTGGCACCCCCACCATCCATCTCACTCCCCCCACCCCCCCACCCCCCACAGGAGATTAAAAGACGGTTCCTCTTTAGTCATCTTCCCTCCAGGGAATGATGACTGGGCAAGGCTACTTTAAACCTGACCCCTGGTCAGTCCAGCCTAATCTGCTTCCCACTGATGCTGCCATGCATTTCAGTCCTCTGACTCTGTGTGGCTTCTCCAGATCCAGACGCACATCATAGATCAGGCCCGGGCAGAGCAAGTGCCTGAGTCCTCAGACAGCCTCTTCGCCTACTTCATCGAGCGTGTGCGGAGCAACTTGCACATTGTGCTGTGCCTCAGCCCTGTGGGGGACCCCTTCAGGTGATTCCTTTTATAACCTTCTTCTCCTATGGATCCCAGTACTCCTCACATGGTCTCCTTCCCTCTTTTGGCCTTCCATGCCTTCTGGAAGTTAGGGTCATGAATAGCAGTGGGCTCTCCCAGCTGGCTTTGCCCCATCTCCTTTCCATAGACTGTGCCTTCCTTCAGGAAATCCCCATGGCTGAAATGGTAGTCGCTCATCCCTTTTGTTGTGACTGAATTTTATTCTTTTGGTTAGTGATTTAAAAAAATTTTTTTGATTAGTTGTTTTTAATGTTCAAATGTGTGTGCGTGTGTGTGTGTGTGCTTGAAAATACACACACAGGCTGGGCACAGTGGTGGACGCCTGTAATCCCAGAGGCTCAGGAGGCTGAAGCTGGAGAATCACGAGTTCAAAGCCAGCCTCAGCAACTTAGTGAGGTCTTAAGCAACTCAGTGAGACTCTGTCTGTAAATAAAATACAAAATAGGGCTGGGGATGTGGATCAGTGGTCAAGTGTCCCTGAGTTCAATCCCCAGTACCAACCCCACACCCCACATTACCAGGTATGGTGGTGCACACCTGTGATTTCAGAGACTTGGGAAGCTGAAGCAGGAGGATCACAAATTCCAGGCTAGTCTCAGCAACTTAGCAAGACCTTGTCTCAAAATAAAAATAAAAACGTCTGGGGATATATTTCAGTGTAAAGCACCCCTGGGTTTGATCCTCAATATTAGAAAGAAAAAAAGAAAAAGACAATGTATAGAAAGACAATTTGGGTAACTGTTTATTGTTTTTCTTTTCTTTTGTAGCAGTATGTATATATGTATGTATGTATGTATTGGTACTGGGGATTGAACCCAGAGGTGCTCAAGTACTGAGCCACATCCCCAGCCCTTTTTATTTATTTATTTTATTTATTTTATCCCCAGCTGAGGCTGGCCTTGAACTTGCAATCCTCCTATCTCAGCTTCCCAAGTCACTGGGATTACAGGTGTGCATCACGGCACCTGACTCAGAGCCTGTTTCTAAATCTATGCTGGACTAGCTCTGAGAGGATCAAATTTTCAAGAGGATGGGATGTTTAAGTTCCTGGATTGAAGGAAGATGTTGTTCATCTTTAAAATCAGGAGGTGGAGGCTACATTGTGAATAGGCTTAATTGTCTCTGAAAACCCCTTCCACAGGAACTGGATCCGCCAGTACCCAGCCTTGGTGAATGGTACAACCATTAATTGGTTCTCAGAGTGGCCCCAAGAGGCCCTGCTAGAGGTGGCTGAGAAGTACCTGGTGGGCGTGGACCTGGGGACGCAGGAGAATGTGAGCCTCTCCTCCTCATCTCTTATCACACCCCTGACCCGCCTCCCACTTCCTATCTATTTCTTTTGTCTTTCATTCTCTGTCCTTGGCCTCAGATCCACAGGAAGGTGGCCTGGATCTTTGTCACTATGCACTGGTCAGTGGCTAGGTATTCTCAGAAGATGCTGTTAGAACTGCGGAGATACAACTACGTCACACCCACCAACTACCTGGAACTGGTGTCTGGATATAAGAAGTATGAAGAAGAGGATGGAGGGCCAGGAGCTTGGTGTCTTATGAGGGAAACTGGTGAAATGATGTCATGGGAAATATTCAGGAACTGGCCAAGAGGACAATCTTGGGGACCTGGGTGCTGAGGTGGGATGGTCAGATGCAAAGGGTCTTTTTTAAAAATATCTTTATTTTATTTGTTTATTTTTTTAATGTGGTGCTAAGGATTGAACCCAAGGCCTCCCACATGCGAGGCAAGCGCTCTGCCACTGAGCCACAACCTCAGCCCCGAAAAAGTCATTTGTAATAATGTAATAATGATAGTCAATTTATTTATTCATTTACTGTATATTTTTGAGCACCAACTATATGTTAGGCACTATTTCAGATACTTGTAATATGCAAGTGATCCCTGCTGTCTCTGGGGACATAGGTTGACATTTGTTTTCTATTTGTCATTCACTGCAATAAGCCCTTTGACCACATTCTCTCACCTAGTCCAGAGAACACCCATGAAGTTGTTTTTTTGGCCTGAAGAATGTTGAAAACTTTTGGAATGAATTGTCCACATTTAAAACTTGGGAAACTTAGGAAAATCCAGATTTCTAGCTTCTTTTTAAACATTAGAAATGGTGGCAATCCTGGGCTCCCATTCATTTCCACAGGGAAAAAAAAAAAACCAGGTTGGAGTGAGGAATGGTTGCCCCCTTCAGAGAGGATCATGTTTTCTGGTTCACAGCAGCCCACCTGCCTATGGCATAGCGGGGAACAGTGGGAGATTCTCAAAGAGAGAGAGTGGTGTGATGGAAATAGTCTTAACAGGCTGGTTTTGAAAGTGGTGTATAGAGTGAATCAGAGGACAAGGAGACAGACCAGTTGGGAAGCTATCGGCAGGAAATGATAAGAAACTGGGTGGTGGGGATGGTGGTGGCAACAGAAAAGTACACAGGGTCCAAGACACACAGGAAGGGAAGATTATGCAGGCACCCCCTTCCTGGGAGCCCAGCCTCTCCACACACCTTATCCCACTCTCTTCCCCAGGCTTCTGGGAGAAAAAAGGCAGGAGCTGCTGGACCAAGCCAATAAGCTACGGACGGGATTGTTTAAGATTGATGAAACTAGGGAAAAGGTGGAAGTGATGTCCTTGGAGCTGGAGGAGGCCAAGAAAAAGGTGGCAGAGTTCCAGAGGCAATGCGAGGAGTACCTGGTCATCATTGTGCAACAGAAGCGGGAAGCAGATGAACAGCAGAAGGTCCCAGCCCTGCCCCTTGTGCCCCACTCCTCCAGGGTCCTCTGGCAAGAGGCTTCCAAATCCCTATCAGTTGCTTCATTAGGGAATACTCCTTCCACTTCTCAAATTTTGTTTAGCTTTCTCTTTCATCCTTCCTACCCTGTCACCCCCACTTTTCCCCAAAGCAAAAACAAAACCCTCTTGTTTTCTTTTCACCCTTAGGCTGTAACAGCCAACAGTGAGAAGATTGCTGTTGAGGAAATCAAGTGTCAAGCACTGGCTGACAATGCCCAGAAGGATCTAGAGGAGGCATTGCCTGCTCTGGAAGAGGCCATGCGGGTACCAGGGGCTGGTCCAGGATGGGTGCTGGGAGTGGGAATAGGGGCTGACCTTTGTCTCAAAGTCCCTGGGAAAGTAGGAAGAAGTGGGGCCTCAGCTAGGCCCTGCATCTTACCGCCTGAGTTGACTCTGGCCCAGTTCCCTGAGTAAACACCTTTTCCCAGGCCCTGGAATCTCTGAACAAGAAGGATATAGGCGAGATCAAGTCTTACGGACGGCCCCCTGCCCAAGTGGAGATAGTGATGCAGGCAGTCATGATTCTTCGGGGCAATGAACCCACATGGGCAGAGGCCAAGCGGCAGCTAGGTAAGCTAGAGAACCACGAGAAAATTGGCTTCTGTTCACCCAGTGTTCATTTATCCACTGCTGTGCATCAGATTCTCAGGGCAATAAATGAGGCATCATACTGACCCTCAAGAGCATACAGCCTAGGAGGAAAGAGAAGATGTAAACGAGCTAGGAATCTTTGGTTGTAAGTAAAAGAAACAGCTATTTTACTATAAACAAACACAAAAGTTGTCATTAAAAATATAGGCATGTGTTGCAGAATCCAAGGACAAGAATGTCTTTTGGCAGCCGGGCGCGGTGGCTCACGCTTGTAATCCCAGCACTTTGGGAGGCTGAGACAGGAGAATCGCAAGTTCAAAGCCAGCCTCAGCAACGGCGAGGCACTAAGCAACTCAGTGAGACTCTGTCTCTACATAAAACACAAAATAGGGCTGGGGATGTGGCTCAGTGGTCGAGAGCCCCTGAGTTCAATCCCTAGTGCCAAA